>CM053789.1:809269207-809759543 GCA_028749045.1 Cupressus sempervirens
CATTATAATGACCATTCATATACATTAAAGAATAAGAAAACATAATTTTGTAGCATCTACTACCAATGTATTGTTTCAAAGTAATAAAGCACAAATTTGACACAAAAAAGAAGAACAATTAATTATGAATTATTACATCATTGATGTTCAAGGCTTCTCAATCTCATTTCCTCTGCCTTCCCAATTGAAAGTTGCTTCCCGCTTTTCATTTTTTCATAGTGGTCATATGTAAATGATGGCATTATTCTCAATCCTTCAATAGATTTTATATGAGAAATAGCCACAAATGTTAATCTAGCTCTTTCCTTTGGACCTATATCAATTGTTGCTTTTTGAAGAGTTAGTCCCTATGATTTGTGAATTGTCAATGCCCATGCCAATCTTAATAGTAGTTGGAAGGTACTTCCCCTTTGTAATGGAGCTATAGGAACTACTTTTAGATGGTGGTCATCAAATGGTATTCCAGAATAATTATCAAATTCAATAGTGACATAGGCTTGTGGTTTAGGAGAATTGGTTTCTAGTCTATACACAATATTCTAAATATATCCTAAAGCTCCATTGACAAGGCCAGCTTCTATCCAAAGATTTGTAGTCAACATTACCCAAGAATCTTTACTGATTAATAACTCTAGATCAAGTTCATTAGTTGAACCATCTTGAACTATGTTACCATTCCATGTCTTAGTTGCAAGACTGCATGCAACACGATACCCCAAAGAGTGCAACATTCTTCTATTATGATTGTGGACATTATCATTGGTTGAGAAAAAATATACTTCTTTGTTAAAGTCATCATTCATTGGAGCATCATGCCATAGAGGGATCCTCATCATAAGAAGATTCCAATCATCTATCTTAGGATTGGAATCTCTCAAATTTGTTAGAAGCTCATGAAATATTTCTTGATCTTTTTCCTAACCATCTTGTCTAAATATTTTATCTAATGTAAGTATTGTTTTGAATTCTTGCCACAATAATTTATCACTCCTTTGGCTAGCATATGTTGGTTTATCACTGACTAGTGGTAACTAACCAAGATCACTAACCAAAATAATAGATAGACCTAAAAAAAAGAAAATAAAGATTGAAAAAAGTAGTAGGAATACTACATATGGGTTGTAATATGTATAAATATTAGTTCACAAAAATACACTTAATCACAACAAAAGCTTTACCTGCGTAACTTTTGTCAACATTTTCTGGGAATGCTTGTCTGTGATGAGAAACTATATTTTCTAACAAATTTTGACCAATGAAACTCATTTCATCAATCAAAATATATCTAATGTGAGCCATTTCTTCTCTAAAACTTGTAAGTCGTGTCCCCTCTAGTTGAGTAAAATCTTTTATTGGTATTCACAGTTTTGAATGAATTGTTGAAGCTCCTATATTAGAAGTTGCTACTCCAGTCGGTGTGAGTAATAGAAGTGGAGAAGGATTTGGCATTGCAACCATATGAAGAGATTGACTGATGGCACCAATTAGATATGATTTTCCCATTCCTATAGTTCCTTGAATTATCATACATAGAGGGTTCCCCACCTAATTGCTATGGTAATGTTTCATAATAATGTCAATGGCCTTTTGTTGCTTTCCACTAAGAGTCAAAAAGTTGATGCATTGTGGAATGTCATCATACATGAGACATTCACGCTTCTTCATTTCATCAATGAAGTCGATAGCTGCAATAGTATTGTCTTCACATTGATATCCAATAGACTAGTTTGTATTCCTATCAATATCCCTTCTTCCCAACATGTCTATTATAGAAACTTGCATATGTTGACCACAATGCAATTTGGATATGATTTCCCATTCATGCTCTATAGTATTCTCTTGAGCACATACAATATCTTCTATATCTGAGTTGCTTGCAACTTCATCATCTTCTATTGGTTATGCTTGTCAAACATGCCAAGAAGTATAATGGAGTGACTCCCAATTGGCCACTATAGTAGTATCACTATCACCAATGTCATGAAAAGGTTTATAGAGTAACAATTCAGATGAACGAAATTCAACCTATTTGTTGGAGTCCCATGGAGGAATTGATATAAACCTTGGAAAAACTCTGACTATAGCTACCATTTCTCTTGGCCCCCATTTTTTATCTCCTCTTTTTTTAGGATTGTGAATCCAAGATCTTGCTGCATCAATTAATGTTATACCTTCCATATAAAGGGGTCTTGTTTTATAACCTTGTATAAAAGATTTTGTATGATCTTCCTCATTATTCTCTATATTAATTGTTACAGGCTTGAAAACTTTATGTGAAACATTTAGATTAACAAACTTTCTACTACACTCCACCAATGGAAGCTCTAACAACATGACATGTTTCTTGAGCTCCAATGTCTCTTTCTGTAATTATTTTTTGTGAGAATCTTTTTGTATGCCCTTGTTGCAAGATCATCAGGATTTTCTAAGTTTGATAAATGCATCAACATTTGATGATATGTTCCAAAACTTCTTTCAGCTTTTGAAGCATACATTACAATATAATTGATAACTGCATGTCTAGAAAGTTTAGGTTGCCAATCAACATTAGCTCTCCAGAGCTATAAGATGTGTCGATTATGTGTGTTAACTCTATCATCATTTCTTGCTAGCTCAATTTTTTTTCATGAATTTCTGCATCCTCGTATAATCTAGACCCACCAAAATTGACTGGACAAGGAGCATTATACCTAGGAGGGATAAAATTATAAGTTTGTAATGACGAAAAAAAATAGTTTATGTATTATATGTATATAAAACTTTAAATTCACACAACAATTACCTACAAACCATTCTTTCCCTCTTTTTAAGTAAGCATGCACCCTCCTTGTAGACAGTGTGCCTTTTCACACAATTCAATATCTCTTCATAGTCTTGATCAATATCTATCTGTGCTAGTTGTGCAATATTTTTGAGACATGGATGTTGACCAAAATGTTCAAAAGCCTAAAAATGGTTGTAGACATTATAGTTAGTTATTAATGAAATTTGTACTTAAATAAAGTTTTAAGAATCATAACATCTACTGAGATATGGGATTGTATAATTCAAAACATACTTGTATATTTCTTTGGTGTGCATCATGTCTAGGATTCCATGCATGAATAATAGAATGGAAATATCTTTTAGCACTTTTCCTCTCTTCCTCATTTGCCCAATCAATAGTGTCCATATTTGGTGCTCCTTCCAACCATAGGAATCCATGCACATGAGGTGAACCTCAATGTTGCCACTCATATCTACACCAAAATTCTTTGACTTTCATACCCTTTTGAAGTATTTCTTTACTAAACATTGTATGTCTAAGATGCATGTATTGTGCAACCATGTGAGGATAGTCAATGATATTTTGTCTTCTCCATTTTTGAGCCTCCCGTGGATCACTTGGCAGTTTCTCAGGCATTAATGTATGTAAATTAGGCCACTACATGTCTACTACACTTAATGTGAAAAAAATTGTTAGAGTTGCTACTTGGTCAAGCAAGTCTATCAACTCGCATTTGCATTAAGCCCAATATGACCTTGTGCCTTGTAGACTTGTTCCAAACCTCATCAATCTATTAGCCAAATTACTACGTGGCATACTTTCCATGTGTTCAAGTAACTCATTGATTTTAATTGGAAAATCTTGTAAATTCATTTTTACAAATACACTTGATGAACTTTGTGCACAATGTCGCATTATCATGTTTTTCATAAATACCTAAACCTTGGATGTTTACCAAAATGATGATCCCTATACCGAATCAAATGTTTAGCAAATTCATGAAGATAAACTCACTTCATTCTTGGTTCTAACCAGTTACATCTTCCATCAGGAAACAATGTTGGAAAAGCCATATCCAACAATCCCAACATAACATATTCATTGAAAGGAGATGCACCTATAGCTATCCATTCAATTAATTGAGATGAAATTGAATCAGGATTGTTCACCCATGCATTAATTAATTTCATTTCACTTTGAACATTGGGTGGTTGAGAGGCCATAGATGTAGTATGCTCAAGTATATTACCTTCATCAACCTCCATGAGTGGACCAACAAAAATTACCTCATTCACATCATAATCAAACTCCATCTGCACTATCTTCAACCTATTAAAAATATTATCATTAGAATTTTCGATCAACTCATTGAGAGCACCTTCATCAACTATAAGATCTGCATAGAAGGGATCATTTTCTACTTTGTACCATAATGCTCTATACACATGCTTCTTATTTATAGTAAAGTTATAACAGGTGCCATGTTGATCCTATCTACGAACAATAATTATGGGCAACTTGTCAATTGAATGTGGAAAAACATTGCATACTTCTTCTACATGTTGGGGAAAATATATAGTGTGTCCCTTGTACTTGTATTGACCACCAATTTCATGTGTAACTTGAAGTATAGGACTAACATGTGCAATCAACATCTCTTCAACTTGGGTCAAATTTGCAAGCACTTGTGGCTAAGACCCAGGATCCATATGGTTTAAAGAAGAAAATCTATAGATACCTATCTCTTGTTGACACCTATTACATATAGGACCTCCAAAAGTATGATTAACTTTCATAAAAAGATACGATTCTTGACAAACATGACACATATTTGGAGTTTTCAAACTATCTATTTGATGCCTAAACTGATTTTGGAATCTTCTAAATTCACTATCAAGAAGACCATTTGGGTTTGTAACATTTTCCATAGTTCCTTCAACACCATCATTCATTCACAAAAAAATATCATGTTGTGGAGTTGCAAAAACTCGTTGTACTAAGCTAGAATTTCCATGTTCAATCTCTAACTAAATATTTCCATTACATTGTTGGTCCTTGGGCATCATTTACTTGACAGTCATGTTCTAGTTCATTTTGAAGCAGGATTTGTGGACTATTTTGACACTGTCTATTTCTTTATACATTTCTTCCATCTCTATGTTGGATTTCCAATTCTTCCACTATTTGTTTAGCCCTTCTCCTAGCACGTCTTTCTCTATGAACTTGGTTACGCATTGTCCTTCATTCCTCTATCTAAGCTTCTATCATTTGTTCTCTTTGACATCTATGATAGTCTCTTTGGTATCGTCTATTATATTCTCTTTGGTATTCTATTCTCTCTTCCTCTAATTGAAAGTTCAACCTCAGTTTCACCACTGCTAATTATATTTAAAAAAATGAGTTAAGTTAGCAAAATTAAAAAAAATGTGACTTTATTGTAAAGTAATGCATTATAATATAAATTAAATAATTATGGTAAATAAATGTATGTATGGAGGTCATGTTCATATTTAAACATTGACTTAACTAATATAAATGAAATATGAAGTTAAATATGATCCTTATATGTATATTTCTTTGTTGAAGATAACACAAATTTATACAAAAATTAATAACAATTAGATGAATAAAAATTAGAAACTAACTCACAATGTACAATAAAAAGATATTTGCAATTTTGCAATAACATGAAACACACCTCATATTTGTAAAGAACAATTTCGTAGTTGTAAAATCCAAAAAAAAATTCTCATTTACAAAAGAAAATTAATGATACCAATGAATGATATCATCATCTATAAGATCATAGGATAGAAAATAGAAAGGTCAAATAACAAATCATTTCCATTCTCAAGGCCTCCATTCACCATCTACCCAATCCAACCGTGGATGCAAGTTTGACCGTGAATATGCTTTCAAGGTTATAGTTTCTGGAAAATAAACTTCATAGAATTCTTCATAGCTTAGTGGAGTGTGAAATGTAGCCTAGACAGTTCCTCTCCACCGACAATCATTGTCTCTCACTTCAATAGAGTCCCCCACCTTTATATGTCTCGATAACAGAATGGCAGGTAGCAGGGGTCTAGTACAATGTATAGTAACTTCCTCCACAAGTGGTTCTTTAGTCCTCTCATCTATAACAAAATGATAATGTTGAAAATAAAAGGTTCTATCATCTCTATTTTGCATAAATCCTATTATTGTTCCCTTGAACCATGCACCCTGATATCCTTCTTCAGAAGAGGACATTTCAACCTTCATGCCAATTAGAAAATCCATTGTATCTTCCTGAAATAAGACTACAAATATATCAATTTTTAATAAATAATTTTAAGATATTTGTAAAACAATTTATACAACATTAAAAAAATATTGATGATTTATCTAACATTAATTATTTAGTAATTTAAAAAAATAACACAAGTTAGTATAATATTAATGTATAGTAAAAATAAAATAAAAAGAACACATTTTATTATGAAAGAATATATTAGCATTAATAAAATATTAATATGCCAGCATTGCCTTCCATATATAAAAGTAGAAAATGTCAACTAACATAACTATCAAATAAAGGATCATATCAAATTATTCTTCTACCTTTGTATACCCCTCTTTTTAGGATATACTATATGTATTTCCTAAATAGATAATTAGTCTATTTGTAGTAAAAAGGAAAGAAAGAAATTAGTCTAACATAAACCTAAATTTAAATAAAAATAAAAATGTAACATTATATTAAGAAAGAATTTATTAGCATTAATATAATATAAATATGGTGTCATTTCCTTCCGTATGCAAAAGTGCAAAACACAAACTAACATTAATATAATATAAATATGGTGGCATTTCCATCCATATTAAAATTAGAAAATGTCAGCTAACATTTTAATTTAAAAAAACAATATATTAACATTAATATATTATGTTTGATATGGCAGCATTGCCTTCCATATATAAAATTTAAAAACTTAAACTAACTTTAATATATACTAATTATATTCTAAGCAAGTTGAAAAGTTGTACACTATTAAAACTTTGTCACTAAAGTAGTGATATTGTAGAGCCTAAATTTTAAGTCACCTTAGATAATGAAACAAATATAAAATTTTAAATAAAGTAGAAAAAACTACAGTGACAAAAACCAGTCCAAATGCTAAATGTTATCATGTTTGATGATTTTAATCTTTTCTCAATGTGGTTGGCCATGTCGCTAGTGTGGTCAGTTTCCAATTTAGAGTTAGAATGTGATTGTGAGGATTTTAGACTATCTCGTCCCCCTCACTGTTGCATTTGCTTTTGCTTTAAAACTTTTTTCTTTTAGGTTATAATTGAAAGATTTAATTTTACTGGGTCTCTTGTTGCACACCTTTCCTATCAATGTTTGCTAGCCTTATTTTTAATTTCTTGATTGCATTCAATAACCTCCAGCTTGGTTAGCACTGTCTATGGAAGACTTATTTTTGGGAAATAGGTTGCTTGCATTTAAAGGAATGGTGTTTGGATTTAAGGCATTTACTTTTTCTTTCATTTCATCTTTCATCACTCTATCAGGGCTATCATAAGGATTGTTAAAGCATCTGTGTCCTATCCTCCCCTGAATAAAGAGAAACGTAAAGAAGTAGCTACCTCTAAATAGTTCCAAAGAAGTAGATATCATATGTGCTTCAAGAAGCCTGTAATATGTTGCGCAAAGCATGCCTATTTACAGGTGGTCTAAGGAAGTAGTGTCTCAAGAAGGATTTATTGCCTCCAATCTAGGAAGGCTTAGGTGACCATGATGACTATTTTTTTGATGCATTATTGGCATCCTCATTACAAAACAATGATATAACTACGCCCTAGATTGATCAATTCATGAATAAATTTGTTTGATGCTTAATGTATTGTCCAAAGCTGAATCTTGCACACAACACATTGGTTACCTATCGTCTGGCCCAAAATCTTTCAGTTTACTAAATAGTTGCAATTTTAGGAAGCACTTTTAAAACTTATCATAAAGATTCATGATAATAAATTAATAATATACAAATAAATTGTGGAAAAATCAGCAGCAAGTTCAAGGAGGTGAATTGGGAAAAAAAGCTTGTCCAAGCCTGCATAGACACAATTGTTGTAGCATCAAGATGCATGTGATGCCTTGCACAGAGCATGCCTATTTACAGGTGGTCAAAGGAAGTAGTGGTCGAAGGAAATAGTGTCTCAAGATGGATTTAGTAATAAGAACAAAGCAAAAAAAAACAAATAAAAAAACAAACAAAGTTGAAGAAATTGAACCTATAATACTCCACTCGATCAGATGTTCAGTAAAAAGGAGCTTTGGGCACTTATAAATACAAGATTTTGCTATGGTTTCACTTCCCAAAACTGAAACGCGTGACAAACTAGCCTTTAATCTTTTGCATGCCATGATATTTGAAATGATTCTAATACCATATTGATTTCCAGTTACAAATTTGAAATGATTCTAATTCTTTCATTCGGAAATTGTTTAAATTTTTTTATCATGGATTCAAATTTTGGTGCCCAACTTTTCAAATTGTTTTTAAGGTTCAATTAAGCTGCGCGACATCGCATTCTATTGAATAATATTTGAATGATGTTCATATAATATATAAATTGAAATAGAATTGAAATCCCAACAACTATGATCCATTAAATATAGTAATTATTTTATTTTTTCAGATATTGCGAAATGGAATATATATTTAGTTTTAAATAATGCAATTATATGTTTTTTCATTGTTTGGGATTGTTGTTGTCATAGCGGTAATGATAATATACATTTTGGATCACATAATGATAATCTATCTTGGATAAAGATAATATGTTTTGGATCGCAGTATAACGCCATGATAATGATCATAGAGTATACGTTGAGCGTTCCACTTGAGAGTGATACGATTTGATTCTAACATCTCGTAATGATTTAATAAGTATAATTATGCCAAGTGGTGATGAATTTTAATTTTAATTTCTATTTCCAATCTATTAAATTCATTTGTAACTCCCATGCAATCTTTTTTCCTTACATGAGAATATTCGTTGGCATATTCTCATGCTGGCTCCTATTACTCCCATTGTATATACCTCTTGGGATAACAAGGTTATAATTGCTTTTTCCTAGATATGTAATATATAAATAAATAAGTAAACAATATGTATCTTTCACTTTAGAAGGTTTTTGTTAAAGTAGTGATGAATTGGCAAGCTACAAACAACATGGCATCCAATTTTATACAATTTTTAAATGCCAAATGATTTATTTTCAAGTTTCCTTTTATAGGGATGTATTTTTCATGGTAAAAGAATTTTGATCATTCTAACAACACCAGATTGTCCTAACAATCTGGTAGCAAGTCCCATAGAAATAAGCTTATTGGCTTAAATATTAAATATTAAATAAGTAAAATTATTGGTTATAGTTATATAAGATTAATTATGTTTGTCTTATTATTTTATTTATGTTTGATATTGGAAGGGATTTTCTAACAGCTTAGTAATTTATAGTTTAATATTATTTATATAATTATAATTTATATTTTATTTTCTTATTTCTTTATTCCACTATGTTTTGTGTAAATGTTGTTTATTTGTTTTCAATATTTAATTTCACCTTTTTGGATTACTTAATGACTTAAAGTTCTTAGATTGTAAATATCCAAATATAAATGAAAGAATAGTATATTAGATATCTCCTTGGCTCTATAATAATTAGTCTTTGATCTGTATATGTTTAATCTTCATCTTTCTCAACCAAAAATTTGCATTCTCAACTGGTTACATATAACTTTGAACTTATTTTACTTGGTTAATGTTTTAGATTTGGGTTTTAACAATTAAGCCTTTAAGGTAGGTGAATAAGATAATGTGATTTAAAAAAAATAGTTAATATGAAATGTATTAATTTTCTTCATAAAGGGAAAGTATATCTCAAGCTTCAAAATATCATTAAAATTAGAATTTAAAAGATTATGTTTTGTTGTTTTTTCAATCTCCCTATTTTATTTTGAGCTTCTTGTGTGTTTATCTTTGTCTACTATCAATGTTGGCCTAATAGGTTCTTTATTATAATGAGATTCTTGAGTCTGGGTATTTTCATTTTAGATTATTGTGTTAAATAAGTTACTAATATTGATTAGATTTTCTTGCAATGGGAGACAACTTGTTGAAAAACTAATATTAGGTCTGTTCAGTATTATATCTAGAATTCTATATTAGAATAAAAAATGAATGTAAAGATAACAAAATAAAATACATAAGATTTGGATACTTTAAAATAGGAGTTGCTCCCCTCAATCTTCAAAACATTAAAAATTTGAATTGAATTGGCTATATATCCCATGTGGCCTAAATACATAATGGATAGTAGAAGTTAAATCTGATCATCATGGTTATCTTTGATCATTTCAAAGGAAAACCAAAACTTTTTCGAATAAGCCAAATTAGTAACTTGACAATATATCCTAAACACCAAGAACAATTGAGATATGGGCTAAATTAAATACCAAGAACAAGAGAATGAGTAGACAAAAATTGAAACTTTAAAGTAGTTAACTATGCAACAAGAAACAAATACTCTTGAAAGATAGAAAGTGTAAAACTAAAGATAATATACACTAAAGGGAACTTAGATATAAATGAAGAATCATAATGTTTTGAAATCTGTTCTTTCGATACAATTTAACTATTAAATAAAGTGAAGGAATATTTCATGTTTTCTTTGATCCTTCAAATAAACTATGATTTTCTAACAAAATAGTGTTTCATTAGATTTAATCATTAAAAAATTGAATTATAAGTGGACTAACGTCAATCTGGAGGTAGTCTTCTCAATATCCTACTCTCTAACTCTGATCTGATGGTAGCCAGAACTCAAATCAATCTTCATGAATAACATGCACCATGAAGCTCATCAATCAACTCATTAATCTATGGAATAGGGTACCTATTTTTTATTGTCTTTTTGTTCAGCACCTTCTAATCAATGCACATCCTTAATGTACCATCCTTTTCTTCACCATAACAACTGATGAAACAAATGAAGACTTGCTAGGCCTGATGTGACCCATTAGAAGAAGCTCCTTCACAGTTTTCTTGATCTCATTCTTAAGCCTCTTAGGATGCCCGTATGGTGTAATCATTACGGGTTTAGCACCCTCCTCCAACTCAATGATGTGCTCAATACCTCTATTCGGTGGTCTGCCATGTGGAATGTTGATGAAGACTCTGTCATACTTCACTCTCGACCATTGTATGTCTAGATGATATTCTATCTTATGTTGTCCCTCCTGTGTAGGCACGAGAGTACATACAACTGCCCACTCAATGTCATCATGTTTAGCTAACCTCTCCAGCAATCTGAGGCAAATAGTCCTAATGTCTCCATTCCTAATGGCTCTCAAAATGTGTTGCTTCTCATCTACTTCAAACTTAATCTCCATGTCCTTCAATCTAAAAGTGACTTCTTCCAATGAGAACAACCATTCCATCCTAATAACAATATCCAAATCACCCATGTTGACAACATGGTAGTTTTCCTTGAACTCATAGTTGTTCAGGCATAAGGGCAAATTTCTCACCATCTTGTTACACTTAAGAGTATAACCATCAGCAACTTGTACTTGTAGTCCCTTAAACTCCTCAGTCATAATACCACAATGCTCAACAAAACATGTATTAATGAAATTGTCCATAGCACTTGTATCAACCAAAGTAGTAACTCTCTGCCCTGCTACAACACCACGCAGTCTAAAAGATCCTTGCTATTGAATGCTAGACAAGTGTGGCTCTAGGAAGTGCAACTTGAGCTCCTCCTTAGTCTTTGGAGCTTCTGCTTCTACCTTGGCCTCTGCATCACTATGATCAACCTCATGCCTAGAATTATTAAAGTTTGAATCCTCATAGTAAGCCCACATAACCCTATTGGCCTTCCGCTTAGGCCTCATAGGACAATCTTGATCTCCATTGTAGGGACCTTTGCATTAAAAACATATCTTCTTCCTACGCAAGTCATTCAGTGTCTCCATATCCAAAGGTGCAACAGATTTACCCTTGGTGTCACCTTTTTTGCCTTTTTTTTTATCAAACTTCTTATTGTCCTTGAATGACGAAGTGCTCTTGGAGGTGAACCTATTGGAGGGTGTTGTGAGCTTCATGCTTTATGCCTTCCTCATAGCCTCCTACAATGAAGGGGGGTTGAATGCCTTAACCCCTTTAGAGGTTCAGACAACCCCTCTATGAATAATATAAGCAACCTCCTCTTGGACACATCTTGCACCATCATTGATAATCTCTAAAACTCACTCATGTAAACCTCCAAACTGTCTTTCTATCTTAGATGTACAAGATCACAGAAGAAGACCTCTATGTCTTTCTTATCAAAGCACTCTACCAATCTATCCACAAAATCCTAATAGAATGTCAACTAATTATGATGCAATGTAACCATACCATGTGACCACCAATCATGTGTTGTGCCCTCTAAATGCAAAGTGGCATACTTCATAGCATCCTTCTTTGATATAGGCCTCAATGCTAGGAATGTATCTAACTTATGGATCCAGGATTGTGCTGTCATCTATCCACTACAGTCGAAAGAGGGTAAGGTGAGCTTGCTAGCAACTCACCACAACTCATTGTCCTGACCTCCTCTAGGCCTCTAGTTCTACCTATAGCTCCTCATGTGCTCTCTTCTCTGACTTAGGTGGTGATCAAAATCTAGCAACTCACGAACATGTAGATGAAGTGCCTACCATTCTACATATGTAGCTTGAAGATCATCCTAAAAGTCCTCTGGCATATAATCCTCTACTACCTCTTGGGTCCCCTCTCTAAGGAATGTAGGATGTGTAGGCCTATTTTTAGTCCATGACCTATGCCTAGGAGCACCCTATGAACATGCTACACTCCAGTTATCCTGCTTTGGTGTCCCCCTATCCTATTCCAAATTAATTTTGTCCTTGGCATTCATATGCTCAACCATGGTGGTGAGTGCCTGCAAAGCCTAAGCCATTTTCTCTTGTCCTATAACCATTTCTTTGAAAAATTCGCTTATTTCCTAATCCTCATTCCTATTGTCTCTTGGTGGGCTACACTCTTATCTGTCACCTATGGTGTCTTGTTGCTTGTCAAAATCTTGTTCCCTATCAAATCAAGTTTGCCTGCGAGTGTAAAATTTGTGAGAGCCAACCCCATGCAGTTGCATGTGATTACTAAACCCTCAGGATGGTAGGATCTAGCTCTGATACAACTATAATGACCCTTATCAATAGGCCACTAATAACCATTAATACTGAACTGTAGAATTTCGTCAAACACTTGGCATTCAAACTAAATAAACTGTGGAAAGTAAAATGCTAAATAAAGGAAATTTTTGTTCAACAAATCTACTCAAATAAATGATGCCAAATGGTGCCAATATATTCGTTCAATGATTAAAAAATGCTTTTACATATGTTATGTGATTTTCAACTCAAGGCATTACAACATGGTACATTACAAACAAACCCTTACTGGCTGAATAAAACTAAGAATTTCTTGCAATTCAAACTAAAATTAAAAACCTAGATTGAGCAAATATTGGAGACTAAATGCTGAAGACAAAATGATGAAAGTTCAACTCCAAAGTGCCCTCCAATTTGCTAACTATATGGCTTGCAGGTGCAGCTGTACATGTAAGGACTAGTATGACTCCTATCAAAAATAAATGATGGGTTGAAAGGTGCTGAAAATGATATAGAAATAATTTCCAGGCTTCAAGGAAAATTCTCCCAGAAAATAAAAATCATGCTCCTAGCCAATAGTGAGATATGAGCAAAAATTTATGACCAGGCTAAAAATCGAACCTTGCTGAAAATGCCCAAATAAGCTCAACTTGAAGTAGTTGAATACCACTTCCAAAATGCAACCCTTCAAAGGAAATTTCACCTCCTGAGTTATGAAAATCCTTAGGAGTCTTCATTCCCAAAGATCAAATGACAATTTGTAGACCAAGATGGCACCACAAATGCTCAAAGAGAAAAGTAGTGTAACTCAAAATTTGGGATGTCCAAATGAGAGGCCAAGCACTCTATTTATGCACTTTTTTAAGAAGCCTCTACGAACTTCTAGAAGTATCCATAAAATATTTTTTTATGAAATTACTTTATAATGCACTTTTATATTAAAGTAACTTAATAAAATAAAAGAGTGCAACTGAACTCAAAATTATAATATTTTGGCCTTGCATAACACATAAAAAATAAAAAATAATAAACCACATCTCTCAGAGAGAAAATAAGACCATCCAATCCCCAAATAATCATTAGAATGACTCTCTCACCAAAACCATCTACCTACGAGAGTGCATCATATGAAAATTTATTCAAAAATAACATGTCACTGAAAAGGGGACGTAACAGTCTGCCCCTCTTGAAATTGCTTGCCCTCAAGCAATCTTAAAGCTGGATATTGCAAAATATCTTCTCCCTCCCACGTGGCATCCTCCTTGGGTAAATCTATCCACTTCACCAAGTACTCTTTGATAGTCCTCCTATGGATTTGTCTCTCTCTACTATCAATGATGTACTCATGGACAAGAACCAATTTCCCTTCACCATCCAATGGAGGAAGAACTACTGAAGGCACAAAATGCTGACCCAATGCCTTCTTGAGCTATGACACATGGAAAACATTGTGCACCCTATTGTCTGTTGGAAGCTCAAGCTCATAATCCATCTCACCAATCCACCTGATAATCCTAAAAAGACCATAATATCTAGGCTTAATCTTCTCTGACCCCCTCTTCCTTAGAGTAGACTATCGGTAAGGCTGTAGCATGAGGTAAACCATGTCACCAACCTCAAAACTCCTCTCTATCCTCTTCTAATCTACATACTACTTATGTTGATTCTATGCTCTAGCAATATTATCTTTGAGATCATCAATAATGTCCTTACTCTCCTAAAGATAATCCCCAACACGAGGAACTCTAACATAACTCATAAGAAAATGAAAAATGTTTGGTGCATTATAGCCATATAGTGCTCTAAAAGGAGTCATCTGAATAGACATGTGATAGGTAGTACTATAGCATTACTCACATAAATAAATCCATCTAACGCATCCTTTCTACTGACCAGCCATGTAGTTCCTCAAATATCCCTCCACCCACTTATTTACTATCTTTGTCTGCCCATCAGTCTATGGGTGGTAACTGGTGCTGTGTGTGAGCTTAGTGCCACATAAATAGAACACCTCCTACAAAAAATGACTCAAGAACCTGCTGTCCCTATCATTCACTATGCTCTAGGTTATCCCATGTAATCTAAAGATCTGCCTAAAAATGATTTCAGCCACCTGTGCTATCGTGTAAGTAGTAGTGATGAGAAAGAAGTGTGCATAATTTTTCAACCTGGCTACTACCACAGATGAAATCTCACCCTTGGGCCTTAGGCAAGCCCATAATGAAATCCATGGATATACACTCCCACTTCTTGTCACCTGAATGGGAAGTGGTTGTAGGAGTCTTGTTGGAAACGTGTGCTCTTGTTTTTTTCTATTGGCAAACAGGGCACTCTCTAGCATACTACAACACATCTACCTTGAGCCCATTCCATGTGAACCACTCCTATACCTGCCTATATGTTTTGAAGTATCTAGGATGTCCAACAATAGGTGAATCATGGAGTGTTCTCATAACAATATGCTTTACCTTCAATCTTCGGACTAAGAATATCCTATTCTTGTAGATAATCAAATCATCCACAAGTGTATACTTAGTATCAAAAACTATCCAATCAACAATCCTGGATGCCCATGAATCTCTAGCATACTTAGCAATGATCAAGTGCCTCAAATCCTCTGATGTCTGAATAATAGTACTGAGATGTTGTCTACATGACAATACATTCGCTACCAAATTCTAAGTCCCTTTCACATAGGAGATGTCAAAATCATAAGCCTACAATTTACTAACCCACTTTTGCTGCCTGTCATTGAGGTCTCTCTATCCAAGGAAATGTCTCAAACTATTGTGGTCTGTTTTAATGCAAAACTTACCACCCACTAGATACTGCCTGAATTTAGCCTATACATGCATAATAGCCAACATCTCCTTGTCATATATACTAAATGATCTCTTTGGCCCATGGAGATTCCTACTCTCAAATGCAATGGGGTACTTGTCCTACATCAGAACAACACTAATACCATCTCCAGATGCATCAAATTGAAGCTCAAATGGCTTCAAAAAGTCAGGTAATGCTAACACAGGGCATGTAGTCATGATCTCCTTTAATCTCTCAAAGAAAACTTGTGCCTCAAGTGGCCAAATGAAGGCTCCTTTCTTCAGTAAATCTATCATAGGAGCTACATGGCATGAAAACCCATTGAAAAATCTATGGTAGAAACCACACAACCCAAGAAACCCTCTCAACTGTGTTATGTTCTTTGGAGTAGGCCAATCCACAATAGCACAAATTTTATTACGATCCATCCTTACTCCCTCTACACCAATGATGTGACCCAAATACAATAATGCGGTTATGCCCAAATCACATTTGGACTCCTTGGCATAGAAGGACTCTAACTACAGGACTCCCAAAACTGCCTCCAAGTACTCCATGTGCTCCTACAAAGTCCTATTGTAAATCAAAATATCATCAAAGAAGACTAACACATACTTCCTCAACTGGTGATGGAAGACCCTATTCATGGTTGAATACAAAGTAGCTGGCACATTGGTCAGCCCAAATGGCATGACCACAAACTCAAAGTACCCACAATGACATCTGAAGGAAATCTTCTTAATATCCTACTCTATAATTCTGATTTGATGGTAGCTGGATCTCAAATCAATCTTCGTGAAGTAACATGCACCATGAAGCTCATCACTCAACTCACCAATCCATGGAATGGGGTACCTATTCTTGATTGTCCTTTTGTTTAGCACCTTGTAATCAATGCACATCCTCCATGTACCATCCTTTTTCTTCATCATAACAACCAAAGAAGCAAAAGGAAACTTGCTAGGCCTGATGTGACCCATCATAAGAAGCTCCTTGATAGTTTTCTTGATCTCATCCTTAAGCTTCTTAAGATGCCTATATGGTGTAATCATTACAATTTTAGCACCCTCCTCCAACTCAATGATGTGCTCAATACCTCTGTCTGGTTGTCTACTAGGTGGGATGTCATTAAAGACTTTTTCATACTTCACTCTTAATTGTTGTATGTTTGGATGATATTCTATCTTATGCTATCCCTCCTGTGTAGGCATGAGTGTACATACGACTACCCACTCAATGTCATCATGTCTAGCTAACTTCTCCAGTCATTTGAAGGAAATAGTACTGATGTCTCCATTCCTGATGGCTATCAAAATGTGTTGTTTCCCATCCACTTCAAACTTAATCTTCATGTCATTCAATTTGAAGCTAACTTCTTCCAATGAACGCAACCATTCCATCCCAAGAACAATATCTAGATCACAAATGTTCACAACATGGTAGTCCACCTTGAACTCATAGTTGTTCAAGTGTAAGGGAAAATTTCTCACCATGCTATTACACTTAAGAGTATAACCATCACCAACCTATACTCATAGTCCCTCAAACTCCTTAGTCATAATACCATGATGCTCAACAAAATGTTCATCAATGAAATTGTGTGTAGCACCTATATCAACCAAATTAATAACTCTCTACCCTATTAGAACACCATGCAGTCTTAAAGATCTTTTTTTTTTAATGCTAGACAAAAATGTCTCTTAGAAGTGCAGCTCAGGCTCCTCCTTAGTCTTTGGAGCTTCTACTTCTACTTCGGGCTCTACATCATGATGATCAACCTCATGTCCAGAGTTAATAGAATATGAATCCTCGTAGTAAGCCCACATAACCCTATTGGCCTTCCCCTTAGGCCTCATAGGACATTCATGATCTCTGTCATAGGGACCTTTGTAGTAAAAACATAGCTTATTCCCCCTGCGAGTCATTTAGTGTATCCATATCCAAAGACGTAGTAGATTTACCCTTGGTATCATCTTTTTCATCCTTGTTTTTATCAAACTTCTTATTGTCCTTGAATGAAGAAGTGCTCCTAGAGGTGAACCTACTAGAGGGTGTTGTGAGCTCCATGCTCCATGATATCCTCATAGCTTCCTACAATGAAGGGGGATTGAATGCCTTGATCCACCCCTTTAGAGGTTCAAATAACCGCTCTGTGAATAGTATAACCAACCTCCTTTCAGACATATCCTACACCATCATTGATAATATCTAAAACTCATTGATGTAGACCTCCAAATTGTCTTTCTGTCTCAACTGTGCAAGATCATGGAAGAAGACCTCTAGGTCTTTCTTATCAAAGCACTCTACCAATCTATCCACAAAATCCTAATAGAATGTCACTTGATTATGATGCAATGTAACTATACCATGTGACCACCAATCATGTGTTGTGCCCTCTAAATGCAAAGTGGCATACTTGATAGCATCCTTCTTTGATACAGGCCTCAATGCTAGGAATGTATCTAACTTATGGATCCAAGATTGTGCTGTTATCTATCCACTGGAGTCAAAAGAGGGTAAGGTGAGCTTGCTAGCAACTCATCACAACTCATTGCCCTGACCTCCTCTAGGCCTCTAGTTCTATCTGCAACTCCTCATGTGCTCTCTTCTCTAACTTAGGTGGCGATCAAAATCTAGCAACTCACGAACATGTAGAGGAAGTGCCTACCATTCTACATTTGTAGCTTGAAGATCATCCTGAAAGTCCTTTGGCATATATCCTCTACTACCTCTTGGGTTGCCTCTCTAAGGAATGTAGGATGTGTAGGCCTATTTGCAGTCCATGACCTATGCCTAGGAGCACCCTGTGAACCTGCTACACTCTAGTTATCCTACTCTGGTGTCTCCCTATCCTGTTCCTAATTAAGTTTTTCCTTTGTATTCATGTGCTTAACTATGGTGGTGAGTGCCTGTAAAGCCTAAGCCATTCGCTCTTGTCCTATAACCATTGCTTTGAAAAATTCCCTTATTTCCTAATCCTCATTCCTATTATCTCTTGTTGGGTTACATTCTTATCTGTCACCTATGGTGTCTTGTTGCTTGTCAAAATCTTGTTCCCTATCAAACCAAGTTTGCCTGCGAGTGTAAAATTTGTGAGATCCAACCCCATGTGGTTGCATGTGATTACTAAACCCTCAGGATGGCAAGATCTAGCTCTGATACAACTATAATGACCCTTATCAATAGGCCACTAATAACCATTAATATTGAACTGTAGAATTTCGTCAAACACTTGCCATGCAAACTAAATATACTGTTGAAAGTAAAATGCTAAATAAAGGAAATTTTTGTTCAACAAATCTACTCAAATAAATGATCCCAAATAGTGCCAATATATTCATTCAATGATTAAAAAATGCTTTTACATATGTTATGTGTTTTTTAACTCAAGGCATTACAACATGGTACATTACAAACAAACCCTTACTGACTGAATAAAACTAAGAATTTCTTGCAATTCAAACTAAAATTAAAAACCTAGATTCAGAAAATGTTGGAGACTAAACGCTGAAGACAAAATAATGAAAGTGCAACTCCAAAGTGCCCTCCAATTTGCTGACTATATGGCTTGCAGGTGCAGCTGTACATGTACGGACTAGTATGACTCCTATCAAAAATAAATGCTGGGTTGAAAGGTGCTGAAAATGATATAGAAATAATTTCTAGGCTCCAAGGAAAATTCTTCCAGAAAATAAAAATCACACTCCTAGCCAATAGTGAGATATGAGAAAAAATTTATCTCCAGGCTAAAAATTTAACCTTGCTGAAAATGCCCAAATAAGCTCAACTTGAAGTAGTTGAATACCACTTCCAAAGTGCAACCCTTCAAAGTATATTTCACCTCCTGAGTTATGCAAATCCTTACGAGACTTCATTCCCAAAGATCAAATAACAATTTGCAGACCAAGATGGCACCACAAATGCTCAAAGAGAAAAGTAGTGTAACTCAAAATTTGGGATGTCCAAATGAGAGGCCAAGCACTCTATTTATTCACTTTTTTAAGAAGCCTCTACGTACTTCTAGAAGTATCCATAAATTTTTTTTTCATGAAATTCCTTTATAATGCACTTTTATATTAAAGTAACTTAATAAAATAAAAGAGTGCAACTGAACTCAAAATTATAATATTTTGGCCTTGCATAACACATAAAAAAAAAAAATAATAAACCCCATCTCTCCAAGAGAAAATAAGACCATCCAATCCCCAAATAATCATTAGAATGACTCTCCCACCAAAACCATCTACCTACGAGAGTGCATAATATGAAAATTCATTAAAAAATAACATATCACTGAAAAGGGGATGTAACAGTCTGCCCCTCCTGAAATTGCTTGCCCTCAAGCAATCTTAAAGCTGGATATTGCAAAATATCTTCTCCCTCCCACGTGGCATCTTCCTTGGGTAAATCTATCCACTTCACCAAGTACTCTCTGATAGTCCTCCTATGGATTTGTCTCTCTCTACTATCAATGATGTACTCATGGACAAGAACCAATTTCCCTTCACCATCCAATGGAGGAAGAACTACTGAAGGCACAAAATGCTGACCCAATGCCTTCTTGAGCTGTGACACATGGAAAACATTGTGCACCCTATTTTCTGTTGGAAGCTCAAGCTCATAATCCATCTCACCAATCCACCTGATAATCCTAAAAAGACCATAATATCTAGGCTTAATCTTCTCTGACCCCCTCTTCCTTAGAGTAGACTATCGGTAAGGCTGTAGCATGAGGTAAACCATGTCACCAACCTCAAAACTCCTCTCTATCCTCTTCTAATCTACATACTACTTATGTTGATTCTATGCTCTAGCAATATTATCTTTGAGATCATCAATAATGTCCTTACTCTCCTAAAGATAATCCCCAACACGAGGAACTCTAACATAACTCATAAGAAAATGAAAAATGTTTGGTGCATTATAGCCATATAGTGCTCTAAAAGGAGTCATCTGAATAGACATGTGATAGGTAGTACTATAGCAATACTCACATAAATAAATCCATCTAACCCATCCTTTCTTCTGACCAGCCATGTAGTTCCTCAAATATCCCTCCACCCACTTATTTACTATCTCTGTCTGCCCATCAGTCTATGGGTGGTAACTGGTGCTGTGTGTGAGCTTAGTGCCACATAAATAGAACACCTCCTGCAAAAAATGACTCAAGAACCTGCTGTCCCTATCATTCACTATGCTCTAGGTTATCCCATGTAATCTAAAGATCTCCCTAAAAATGATTTCAGCCACCTGTGCTATCGTGTAAGTAGTAGTGATGAGAAAGAAGTGTGCATACTTTTTCAACCTGGCTACTACCACAGATGAAATCTCACCCTTGGGCCTTAGGCAAGCCCATAATGAAATCCATGGATATACACTCCCACTTCTTGTCACCTGAATGGGAAGTGGTTGTAGGAGTCTTGTTGGAAACGTGTGCTCTTGTTTTTTTCTATTGGCAAACAGGGCACTCTCTAGCATACTACAACACATCTACCTTGAGCCCATTCCATGTGAGCCACTCCTATACCTTCCTATATGTTTTGAAGTATCTAGGATGTCCAGCAATAGGTGAATCATGGAGTGTTCTCATAACAATATGCTTTACCTTCAATCTTCGGACTAAGAATATCCTATTCTTGTAGATAATCAAATCATCCACAAGTGTATACGTAGTATCAAAAACTATCCAATCAACAATCCTGGATGCCCATGAATCTCTAGCAAACTTAGCAATGATCAAGTGCCTCAAATCTGCTGATGTCTGAATAATAGTACTGAGATGTTGTCTACATGACAATACATTCGCTACCAAATTCTAAGTCCCTTTCACATAGGAGATGTCAAAATCATAAGCCTACAATTTACTAACCCACTTTTGCTGCCTGTCATTGAGGTCTCTCTATCCAAGGAAATGTCTCAAACTATTGTGGTCTGTTTTAATGCAAAACTTACCACCCACTAGATACTGCCTGAATTTAGCCTATACATTCATAATAGCCAACATCTCCTTGTCATATATACTAAATGATCTCTTTGGCCCATGGAGATTCCTACTCTCAAATGCAATGGGGTGCTTGTCCTACATCAGAACAACACCAATACCATCTCCAAATGCATCACATTGAAGCTCAAATGGCTTCAAAAAGTCAGGTAATGCTAACACAGGGCATGTAGTCATGATCTCCTTTAATCTCTCAAAGAAAACTTGTGCCTCAAGTGGCCAAATGAAGGCTCCTTTCTTCAGTAAATCTATCATAGGAGCTACATGGCATGAATACCCATTGACAAATCTATGGTAGAAACCACACAACCCAAGAAACCCTCTCAACTGTGTTATGTTCTTTGGAGTAGGCCAATCCACAATAGCACAAATTTTATTACGATCCATCCTTACTCCCTCTACACCAATGATGTGACCCAAATACAATAATGCGGTCATGCCCAAATCACATTTGGACTCCTTGGCATAGAAGGACTCTAACTACGGGACTCCCAAAACTTCCTCCAAGTACTCCATGTGCTCCTGCAAAGTCCTATTGTAAATCAAAATATCATCAAAGAAGACTAACACATACTTCCTCAACTGGTGATGGAAGACCCTATTCATGGTTGAATAAAAAGTAGTTGGCACATTGGTCAGCCCAAATGGCATGACCACAAACTCAAAGTACCCACAATGACATCTGAAGGCAATCTTCTTAATATCCTACTCTATAATTCTGATTTGATGGTAGCTGGATCTCAAATCAATCTTCATGAAGTAACATGCACCATGAAGCTCATCACTCAACTCACCAATCCATGGAATGGGGTACCCATTCTTGATTGTCCTTTTGTTTAGCACCCTGTAATCAATGCACATCCTCAATGTACCATCCTTTTTCTTCATCATAACAACGAAAAAAGAAAAAGGAAACTTGCTAGGCCTGATGTGACCTATCGTAAGAAGCTCCTTGATAGTTTTCTTGATCTCATCCTTCTGCTTCTTAAGATGCCTATATGGTGTAATCATTACAGTTTTAGCACCCTCCTCCAACTCAATGATGTGCTCAATACCTCTGTCTGGTTGTCTACTAGGTGGGATGTCATTAAAGACTTTTTCATACTTCACTCTTAACTGTTGTATGTCTGGATGATATTCTATCTTATGATATCCCTCCTGTGTAGGCATGAGTGTACATACGGCTATCCACTCAATGTCATCATGTCTAGCTAACTTCTCCAATCATTTGAAGGAAATAGTCCTGATGTCTCCATTATTGATGGCTCTCAAAATGTGTTGTTTCCCATCCACTTCAAACTTAATCTCCATATCCTTCAATCTGAAGCTGACTTCTTCCAATGAACGCAACCATTCCATCCCAAGAACAATATCTAGATCACCCATGTTGACAACATGGTAGTCCACCTTGAACTCATAGTTGTTCAAGCGTAAGGGAAAATTTCTCACCATGATATTACACTTAAGAGTATAACCATCACCAACCTATACTCATAGTCCCTCAAACTCCTCAGTCATAATACCATGATGCTCAACAAAATGTGCATCAATGAAATTGTGCGTAGCACCTATATCAACCAAAGTAATAACTCTCTACCCTATTAGAACACCATGCAGTCTTAAAGATCTTTTTTGTTGAATGCTAGACAAAAATGCCTCTTAGAAGTGCAGCTCAGGATCCTCCTTAGTCTTTGGAGCTTCTACTTCTACCTTAGGCTCTACATCGTGATGATCAACCTCATGTCTAGAATTAATAG
The DNA here is from genome assembly GCA_028749045.1 of Cupressus sempervirens. Lineage (NCBI taxonomy): Eukaryota > Viridiplantae > Streptophyta > Pinopsida > Cupressales > Cupressaceae > Cupressus > Cupressus sempervirens. The sequence continues at coordinate 809,292,782 of CM053789.1, forward strand.
AATATGAATCCTCGTAGTAAGCCCACATAACCCTATTGGCCTTCCCCTTAGGCCTCATAGGACAATCATGATCTCTATCATAGGGAACTTTGCAGTAAAAACATAGCTTATTCCTATGCGAGTCATTTAGTGTGTCCATATCCAAATATGTAGCAGATTTACCCTTGGTATCATCTTTTTCATCCTTGTTTTTATCAAACTTCTTATTGTCCTTGAATGAAGAAGTGCTCCTAGAGGTGAACCTACTAGAGGGTGTTGTGAGCTCCATGCTCCATGTCATCCTCATAGCTTCCTACAATGAAGGGGGATCAAATTCCTTGATCCACCCCTTTAGAGGTTCAAATAACCACTCTGTGAATAGTATAACCAATCTCCTTTCAGACACATCCTACACAATCATTGATAATATCTGAAACTCATTGATGTAGACCTCCAAATTGTCTTTCTGTCTCAACTGTGCAAGATCAAGGAAGAAGACCTATGGGTCTTTCTTATCAAAGCACTCTACCAATCTATCCAAAAAATCCTGATACGATGTCACCTCATTATGTTACAATGTAACCATACCATGTGACCACCAATCATGTGTTGTACCCTCCAAATGCAAAGTGGAATGCTTGATAGCATCCATCTTTGACATAGGCCTCAATGCTAGGAATGTATCTAACTTATGGATCTAGGCTTGTGCTATCATCTATCCACTACTGTCGAAAGATGGTAAGGTGAGCTTGCTAGCAGCTCACTGCAACTCACTGTCCTAACCTCCTCTAGGTCTCCATTTATGCTTGTAACTCTTCATGTGCTCTCTTCTCTAACTCAGGTACTAATCAAAATTCAACAACTCACGAAAATGTGGAGGAAGTGCCTACCATTCTACATCTACAACTCAAAGTTCATCGTGAAAGTCCTCTTGCATATAATCCTCTACTGCCTCCTAGATCACCTCTTTAAGGAATGTAGGACATGTAGGCCTATTTGCAGTGCATGACCTATGCCTAGGATCACCCTGTGAACCTGCTACACTCCAGTTATCTTGCTCTAGTGTCCCCCTATCATGTTCCTAATTATTTTTGTACACTCTTGTCCTATAACCATTGCTCTGAAAAGTTCCCTTTTTTCCTAATCCTCATTCCTATTGTCTCTTGGTGGGCTACATTTTTGTCTATCACTCATGGTGTCTAGCTGCCTATCAAAATCTTGTTCCCTATCAAACCAAGTTTGCATGTGAGTGTAAAATCTATGAGAGCCAACCCAAGGCAGCTGCATGTGATTGTTAAACCCTATGGATGGCAGGACCTAGCTTTGATACCACTATAATGACCCTTACCAATATGCCACTAATAACCACTACTACTGAACTGTAGAATTTTGTCAAACACTTGGCATGCAAACTAAATACACTGCTAAAAGTACAATGTTGAATGAAGGAAATTGTTGTGCAACAAATCTACTCAAATAACTGATGCAAAATAGTGCCAATATATTCATTCAATGATAACCAAATTCTTTTACATATGTTATGTGATTTTCAACTCAAGGCATTACAACATAGCACATTACAAAAAAACCCTTATTGGTTGAATACAACTAAGAATTTCTTGCAATACAAATTGAAATTAAAAACCTAGATTAAGAAAATGCTAGAGAATGAATGCTGAAGATGAAATGATGAAAATGCAACTCCAAACTGCCCTCCAATTTGCTGACCGTATGACTTGTAGTTATAGTCGTACATGTATAGATTGGTATGACTCCAAGAAAAAATAAATGCTGGGCTAAAAGGTCCTAAAAATGATATAGAAATAATCACCAAGATCCAAGGAAAATTCTCCCAGAAAATAAAAATCAAACTCCCAGCCAACAGTGAGATATGAGCAAAAATGTATGTCCAGGCTGAAAATCGAACCCTGCTGAAAATGCCCAAATAAGCTCAACTTGAAATAGCTGAATACCACTTCAAAAGTGCAACCCTTCAAATGATATTTCACCTCCTCAGTTATGCAAATCCTTAGGAGACTTCATTCCCAAAGATCAAATGACAATTTGCAGACCAAGATGGCGCCACAAATGCTCAAAGAGAAAAGTAGTGTAACTCAAAACTTGGGATGTCCAAATGAGAGGCCAAGCATTCTATTTATGCACTTTTCTAAGAAGCCTCTAAGAACTTCTAGAAATATCCATAAAATATTTTTTATGAAAGCCCTTTATAATGTACTTTTATAGTAATGTAATTTAATAAAATAAAAAGTGCAACTCAACTCAAAATTATAATATTTTCGCCCCACATAACACATAAAAAATAAAATATAATAAACCCCATCTCTACAAGAGAAAATAAGACAATCCAATCCCCAAATAATCATCAAAATGACTCTCTCACCAAAACCATTTTCCTTTGAGGGTCCATAATACAAAAATTCACTGAAAAATAACATGTCACTAAAAAGGGGACATGATATTCAAAGCATCTTTAGAAATCAGAGAGACCTTACTTCTCATATCCTTAGAAAGTAGAGAATTTCCAACATCCCTTGTCTTTGAGATGATTGTAGCACTTGCTATAGCCATGAAGTAAATTCTCTACTTTGAAGTAAATTCTTCATGGACATTTAATAGAAGTAAATTTGTGAGATACAATCTAATCGGACCTTTATTGTTTCTATCTATTATGTCATATAGTGCAACTAAAGTATGATCTTGTAGGTCTTGGGACATTTTCATCATTCGCTTCTCATAGATATTGATTGATCAACAAATATTCCTTCTTCAACTTCCACATTTTATTTATGCCAAAATATTTCTACACATCAATCCTCCCCAACATATTGGCCATCTTTACTATCCTACAATATAGAAAATGAAACACTTTGCATAAGCTCCCACTCAAACCTTAATTAGCTCAAAAAACCTAAACCCAAAAAATAGAACAAAAACTTGCTAGGCTCTAATATCACTTGTAAGGAAAAAAGTGATATGTGGAATCACTTCCTATGCTAATCTTGGGAGGGTGATTATGAAATTTCCAACTTAACTATTATTAAGATTTTAAGACACAGACAAGATCATTAATGAAACAATGATAAGCACAAAGCACAATGATTATTGTGGGAAACCCTTATGGTATAAAAAACCTACATTATAAGATGTGAGTAATGTATTATGGAGTCTATAAAGATCACAAAATACTTAAAATACAAGTTATTACAAGAGCATCACCTCAACCCTACAATGTACGATGTGGATAATGTATTATCAATCAATGAACATTACAAAACACTTCAAATGCAAGTTCTTACAAGAGTATCACCTCAACACAAACTTGGAGAAACTTCACAAGCACTCTTCTAGCATACATGATCATGGAAATAAAAATGTTCAAACTACTCCCCAAGTCCTCCTTTTATATTTTTCACACAACTTGGAAACCACATGGGGTTTATAATACCATGTGCAATAACCTCATTGACACATGTTACACATCCTTAACTTATATTTCCCAAGATAGGTATGAACCAGGTTTAAAATAGTGTCTCACATCCAAAGTCTTGTTCCCTATTTTTAATCCTCATAACTGTCACACCATGTGTCATACAGCTTCTAAAAATAACCTCCTATATTTTTCTATTGAAAGGGCACCTTTTTAAAACTAAATTTACCTTTTCCAAGTAACCAACATCTTGAAAACTTCCTAACTACTTTGTAGAATTATCTCGAAAATATTGCAAGGTTGAGACACATATTTTCTCAGTACTATGCATTTGACAAACACATCTATCAACCCATTAGAAATAACATCTAACCTAAAATACTAAATATTCTTTGAATTTTAATATGATGGATACAATACCCTATTTCAAGGCTCCTAGTTTCGAGTTGACTATGGGATGTTGGAAAAGGTGAATTGATTGGCTTGGATGAAACATTTTTAAATCCCTCATGAGGAAAATTGTGTCTTTTGTAGGTAGCGGTGATAGAAATCCATGATATCCCATCTCAAGATGTTTGCATTTTTGTTGATAAAATTATTTACATCATATTGATTCTCACCATCAATAAGGAGGTCTCATACAAGCTGATCACAGATCTCATAATGCATTAGATGGTAAAAAATAGAAGACTCTTAATTTAATTTTATTATTGTAGACTCCAAATACACATCATTTGACATGAAGTGTTCTAATTCCATGTAGATATTACACACACATTACCACAACTAATGCTAAGGAAATCAAAATTCTAGAGCAATCCTAATAGACTTGGGAGGAATGTCTGTCCATCTCTCACATGAATATAGTGCTTCAAATAGTGTTGCATTTAAATAAAATGTAACAATTATGTGGTTTATTCAAATTGAATTTCAGAACTTTATAGATCTCATATCTTAAGCTTTTGTCAATATCTCTTTCAAGCATGCAACAAAGCTTTGCCTAGAAAATATTACTAGCAATTGCACCTTTGGTGCAATGGGTACACCAAAGAAGTGTGGAAAATCATTTAATCCAAAGGTTGGTTTTATTTCTTGATACATTTTTGTAGTGCATTTAGACAATTAATAGACATAACAAATGATATTTTTTATGTGGAAAGGTCTTAATAGAGCATTACACAAATTTTGGTTCAAAAATGTTGAAGATTCATACCATTGGGATGCACCAAAAAGTAATTTTATGGAACATACAGAAAATCACACTTAATGACACTTTTCCCAACCAAATGTGTTTGACAACCACTTGAGTTGGATGTGTATATATATATATATATAAGTGGAAATGAGAAAATAATGAAAAGAACTTTGAAGAATATCAACTTATTATCTTATAATGAGAGTGACAAACAAAATTTAAAATAATGATAAAATAATTTTATTTTGTTTAGTATGTGTCACAAACATATCAAACGTATCAAGTTAAATGCTTCTAGTTTTTAGTATTGATATTTTTATATCCATTCTATAAGAGTATTATAATTTTATATCTAGTGTAATATTGTAATTATATATTTTATATTTACATATGTATAATAACTACTAATCTTATGTTATATATAATATAATTTTAAACAAATTCTTATATATGTATAATAACTACTTATCTTCATCCTTCTTAGCAAAAAAATTGCATTCTTAACTAGTTATATATAAATTTGATGTAATTTTACTTGGCTAACATTTTAAATTTGGGTTTTAACAATTAGGCCTTTAAGGTAGGTGAAAAAAATATTGTGATTTAAACAAAATAGTTAATATGGAATGTATTAATTTTCTTCATAAATGAAAAGTATATCTCAAGCTTCAAAATAACATTGAATTTAGAATAAAAAAGATTATTTTTTATTTATTTTTCAATCTCCTTGTTTTATTTCTAGCTTCTCATGTGTTTATCTTTGTCTACTATCAATGTTGGCCTAGTAGGTTCTTTAAAAGAATGAGATTCTTGAGTCTAGGTTTTTTAATTTCAGATTATTGTGTTAGTAAATTACTAATATTGATTAGATTTTCTCGCAATGGGAGATGACTTGTTGAAAAACTAATATTAGGTCTATTCAGTATTATATCTAGAATTCTATTAGAATAAAAAATTGAATAGAAAGATAACAAAAAAAATATAGAAGATTTAGATACTTCAAAATAGGAGTTGCTCCCCTCAATCTTAAAAATATTCAAAGTTTGAATCTAATGGGCTATATATCCCATGTGGCATAAATACATAATGGATGGTAGACATTAAATTTGATCATCACAGTTATCTCTAATCATTTCAAAGGCAAACCAAAACTTTTTCGAATAAGCCAACTTAGCAACTTGAGATTATATCCTAAACACCAACAATAATTGAAATATGGGCTAAATTAAATACTAAGAAAAAGAGAATGTGTAGACAAAAATTGGAACTTTAAAGTAGTTAACTATGCAGTAAGAAACAAATACTCTTGAAAGATAGAATGAGTAAAACTAAAGATAATATACACTAAAGGGAACTTAAATATAAATGTAGAATCATAATATACCAATTGGTGACATGGAGGGCATATTGATCTTTGGTTAGAAGTCAGTGAATATGGATAGGAGAACATTGCAAAAATGCCACCTAAGATATCTGATGTGAATTGATGTTGAAGGCATTGGATAAAGAATGTGAAACACAACATATTCAAAGGTTCAACAAAATAATATAGAAAGCGAAGCGAAGACTATAATCAAAATGGTGACATGGACTTCCTTGACCCGTAATCTATCAATAGGCCACCCTCTTCATATTACGTGAAGTACAGATCATCAACACATTTAGGCACCATTAGGTTGCTGGCATAGGAATAGAAAATTAGAATAGAAAAATGGAATGGGAATGGAAATGGGGAATGGGAATAGAAATGGGCAATTCCAATCATGTTTGGTGCACTTGGAATTTGACTAGGAATGTGTTAATCCATTGTTTGGTTGTAAAAAAATGGAAGAGGAATAAGGTTAAGTTTTGTATTTTTAAAAACATTTTTCCTAAATTTTTTTTAAATTTATTATTTTTTTGGTTAATTCATTTTCATTTTTTTAAACAAATAGATATAATTTTAAAAAATATTTTTTAAAAAAAATTTTAAAAAAATTTAACAAAAAAAGTTCAAAAAGAAAAAGTTTTTAAAAATATTTAAAAATTCAAAAAAAAAAAATCCAAAAAAAAAAAATTTAAATTTTTTTTTAAAAAAATTTCAAAAAAAAAAAATTAATGGAAAATCGAAATGGGAATGGAAATGGCCTATTCCAATAACAGATATTTTTTGGCATAGACATATGCTCATTTTAGGGGCAAAATTGGAATATGTCTTCCTATTCCCAATTCTGATTGAGCTTACCAAACAACAAATATAAATCATATTCTAATTTCGTTTTCCTATTCCACTCATATTCCAGCAACCAAACGGGGCCTTAAGGGAAATAGAAGTCATCGAAAGTGGTGAAAGATATCGACTCAAATATAGTAGAATGCCCGACCACCAAAGATGGTGTAGTACAATCCTCAAAGGTAAGTAATGTTGTTTATTAGTATCCTTTTATATATGGTAATAGTTGTAAACACATATAATATATGTGAGTGTGTAATTTTGAATAATAATTTTGCTTATTTGATTAAAGGATTATAAGTAAGAAATAATTTAATATGTAATGATATTTAGTAAAGGAATCATAAATAGAAATACTTAATATGTAATGATATTAATAAATGGATTATGAATTAATTCACATTTAGTGATATATTGTTACTATAAACTGAGAAATAAAGGAAGGGTGACAAGATCCAATCTTAAGGCAAAGAGGAAGAATAAAATATCAAGATAGAAATGATATAAAGTGGTGAATCAAATTACCTCCTAAGTAGACCACCTTGATGGATGTCACTGGCTGCCATCAAGGCCATGAGGGCGAAAGCTCCACTCTTGGACTTAGGTAGGATATTTAAGGAGAATAAGATTACCTCCTAAGTAGACCACGTTGATGGATATCACTGGCTCCCATCAAGGCCAAGAGGGCCAAAGTTCCGCTCTTGGGCTTAGGCAAGAAGAATAAGATTAGCATCTAAGTAGACCAACTTGATGGATGTCAATGGTTTCCATCAAGGCCAAGAGGGCCAAAGTTCCGCTCTTGGGGTTAGATTGATTAAGACTTGACAACATGTCAACTCTATTCAGTTAAGAATTTGCCAAGTAGACCACCTTGATGGATGTCAATGGCTGCCATCAAGGCCAAGAGGGCCAAAGTTCCACTCTTGGGCTTGGTAGGATATTGGTTCAGGACTAATTTATCATGACTAATATTTTCTTTGAAGCCATTATATACATGTACATGCTAATAATTGTTTGTGTTGCAGGATCTATGATCAAAAAGCATACTGGGATGTATATTTTATAAATTATTCTCTTTGCTCTACTTCATTGTGAAAAAATAATGTATGATGTGTTTGCATCATGTTTGCTCCGTGTCTTCATCTATCTGCATCATGTCTACTTCGTGCATGTTTTGTGTTTTCATTCATATTTCATAAATATCTCTTATCTTTTGAATGCAAATATGTTTTGTTTGTGTATGAAAGATTTTTCTTAAGGGCAAGCAAATTCGAGAGGGGAGGACTGTGATGCCCCCACTCTGATATATAATTTAAATAATAAGTATTATATATAAAGTAATATTAATAATAATATTAAAATGATAATATTTTATAAAGTAATATTATATTATATATCATATTATGGTAATACTAATCTGATATAATACATAATACTATTATGATTAAAATATATTTTAATATGAAAATGATAAATGTATTATAACATAATAATATCATTATTAATATAATTATATTATTATTAATATAATATAACAAACCTTATTAATTAATATAACAATATTATTAATATAATAATCATTATTGGAAGGATGTGACTCTTTGGAAAACACATATAAATATCAACTATCAAAGAGTGAAAAAGGATCATCAGATAGGAGGATTGTGAAGTTGATACAGAGGAAAAAGGGAAAATATATGCATAGTTGGAATTAAAACCCTAATGTCCTAATTGAGGGCATTACACACAATTCCAACAAATTACCTTGTACTTACTAAGGGATTTTGATCTCCCCTTAATCTTGAACTTATAATGGACATGTTTCCTATTTTCCTTGCTCCTTTCTCCTAATCTTCCTCAATCGTTCAAAGCGTCTTTGGAATTCAGAGACACCTTCCTTCTTATATCCTTAGAAAGTAGAGAATTGACAACATCCCTTGTCTTCAAGATAACTGTAGTACTCTCTATGGCCATGACAATGTTATCTCACGTGTCTAGCAATAGAAATAGAAATATTTGGCAGCTTTTTTCTTCATCCATTGGAACCCCTAGTAAGGTGAACTAAGTCACCAAAATATAATCAATTTTTTTCAAATGCTCCAATATTCATCAACCTTCTTCCATTCTCAAAGAATATAATTTCTTTCTCAATAAAATCTTATTTAAAAAACATGATTTTTCGTCATATATCACTCATAGCTTCTTTCAAATCTTCTTGGAAGTAAATTATTCATAGACATTTAATAGAAGTAAATCTGTGAGATACAATCTAATGAGACCTTTATTTTGTCTATCTATTATGTCATATAGTGCAACTAAAGTATGATTTTGTGGGTCTTGGGACATTTTCATCCTTCGCTTCCCATATATCTTGATCGATCAACAAATATTCTTCTTCAACTTCCACATTTTATTTATGCCAAAACAATTCTACACATCAATCCTCCCCAAAATATTCGTCATCTTTAGTATCCTACAATATAGAAAATAAAATACTTTGCATAAGCTCCCACTCAAACCTTAATTAGCTCAAAAAAATTGAACCCAAAAAATAGAACAAAAATTTGTCAAGCTCTAATATCACTTGTAAGGAAAAAAAAGATATGTGGAATCACTTCCTGTGCTAATCTTGAGAGGATGATTATGAAATTTTCAACTTAAGTATTATTAAGATTTTAAGACACAAACAAGATCTTTAATGAAACAACGATGAGCACAAAGCATAATGATTATTGTGGGGAAACCCTTATGGGAGAAAAAACCTACACTGTGAGACATGAGTAATGTATTATCAAGTCTATGGAGATCACAAAATACTTCCAATACAAGTTATTACAAGAGTATCACCTCAACCCTACAATGTAAGATGTATATAATGTATTATTGAGTCAATGGAGATTACAAAACACTTCAAATGCAAGTTCTTACAAGAGTATCACCTCAACACAAACTTGGAGAAACTTCACAAGCACTCTTCTAGCACATGATCTTTGAAATAAAAATGTTCAAACTACTCCCCAAGTCCTCCTTTTATATTTTTCACACAACTTGGAAACCACATGGGGTTTATAATACCATGTGCAATAACCTCATTGACACATGTTACACATCCTTGACTTATATTTCCCAAGATAGGCATGAACCAAGTTTAAAATAGTGTCTCACATCCAAAGTCTTGTTCCCTATTTTTAATCCTCATAACTCTCACACCATGTGTCATACAGCTTCTAAAAAGAACCTCCTAAATTTTACTGTGGAAAGAGCACCTTTTAAAAACTAAATTTATCTTTTCCAAGGAACCAACATCTTGAAAACTTCCTAACTACTTTGTAGAATTATCTAGAGAACATTGCAAGGTTGAGACACATATTTCCTCAATACTATGCATTTGACAAACACATCTATCAACCCATTAGAAATAACATCTAACCTAAACTACTAAGTACTCTTTCAATTTTAATATGATGGATACAATACCCTATTTCAAAGCTCCTAGTTTGGATTTGACTAGGGGATGTTGGAAAAAGTGAATTGATTGGCTTGGATGAAACATTTTTTAATCCTTCATGAGAAAAATTGTGTCTTTTGTAGTTAGCAATGATAGAAATGCATAATATCCCATCTAAAGATGTTTGTATTTTTGTTTATAAAATTATTTACATCATATTGTTTCTCACCATCAATAAGGAGGTCTCATACAAGCTCATCACAAATCTCATAATGCATTAGATGGTAAAAAATAGAAGACTCTTAATTTAAGTTTATTATTTTAGACTCCAAATACACATCATTTGACATGAAGTGCTCTAATTCCATGCAGATATTATACACGCATTACCACAACTAATGCTAAGGAAATCACAATTCTAAAGAAATCCTAATAGACTTGGGAGGAATGTCTGTCCATCTTTCATATAGATATATTGCTTCGAATAGTGTTGCATTTAAATAAAATGTAACAATTATGTGGTTTATTCAAATTGACTTTTAGAACTTTATAGATCTCATACCTTAAGTCTTTGTCAATATCTCTTTTGAGCTTGCAATGAAGCTTGGTAGAGAAAATATTACTAGCAATTGCACCTCTGGTCCAATGGGTACACCAAAAAGTGTGGAAGATCAATTAATCCAAAAGTTGGTTTTATTTCCTGATACATTTGTGTAGTGCATTTAGACAATTAACAAATAATATTTTTTATGTAGGAAAGGTCTTAATAGAGCATTACACAACTTTTGGTTGAGAAATGTTGAAGATTCATAACCATTGGGATGCACCAAAAAGTAATTTTATGGCACATACAGAAAATCACACTTAATGACACTTTTCCCAACCAAATGTGTTTGACAACCACTTGACTTGGGTATATATAAGTGGAAGTGAGAAAATAATGAAAAGAACTTTGAAGAATATTCACTTATTATCTTATAATAAGAGTGACAAAGAAAATTTAAAATAATGATAAAATAATTTTATTTTGTTTAGTATGTGTCACAAACATATCAAACGTATCAAGTTAAATGCTTCTAGTTTTTAGTATTGATATTTTTATATCCATTCTATAAGTGTATTATAATTTTATTTCTAGTGAATTATTGTAATTATATATTTCATATTTATATATGTATAATAACTACTAATCTTATGTTATATATAATATAATTTTAAACAAATTCTTAGATGCAATGAATAAATGTTTCATTCACAATTTAAATAATCATAATAATATCACAATCTAACGTCTAGTAAAATATATCTCTACCTAAACTTTTAAAAAAGACTGACCTGTATCTACAACTAAATTTGTTGTGATAAAAACTGGATAATGTAATCCATTCAAGACAACCTGGATAATGTAATTGGTGTTGCAATATCAAAAACAAAATAAAAAATAAAAAATAAAAAATCGTGCATGCTCTTTTTTCTGAGACTGGGGCAATGGTGTAAAAATCATCGAATGGTATGAGAGCTTTAAGGAAAGATTGAGGACATGAGTGTGAGACTGGGGCAATGGTGTTTGCTCGTGGTTGTAAATAGCAAAAGTGAAGCATAGAGCTGTCAATAAAATACTTTTTGATCAGAGATAGTGTTTTGGTAAAAAATAAAAATCTGAGTTTTACCAATTAAGAAACATATAGCATCCCCCTGTTTTCCATTGTGGTGGTTTTTTTTTTGCTGTTATTCATCTTCTTGTTGCTGCTATTAGATTTTCAAATTTCATATTAATTTGGATTGATGCACTTGACGAAGTTTCCATCCATGCTATTCAAATTAATGACAAATTGAAGAAAGGAAGTTAGTAGTTGCTAGAAGATCGCTGCATAAAGTCTAGCCAGTATAAATATACAGAATTTCCAATGTAGAATAAAAATGCTTTGAAATGTGAGTGCTTTGAGGGATGATCAATTCATTCAAATTATGCATTTCCGCTAGGTTTAACCATCAGCGATATTTGCAGTTATAGTTATGTCAAGAAGACAATGCCATGAAAAGTGAATGTGACTAAAAACAGAAAAAGTTGAGAATGTAGCTATCAGTAAATCAAAAAATAAACAAATGAATGTGATGAGCCCCCCTTATACGCTGGGAACCATTGATTAGAAAGCTCAGGTTGACCTTTTCATATATAAAACACCTTTGCTATAAAAATGAAAAATTATAAGCTGAGACAACTTTCGAGAATAAGATGTAACTTGTTAAAAATCATTTAATTCTTTACAGTCTAATTCGTTACGAATTAATAGAACTATTTGAAACACCCAGTGATGTCGGTGTAGACATATTGTCTACATGTGTTGATATTTTTTTAATTCCATTCCTGACTCTTCTATAGGCAGTTAATAATAGAGTACCAAATGTTGAATGTCCGGTGTTTAAGGACAATTAGGATCCCCACTATGAACAAAAGTAATGCAAATAGCCATCTTATACTAATCCCACAACTAGAAAGTGGAGGAGGCCTATCAACAATGCAGTCATCAAGCATTCCTCTCTTCCCGGCTTTGATAGGGGCTAAATTATTGTAGTGCCCACTCACAACAGATATCATCATTTGAACCTACACGACAGAGCCTGAATTTTTCAAAACCTATGCCTAGAATCTTTAGTATATTCTGAACATTTTATCTAAACAAAGAACGGTGTTTCTCACAATAAAAAATAGCTGTAAAGATGTTAATTGATCAATTAAGCTTTTGATTTCATATCATTTTAAATGATATTATAATAAAATCTAGCAAATAAACTTTTTAATAACTCTTGTAAATCTAGATTTTAATGCCCATCTAAAATGATATCTCTAATCACAATAAACTTAATGATGACTTTAGAATGTTTCAAAGAAGTTTAAAATAATTGCAATAGACAAATTTATTATTAAAAAAAATAATTATCTAAAAACTCAAAGAAACAATAGTCTTTGATTTTTTTCCCGACATCATTCAGAGATGGTTTTAAAAGATTATTTAAAATGTAGGAAAAAATATAGATTCTCAAATTTCTTATATAATATTAACCTTCATTAACTTTTCAAATAAGAACACCTAGAAAATAAATGAACAGAGGAAATTCAGAACAAAAAAATAGAGTTACAAGAATAAACGATACTATATATATAATTTAAAATAAAAAGTATATCAAAATTCTATAATCTCACAGAACATTAGCAGATGGCTTAAATGTCACTTGACCCATTAATGAGATGAATATTAAGAACAAGAAGTTAAAGATCATTAATCTTTAGATTCTACTGTTAATAGTTTAAGCATAACAATATTTAAAATACTAGAACTGTTGTCTAATCGCATCAGAAGATGGAGAAGTCTAGATGCGGATGGCTTAAACATCACATACTAAAACTTGATTCCTATACTAAAAGTGTTAAATAGTCAAGATTGATCTATTTTTCGAAACTTAACTTCTTCTTAATCTCAGTCTAGATGGAAATGTCTAATTGTGCTGGCAAGATTTAAAAAGGCAAAGTACTTGTAGAGCTGTTAACACTAAAATTACAAGTACGATCAAAGCAGAGAAAAACCACCATGGCTTGGAACCATAAGTGGTGATAAATTCTAACAACAGCCCAATAAAATCACCCCATAGACGACGATGTCTAAGAAAGGCCAGACGTTTCTGCCACTTCTTATGGTAACCATTAATGGATTTAGCAGCATTATCTATGGATTCGTACCTGGGAATTTCTGTGGGCGTCACCATAGAATTCCAAAGCTGAGCGATCTCTTCATCATTTCCAAGCTTGCCGGTGATGATGTCCTCACGTCTTAACAGACCCACATCATTGGTGCTGTCAACCAGGTCGTTCATTAGAATGGCATACCTCGTAATGGGTTTCCCTTTTCCTTGAGAGCATATTTCCAGGGCAATCAAGTTCCTCAGTATCACTTCTGATCTGTCATCTACTTTGAACTCGGGCAAATACAGCGTGGATTTATTCTTGTCAAACTTAATTTGTTTGATTCCACCGTCTAGTTTCTTGAATTTCATTCCTCCCCTTCTTAGCTCCCCTATAGATGGAACATGTTCTTCTGTCTCATCTGGTGTCTGGGATAGAAAGTTCATAATAGAGTACAAAATGTCAAAGATGAAGTTCTTAATGTAGTGCAAAATGACAAATATAATCCCCAAAATGAACAACATGACAAAAACTGGAAAGAAAATTATTGCAAATAGCCATTTCATACGAAGCTCAATAATTTAGCCCAACGGGAAGATCGGTTTTGATCAGGGACCGGGCTGTCAACAATGTAGTCATGAAGCAGTTGCAAGAGATGAGTATCTCCGTTGTATTTCAGATTCCCCGCACATGATATTTTGATGGTAGATAACATTTTAAGTGCCGACTCAAGCCAGACATAATCAGTTGATCTCTCAATGTCATTTCTGATGATTTTCTTCAAGGCCCAGAATGGTAGCTGATTTTCCATCTTGAGCATGTCTTTCACAATTTCTGTCAACAGAGGATGATGTCGGTTCCTGCTAAGAATACTATCCATGAAAGTCGACTTCTTTACATCTTCACTCGACTTCTGTATCTTCTCCGAATATGTGGAGGACTTCGAGAACAAAACAGGCATCCCTCACCATCACCCACGCCAGTACTCCTTCACTGCTCAGTTCAATTTCTTTAGCATAGCTTTTCTTTATTCTATCCTGTTTATCTTTGCCCTTAAACTTCTCAACTACTGATTTCAAACCTTCCATGTTTCCTTTTCTGATGATTTTAAGATGCATCTCCCTCGCCACTTCTGCCTTGAGCAATTCAATGTCGTCATTCCATAAATTTTCTTTCCGGAAATGATAAGGCCCGAAGGAGATGACATGGGGATGATAGAAAACCTTATCAGAATTATGCAAGAGAGATTTTGGAACGGTATGAATGAGACCACGGTGGCATGTATCTGGTCTGCTTTCTTTCTCTAAACTTGATTCAACCTCAACAATCCAGTCCGAGTCATTTCCCTCCTCTTCCCGCATCATCGAAGACAACTGCAGAGAAAGGCTCAACTGCCTATGCAAATTGAAGATGTCTTCGCTTCATTAAAGCGAATGCTTCCTTATCCCAGCGGATGCTAGTGGAGGTGTAATCTTTTCGCTGGATCACACATTGCTGAGCATTACAGAAAACAGACCAGAGCAAATTTCTTTTCTAAACAATGAACGCGGGCCAGGTCCGAGCTCTACAGATGAGACCTGCGATCTACATCAATCTGAATTCCACTGCTCCAATGAGGAAATTTAGCTCGAATCTCACATCATTAATTGCTCAACATGAAAAATGTGAGATGAGAGGTAACTAGTACTTACATCTAAGGGAGGTGTAGGTGGCAATGGGTAAAGCCTAAATTAAAACGTATGGATGCCATTGCCATGTTTAACCCCATACATGTTACCGACCTGCTCATTCATCTTTTCAACCATGCTTTTTAAAATCCTCCAATGGTCCACCATTAAGATATGAGTTAGAAAAGAAAGAAGAAAATTTCATGCATCTATTTAAAAATAGTAATAATAAAACAAATACAACAAATATATGATGTTCATAAATAGTAAATGGGTAAATAAAAATTATATACATTTTTATTATTATTTTTATGACAGTTTTTTAATGATATATTTGTTAAAGTATAATAATGAAAATTATATAAATATCAAAATCATAGACCATGGGAAAGAAAGATGTATAATTTATTCTTCTATATTAATATAATTGATTTCTTATTATATAATTATAAATAGAATAAACTTTGATTTTTATAGGAAAATAATACTTTTCTACAATATAGAAAATACAGAATATAAATTTCAAGATGGAAAATTTATCATCTTTGGCACTTTGAAAACAAGTAAAGAAAAAGAACTTTTCTAAGATGGTACTTATATTTTAGGAAAAATTACAATTTTTATAATTCACATGAATAGATATAATCTTTTTTATTAGACAATTGTAGTATTTGTAGTTGAAATCGTTTCTATTACAATAAGAAAAATTAAATCAGTATAAATTTATTAAAAACAATAATATTATACTTATTAGATCTATATTCTTTTTATTTAAAGTTGGTTTGCCAATTAATTGATCTCAGATAATAGATTTAACGTAGAATGAAAGTTTCTATTATAAATAAAATCCATTCTATTAAATGTACATAATTCTCATATATGATTTAAAAAAAACAATTATTCAATTGTAAGTTGTCTTTGATGTTACAAAAAATGTCAAGCCTTGCTAAGCAAGTTAGTGATTGTCGAGCTCACTCGAGTATTGAAGATAGTTTCCTGTGTATGTCGAGCATTCCAATTATAACCAAGTTCAAAGTTAATTCTTGTTGATCTCACTTAGGCATCGAAGAAAAATCTTGTGTTAACCAAGTTGGGTTAGTTAACAAAGAGTTTCTCTAGGTTGACCGAGTACTCAATTCTATATTAGTCAATTGACAAGATGTTGGGTCTAATAGATTTATTGGCTAATGCTAGTTGACTTAAGGGATGAAAATTGTTTAATTAAAAGTATATTCATGTCGACTTGACAAGATTATTCATATAAGTATAAGGTCAAGTTGAGGATTGAAGATAGTAAGCATGGGACTAAAGAAGATAAATTAAGGAAATGAGTTTGAAGGATATCTGTAAAGGGTAGAGCATTCAAGTTGACCAAGCTGCAAAGAATATTCTAATCAAAGAGGATCAAGTAATCAAACTAGAATAGAGATATGAAATCAGCAAAGACAGGTGCATCAACAATTAGGTTGTCATTGTTACTCTATAATAATTGTAGCAGTGGACCAAATCTCCTAAAAGAGTTAGCCTAACAACTATTTGATAAATCCTCTAACAAGGTGACATTTCTATATTGAAGTGTCTAAATACCTCTAACAAGGCCACTCTTAATAGGGTCAATTAAATCCTCTAACAAGATCACACCTAACAGTTTGTTTTATAACCTTTAAGAAGGTTGGCTCCTAATAAGGCTCACTTTAGAAGAGTGAAAAATAGTAACTAGTTGCAATTGGTGGTTTTCCCAAATTGAGTTTCAATGTTAAATCTTGGTGTCTCATGTGTTCATGTTATTTCCTTCATGTTTCAACAATGAAGTTAATTAAGGTTAATCACATTAATATCTTAAGTTCATGTTATTTTATTTATGTTTTGATTAAATTATAGGAGATTTGTTAAAAGGCATAATGTTAAGGAATAAATTAAAAGGTACATGTTTTCTTAGTGAGTTTGAACCTAGAACTATTAAAGGTGCATTAGAATATGAAAGCTAGATTGTGGCAATAAATGAAGAGATTTATTAGATTGAAAGGAACAAAACTTGGACTCTTGTTCCTAGACCCAAGGACAAAAATGTAATTGGCACAAAATTGGTATTTAGAAATAAGTTGAATGAAAACAAGGAAGTTTCAAGAAATAAGACAAGATTAGTATGCAAAAGTTATGCTCAAGAAGAAGGTATCAAGATTATAGAGAGACTCTTTTTCCTATTGCAAGACTATAAGGTGTTAGAACACTACTTGCTTATGGTGCACATAAAGTATTTAAAGTATATCATATGGATGTAAAGTCATCTTTCTTGAATGAAATCCTAAAAGAAGAAGTCTACATTGAGAAAAATGAAAGTTTTGTAGATCCTGAAACAAAAAGCCTATGGTTTGTAGAGTACACAAAGCTTTATATGGTCTCAAACAAGCCCATAGAGCCTGGCATGAAAGATTTCATAGTCATCTGGTAAAAAATGGTTTTCAATGGACAAATGACAACAATAACCTACACATCAAGGAAGGACCAAATAAGAAGATAGTGCTGGCAAAAATCTTTGTATATGATACGTTATTCACTAGACATGATGATTTATGCAAATTACTTCTTGGGGAAATGAGTAAAGAATTTCAAATGTCAATGTTTGGAGAGATTAAATTCTTTGTTGCCTTGCAAATTCAATAGAAGAATGATGGTATCTACACTACTCAATCAAAGTGTATCAATGAGATATTGAATTTTTTTGAAATGAAAGATTCCAAACTAGTTGGAACACCTATGCATACTAGACATAAGCTTTCCAAAAATGATGATTCCAAAGAGGTAGATCATACTACATACAAATAAATGATTGGAAAACTTAAGTATGTGGTACACACAAGACCTGATATTGCAGTAGCAATTGGTATGGTGGAAAAATTCTCTACTAATCCAAAGGAAAATCATATGATGACAATCAAAAGAATTATGAGGTATCTAAAATGTACTAAAGATTATCGTTTGTGGTATAAGAAAAGGAGGCAACTTTAAATTGAAAGCTTTCACTAATGATGATTAGGCATGAAGTATTGATAACATGAAAGGAACTAGTGGTGGAGCATTATTTATTGGAAAGAGGATAGTGTCTTGGGCAAGCGAGAAACAAAATTGCATCTCTCATTCTACAGAAGAAGCAAAATATGTTGTAGTGACAACTAATTGTTCCAACATCATTTAGTTCAAACAACCATTGTCAGGTATAAAGGAAGAAATTAAGAATCCATTATTTATCTTCTATGATAAAACCAATGTAATTAACATATCCAAGAACCTAGTGATGCATACCAAGACAAAGCACATTATAATAAAGTATCATTTTGTAAGAGAATTAGTGCAAGTAAAAGAGGTGAGATTGGAATATGTGAATACAAAGGAACAAATTGGAGACATCTTTACCAACACATTACCTAAGATGCATCTTCCTAGCCACTTTTGACTTGAGTAGTTCAATATCATCATTCAATACATCTTCTTTTTGGAAATGTTAAGGCCCAAAGGAGATTACATGGGGATGATAGAAAACCATATCAAAAGTATGCAAGAGAGATTTTGGAACAGTATGAATGAGACTGCGGTGAGATGTATTGGGTTTGCTTTGTTTCCCTAAACTTGATTCAACCTCAACAATCTAGTCAAAGTCTTTTCTCTCCCTTTTCCCCATATTCAAAGAAAACTAGAGAGAAAGGTTCAACTACCTATGCAAATTGAAGATGTCCTCGCTTCATTAAAGTGAATGCTTCCTTAACCCAACAAATGATCATGGAGGTGGAATTTTTATGCTAGATCACACATTGCTGAGCTAGGCATGAGTGTGCATTACATAAAATAGACTAGAGCAAATAATGAACGTGTGGCAGGTTCGCGTTCTGTAGATGTGACCTATAGTTTACATCAATCTTAATTTCACTTATCATTTGAGATATGATGCTTAGAAGCAACTTATACACATTTCTTTTAGTGTATTTCACTTGTATATAAAGGACTTATGATTATTAAACACTAGTTTGGGTGCATATAAGTTGTATGGTAGTTTGTTAGTGGCTTGACACTGACTAAATAGCTAAGAATGTGCATTGCCCATATTCTTGCTTTTCCATGATCATGTCTACCGCCATACATGTCATACTATGGGAAAAAGGATAGTGATAAATAGAAAAAAGAACAATCAATAGACGTCACATTCCCATCCAATCAAATGATTAATATTGTAAATGTGTAAACTAAAAAAAATGCATTCCTAATGTTTTTCAAAAAAGTGTTTCATATATTCTTTAGATTAGACTTTATGGTTTAAGTTATTGTATTGTAATAAATTACTTTGTTTTCATTAAAATAAAATAAATAATTAATAATTGATACTTTTAATTAAGATAGAAAAACGTTATATAACTTTGAATTTAAATTAATTTTGTTTCTAATCAAAATAAAATAATATTTAAAAAAAAATTAGATAGAAAAAGTTATAAAAATACATATATATACATCAAAAAGATTTAATTTGATTGAATAGTAGTTAGTTTCAAAGTAAAAATTAATTACTAGAAAATTGTATAAGCAACGTATTATTAGAATGATTAAGAATGTAGATGACAAAAATCAATATAGTCATATTTATATCAATGTATTATTTAATTATAATGATCTCTTAGATTAGTACAAATTTTTTTTTACAATTATATTATTAAATTGATTAATATGAATTTTCAAAAAAATATTAATATGTAGAAGAAATAAAAAAATTAATTAATAGATTTGTTTGATTAGAACATATAATTTATTTTCATATTACTTTAATTTAGTTATCTCACATTATAAAAGGATTATTATTACAAGTATAATAGTATTTATACAATAATTTATTATTGTGTTGAAATTTAAGCTCTAAAATAATGTTTGAATAAGACTTATATTTTTAATATAGTTTAATTTTCTTTCAAAAAATATTTATTAAAATTATAAAAAATTAAATAATAATTTCATATGTGTTTTAATACTCATAACATCAATAGAAATACAAAATAATATTTTCAAAATTATTAAGTACAAAAATACTTGTAATGATCTCTTCGATAAAAGTGTGCTAGTATGAATCAATTTTACAATTATATTATTAAATTTATTAATATGAATTTTTAAAAAAATATTATTATGTAGAAGAAAATAAAAAATAAACTAATAAGTATAATAGTATTTATACAATAATTTATTATTGTGTTCAAATTTAAATTCTAAAATAATGTTTGAATAAGACTTATATTTTTAATATAGTTTAATTTTCTTAATTTTTATTTTACTAAAATCATAAAAAAATTAAATAATAATGTCATATATGCTTTAATACTCACAACATCAATAGAAATGCAAAATAATATTTTTAAAATTATTATGTACAAAAAATACTTCTACATTAAAAATTTATTAGATCAATTTGGAATGTAATTTGATTTGTTTTTTTCTCAAGAAACTTATACTTTAAATCAATGCCTTATTAGATATGAGAATTTCTAATTATTAGTTTTTATTAGAAAATAAGCTTATTTATTTAGCAATGCATTTAATTTCTTTATTTTTGACCCTTTTTATTGTCTATATCTCTTAGAAATAAATAATGGTGTATAATTAATGAATTTATGTTAAATAGGTTTGTAAGAATGCTTAATAAATAAAATGTTATGGATTGAAAAAAAAAATTTAACAAAATTTGTAACGGGTTTTGCTATACTAATCCTACAACTAGAAAGTGGAGGCGGTTGGGACTACCCTATCAACAATGCAATTATCAAGTAATTGCAAGATATGCGATTATTTATTACATCTTTGATTCCTCCCTTCCCCATCTTGATAGGGACTAAATTTTTTAGTGCCCACTCACATCAGATATCATCATCTGATCCTACATGAGAGCCTAAATTTCTCGAAACCTATGCCCAAAATCTTTAGTATATCTTGAACAATTTACCTCAACAAAGAGTGGTGTTTCTCACTATAAAAATAGCTGTAAAGATGTTAATTGATTAATTAATCTTAAGATTTTAAAACATTTAAAATGATATTATGATTAAATCTAACAAATAAACTTTTTAAGAACTCTTGCATATCTAGATTTTATTGTCCATCCAAAATGATATCTCTAATCACAATAAACTTAATGATGAGTTTAGAATGTTTCAAAGAAGTTCTAAAATATTTACAATAGAAAAATTTATTTAAGAAAAACTCATCTAAAAACATAGAGAAAAAATAGACTTTGATTTTTTTTCCTAGTTCATTTATTCATGGTTTTAAAATATATATTTTAAATGCAAGAAAAAATCTACAATCTCAAATTTCTTATATAATAGTAACCTTCACTAACTTTTCAAATATAGTACAAGAGATGGCTATAAGATTATGTAGAAAATAAATGATCAGAGGAAATTTAGAACAAAAAAATAAAGTTACAAGAATAAACTATACTATATTTAATTTAAAATAAAAAGCGTATCAAAATTCTATAATCTCATAGAAAATTAGTAGATGGCTTAAATGTCACTTACTCGTCAATGAGATGAATATTAAGAACAAGAAGTCAAAGATCATTAATCCTTTAGATTCTACTATTAATAATGTAAGTATAACAATATTTAAAACATGAGTACTATTGGTCTAATCACATTAGAAGATGGAGATGTCTAGATGAGGATGACTTAAACATCACATACTAAGACTTGATTTCCACAATAAAAGTGTTAAATAGTCAAGGTTGATCGATTTTTTGAAACTTAATTTTTTACTTAGTATGTGATATTTAGGTGTGCTCCTCTAGATATAGATGTCTATTTGTGCTGACAAGATTTAAAAATGCAAACTACTTGTAGTGTTGTTAACCCTAAAATTATGAGTATGATCAAAGAAGAGAAGAACCACCATGGTCTAGAACCATAAGTGGTGATAAACTCTAACAACAACCCAACAAAATCACCCCATAGATGACAATGTCTAAGAAAGGCAAAACATTTCTACCACTTCTTATGGTAGCTATAAAGGGTATGTTTTCTTCATGGAAGATGACAAGAATTGTCTTTTTCAAAATTCGGGTTTGAAAATTTTTGCATTTGTATCAAAATTGGAAAAATGGAATTAGAACACTGGACTTCCAGTTTTGTCTCAAAACTAGGTTTTCCAACTTCCTACAAGCAAGTAGGAATTGGAAATCAAAACCTAGTTATGTTTTTTGAGGAGTGTAAAAACAATTGATTGGATTACTTTTTTAAGTCTACCTTCAACTCCTAGTTTACACATAAAAATGTGTCTTCACACACATCTTTTAAGTGAAACAAATAGTTCATGTAAAATCTCAAAAATAGGAAAAAAGATTTGCAAAAACAAGATTTGTAGAAATCCTAATTTCTATAATTCCAAGAACCAAACAGACCCAAATAATGAATTTAGCAGCAATATCTATAGATTCATACCTAGGAATTTATGTGGGTGTCACCATAAAATTCAAAATCTGAGCAATCTCTCCATCATTTCCAAGCTTGTTGGTGATGATATCTTCACTTCTCAATAGACCCACATCTCTAGCACTATCAACTAGGTCATTCATTAGAATGACATACCTCGTAATGGGTTTCTCTTGTCCTTCAAAGCATATTTCCAAGGTAATCAAGTTTCTGAGATATCACATTTGATCTATCATCTACTTTGAACTCTGATAAATACACTATGAAATTATTCTTGTCAAACTTAATTTCAGTACACCGTCAATTTTATTAAACTTCATCCTTGGCCTTCTTAGCTCCCTTATAGATGGAACATGTTCTTCTGTCTCATCTAATTTTTGCGATAGAAAGTTCAAAATAGAGTATAAAATTGTTGAAATGTTCACAATGGGAAGAGTACTTTTGAGAGCGGGGGTGAATTGGAAGTAACTAGTTCTTATCCTCTTAAACCTTCATTAACACATAACTAAAAGTAAAGTACATGCATTTAAACATATAAGAAAACATGAAATGAAAGCATGCATCAACACATGACACAAGAGATTTGGTAACCCAGAAACCCTTCATAAATTAGATGGTAAAACTAGGGTGGGGATGATACCCACAAAAATTAATGCAGCAAAAAATGATTAATCGCTTCTAATGGTTTGCCTTGTGAAAGGCCTGCCCTATTAAAGGCTTTACACTATGTCAATAGTGACCTGGTTAGAGGATTTACAAACACTTTACATGAAGTATCACCCTGTTGAAGGATTTACAATAGGCTATTAAACCCACCTAATACATAGGATTTTCAATTACCTTCTCCAAACGGTTCTCCTACCTAGCTATTAAGCTAACCTATCAATATAGGATTTTAACATCTAATACAATGATAAGAAAGTATTAGGAATCTTTGACTTGACTGCATACAATCTTCAAATGTTGATTTCAAGCACTTGTTCTACTCCTTCTGACCTTCTTCCTCTTAGATTTGATATTTGATTGTGTTCCTTGTCCCTTGTGCTATTTTGATCAACTGGATATGAAATTGTTGCTCTATTCCTCTAAGTCTTACCTTCTTCACACTGAAATTTTGTTATAATCTTCCATACAGTATTCTCATCCACTCACCTAATTGAGTATTCGACCTCCTTTTAAAGATTATGAAGACTTAGGGTTAGGTACAGATTTACAATCCATATTGAATCTCAAATTCCTGGTTATACCTTGCATTTTTCTCATTGGTTGCATGCCTCCTCCATTTTTCTAATTACTACATGCAAATTGCATAGGTAATGTAAATGATTCATCCTTATCCTTTTTCCTTTTTGAAATCTCTCTGTGTTAGCTCCAAAAATGGTTTATATTTGAGTTTGTGAGGGCACAAACTCATATGTTGATTCTATATTACTCAACACATACTGGACTACTGGTGCTCGGCACCAACTACACTCTGTCTTGCTCGGCACATATATGATTCTGGCTCACTCAGCATATACTGCATTCTGACTTGCTTGACATCAACTATGACTCAACACCTATATGTCACTCAGCACTTATATACTACTCAGCACCTAAAGTCACTCGACACCTATTGAAATACTAACTCAGCACACATTGTGTCTCAGCATACATAGTGTACTCAACTTCAATACAAAAAGTGATTAAGTGTGTTGATACTCAAATGTCAAAACTATCTAAGGACTAACAATCTCCCCCTTTGACATGAGTGTCAAAAACACTTAACTAGACATTGCTAATCTGTCCTTATGACTACCTTATCCACAAAGTTTAAAAAAATTGTTCAAAATTATATCAAAATACCTTAACACCCCCTGAGTTGATTGTGCCTTGTCATTCTTGAAATCAAAATTTTGTGCCTGTGTCTCTATATTTGGTTAATTAGAGCTTATGAAATTTCTACATTTGCATCAGAGCAACTTTCCATATGATTGCCAAAACAATTTATCTCCCCCAAAACATATATCTCCCCCTATCTTATTATCTCCCCCTTTTTGACACTTATGTCAAAGGGCTCTAATGAGTAATACCATAATTAGCCCAAAAATTACTGTTTACCTCCATTATTATTTTCAAAGCTGCATCCCAATTCTCCAAAGCTATGTCAAGTGACTTGTGTTGGATGGAAATCTCTACAACAAGGTGTACAAGTCCATCAAGGGTAGAAAGATTTGGATCTTTCTTTAATACTATCTCAGCATAAACTTGTTCCTTGTGGAGTACTTCTAAATGAGGGGTTATGGAGGACTGGATCTACATCAATTTAGCCTTAATATTTGCTTCCTTTTTTGTTTGTACAGCTAACTCCCTTTGTGTGTGAAGTGATTGTGCAAAATGCTTCTCACTCTAAGTTGGATCTCTAGGTAATTGCATGCTAGAGATTTTCATGTTCCTTTCCAAGCTCATTATTCTTTGATTAGTTTCTTGTGTGAAATTTTAAAACTCACACAACTTCCTATATAATGAAAAAAAAATTTTCAAGGACAATATTGGCCTTATGTATTGTCTTGGCCAACTCTACCTGTTCAAGTGCAATTCCACTTGATATCTTCTCATTCACCTTTCCTTGAAATTTTATTTCTGACCATTCCATGAGTTTAACATTGGTGTCCTAGTCTTTATTCATCACCTAGTCAACTATGTCTGATAATTGCTCAATTATTGGCTTTCCTTCATCTAGTGACTGCAAGCTGAAGGCATCCATGAAGATGTCCTTGATGTCGTAAAGGGCTTGCTTGTGTTTAAACTCTTTCCTCAATATTTTTTGCCTCATCCTTCTATCCAATGCATTTTGCATTTCAATCATTTGTGCTATTGTGATAGTTTTGGAATCATAGGAGGGTATCACAATATCTTCATCTAATTTAGGGTCTCCATAGTGAAGTACCCTAGCCACTCTTGTTGAACTCGAGCCTAGGATTGAAAATTGCAAGGGGATAGCATCAATTCTCAGATTCTGAATGGTCTTAGTAGGAGTGCTAGTCTTCGGTAATTCTACCAATGTCTAAATGGTAGCCTGCTCCTTTTCTTTTGATGCATTTTCTTTTTCATTTGATTTCCTCTTTTCTACACTCGGCATCTGATCATTGTCATTTGTTGCGCTTGGTAGAGGTGGTGATGGAAGCATTAGAACTTTAGTCCTAGTAGCTATCTAAGTGAAAGGTGGTTCTTGTGTTTTCATTTTTTTCCTTTGTGGTGCTACTACTACCTTTTCTAGTTCATCTACACTCACCAATACAGGGCTTGTACACAACTATGCCTATATAGGAGATTGGTGAAGGATCTTTGAGAGATCCTCTGTAGTAAGTGGATTGATTTTCTGAGCTGCCTTGTTAGTAACATCCTTTATGATTACTGTCTTTGCAGGTATACTGGCTACATGAGGTGGACTGGAAGGTGGCAATTGTATGTTTGCACACTCTGTTCATCTTCTTGTTGCTGGTCAGTTGCTGCCATAGTTTCTTCTCCCTTTGTTGATTCCCCCTCTTCTTTCTCCTTATTCTCCTCTTCTCCTTTCTCTTCCTCACCTTTCTTTTCTTCTTCCTTTGCTTTCTCCTCTCCTTTTTTTTCTTCTACTTTCTTTTCTTCCACCTTTTTCTTTGGCACTAGATTCTACCTTATTTGTTTCTTCCACATTATCATCAGTTATCTTGTATATTATTTTCTATATTTGTGTAGATTTATTTACAACATCTTCAACTTTGTTTTGAAGAATGCAAAAGGCTCTTTATTTAGGTGAAAATTTCCCATTATGTTTCTTCTTTGCCTTGGTTATTTGAGCCTTTGTCATATTAGACTTCACTTGTACTAGGGTAGATTCTCTAATCTCCCTTTCCATCTTCAAACAATAATGCCATTTATTCTCAACTATCTCATATAGTTCCTTTGGCATAATGTTATCAAGCTCTATAGGTGTGGTTTTAAATTCTACCATCATGGCATACACAAATTCCTCTATTCTATTCTTCTCTTCCCTACTGAGCTTATTAAAATTAAGAGACTTTAAATCAGTTAAATTTTCAATTCTAATCTTACTACAAAGTTTTTCAATTGCAGATTTAGGAGGATGGCTTACCACTTTAAATTGGCTTATGTCCTCTGACTCTATCCTCTCTTCATCATCTGTGCCTAGTTAAGCCACATATCTTCTTCTCTTCTTAGGCTTTTTAGTAGGTTGGGTAGTGGCTTTCTTCTTTTCCTTTGATGCCTCTCTAGTCATTTGGGTAGATGCCCTTGTAGTGGCCCTTTTTGCTACTAGCTTAGCTGGAGCTGGTTTGGTTTGAGCTTGTTTGGTGACCTTCCTAGGCTTAGGCTGAGCTATAGGTTGTGTTTTTGTCTTTCTCTTCTTCTACTTGGCAAGTGTAGGTGCTTCCTCAACTTCTTCTCCCTCGACACCTTCCTCTTTGTCTTCTCCTTGGCCTTGTGTTAGCTTAACTAGCCCTTGCCCTTGCTCTTCTTCTTCCTCACTATCTCCTTCTACTTCTTCTTCTCCTGCTTCTCCTTCAATGTTTGCTCCAAATGTCTTCTTTGTTTTCCTTACCATTTTATCTTTCTTCTTCATGACTAAAGTAGTTTTCAACTTAGTCTCAACTTTGGACTTGACAACATCATATGTCCCAAAGTGAGGAGCCTTCTTATCAATTTCTTCTACTAGCAATGCTTTGATTGCTGCTAAGGCTTCATCAACATCTATTTCATATCCTAATGGCCTTAGTCATCTTACCCTCGGTATTGTTGCTTGTATGTAGGTGAAATCAATATCAACCAAGAAACATATATCATTGACATGTTTCTCAACTAATGAGACTGGTATTCTCATTCTTTGCTTCATGGACTTCTTAAAGTCTTCAAAATAGCTAGTCATATGGGTTTCAAAATTGTCTCCCATCTGATCAATGAACTCATTGATTTGGGTGACTATAGATTTGTTAGAATTCTAGTTCACCTTCCCAATTTAAGGGAATTCTTCCATCACATAAAAGAATATGCACATAAGAACTAAGCCAAATTTGCATTGAGAACCTTTTGATCTCCTTATAGCTCCTAGGTTCTCATTGATTTGCTGCAACATGAGTTCTACTAGATCATAGGTATGATCTTTCTTCACCAACTTATTTGCCACACCAACAGCTATGTAGGGTAGGTTATTTAGTTTGCTGGATTGATAGAATTTATGTGAAATTATCCTCACAGCAAAGTCAAGTAGGGGTTCAGTCATAGTGTCAATAGTCATTCCCATATTATTCCATTTTGCACCTGTGTTCTTCTCAATTACCTCCTTTCTATCACTTCTCAAAGTCTTTGGCTAATCTACTTGGTTGGGAGACCACTAACCCTATGCACAATCCTCTTTTTAATCTTGATAGGTCCTGTCTCTAGCCAAAGATATCCATCATGAATTTACCTCAGAACAATGTGAATCCATTATGTTTTGAACACCATAAGAAAAACTAGGGTTTTGTTCAGACCCTTCTTCTCAACAATTTGAAACTCATCCTTCAATATTCCATTGTCATACAACTTATCATAGGCATTGAAGATTTCTAAATTACCTATGGCACCAATTTTGCAATTGTAGTACTTTCTTACATCTTGGACCATGACAACCTTGGGTGGAATGACAGATAATGTGCTAGCTGGGTCATTTTTATAGGCAACTTCAGGGATTGGCCTGAATTTGTGTTGTTTGACTTTATTTCTAACAAGTTGAATCTCATGATCTTCCTTAATCTTAGGGTTCCTAGTGCTAGAGGCCATTTTACTGAACTTGGGCTTTAAAATGTATTAAAAATTGTAACTTTGCGTAGCTTGACACTTAATAAATACCTTTGAGTCGATGAGTTCTTGCTAAATCTTTGTTGAAGTTGATGCAAATGACTATAAGGTAGCTGCTTGATTGCCTCTTTGCTCTTCTCATCTTTTCTCTGCATTTGAATGTCGTGAAAATTAATAAAATTTGACCTTATTCCTACCAAAGACCTAGCAATAAATGCTTCATGCTTACAGCTTTAAAACTTGGCACTTGAAGGATTCAATATGACTCAGCATCCATTATAGTTCATTTACTCAGCTTCCACTAGACTTCTACTTCACTCAGCTTCAAATATCAGCTCGGCAGCTATTGGAAACTTGACATCCATTGGAGCTTCACTCGACATCTAAGGGTAACTCAGTAGCTTCAAAAAATTTCTTGACATCTTTTCTTATGCTAATTTCTTCCTTACAGTACTCCTTTGTTCTTTGGAACTGATGAATGTTTCAAATTTGTATATTACTCCCATACATCTATTTTTTACTTAGTTGGATGAAGTGTGATCACTTGACCTCTTGGGTGAAGTTATCTCTCCATTTGATGTGCTGCGCTCACTTTTCTTCTTCCAAGTCTTCTTCATTTGTCCTCTTATTTGTTCAATGTCAACCTTCTCTTTTCCTTTTTCGACTTCTGTCTTGGGTGCTCTTGACTTTGTTGGGCAATTCCTGCTAATATGACCAGTCTTCAAGAAACTAAAACATGTAGTTTGGCTTAACCATCTTCTATAGCTTCCTTTAAAATGTGTTCTGATGCAATTCTTAGGGATGTCTCCATATTCCTGCCAATAGTGACAGCTATACCTGGCATTGTAATCCTAGTTGTAGTGATGTGCATGATTGGTTCCTCTTGCAAGCTGATTAGGTGTCCACATAGGCTTTGATCTACATTCAAATGCTCTATGTCCATATTTTTGGTAGTTGTAGTAGTGACCTTCAAATCTTAGTGTCCTTGTAATCTTTGTTCTACATTCATGTGCTTGATGTCCCTACTTTTTGCACTTATGAAAAAAGTTTGCATTTGTGGGCTTACTATGTTGATGATTGTTCTTGCTCCTACACACATTAGAGATATGCCCCATTTTATCATAGAAATGACAAGTAGGTTTACTATTCTTACCTTTGTTACTCCTTACTTCTATAGTTTTGGATAATTCTCCTTGTTCAGTGTTGGTGTAGCCAAGTCTTGAAGTGTCATTACTAGCCCTTGGTGATTTCAGTAGTTGTTCAAAGTACTTGATAGCCTCATTAGGTTTGTTGTACCTTTCTGCTATCTCCTTTTCTCTCTTTAATTCATTCTACAATTTTTCATTCTGCATCTTCAAGGTGGGGATCTCAATGTCCTTAATGTTTAGCTCATGATAAGCATTCATCATCTAACTTAAGGTGTCTAGCTGCATGTTTGAGATCTTTTCAAACTCAATTGTCTTTTCCTCCAGTCTATTGGTGAGGTTTATTTTGTCATCTTCTATCATGGCCTTATCTTAAATGGTTCTCTTCTTTTGTTCGGTCACTTCACAAAGCATTATGGCTTGTGATTCTTGTTCAAGCTTGAGCAATCTAATTTCTTCAACTTGTGCTCTATTTTTCTCCATTAGTTATTCTATTGTTGCATCAAATTCCTTGGAATCTCCATTTGAAAACACTTGTGTGGTATCAATCTCCTTGTAGTCTATGTCATTTTCAGCTATGGCTATATCCTTCCTTATTTTTAAAGATTTTCTCAACTCTTCTCCGACTTCTTCCACTTTGTGTAGAGCTAGGTGCAAATGAATCTCCTAATTGTCTATGATCTTGAAAAGTTTGAAGACTTACATCCTTAGACCTTTTCTCTAAGTTGTTAGGCTTCTCCTTGTGAGAACCTAAGCTTTGATACCAATTGTTAGAATGTTCACAATGGGAAGAGTACTTCTTGGGGGGGGGGGGGGGGTGTTGAATCAGAAGTAACTAGTTTTTATCCTCTTAAACCCTCATTAACACATAACTAAAAGTAAAGTACATGCATTTAAACATATAAGAAAACATGAAAAGAAAGCATACATCAACACATGACATAAGAGATTTGGTAACCCAGAAACCCTCCCAAAATAAGAAGGTAAAACTGGGGTGAGCATGATACCCACAAAAATTACTGCAGCAATAAATGATCAACCACTTCTGATGGTCTACCCTATTAAAGGCTTTACACTGTGTCAATAGTGACTTTGTTAGAGGATTTACAAATACTTTACATGAAGTGTCACCCTATTGAAGGATTTACAATAGGCTGTTAAACCCACCTAATACATAGGATTTTCAATTACCTTCTCCAAAAGGTTCTCCTACCTAGCTATTAAGCTAACCTATCAATATAGGATTTCTAAATCTAATACAATGACAAGAAAGTATTAGGAATCTTTGACCTGATTGCATACAATCTTCATTTGCTAATTTTAGGCACTTGTTCTGCTCCTTCTGACCTTGATCCTCTAAGATCTGATATCTGATCGTGTTCCTTGTCCCTTGTGCTATTCTGATCAATTGGATATGAAATTGCTACTCTGTTCCTCTAAGTTTTACCTTCTTCACATTGAAATTTTTCTATAATCTTCCCATACGCTATTCTCATCCACTCACCTAATTAAGTATTCGACCTCCTTTTAAAGATTGTAAGGACTTAGGGTTAGGTATGGATCTATTATCCATAATGAATCTCAAATTCCCACTGATACCTTGCATTTTTCTCATTGGTTGCATGCAAATCGCATAGGGAATGTTAATGATTCATCCTTATCCTTTTTCCTTTTCCAAATCTCTCTCTGTCGGCTAAAATTTATATTTGAGTTTGTGAGGGCACAAACTCATATGCTAATTCTATATTACTCATCATATACTAGACTACTAGTGCTTGGCACATACTATCCTAGATTTCTTGGCACCAACTACACTCTGTCTTGCTTGGCACATATATGATTCTAGCTCACTCGGCATATACTCCATTCTGACTTGCTTGGCATCAACTGTGACTCGACACCTATATGTCACTCGATACTTATATACTGCTCAGCACCTAAAGTTACTTGGCACCTGTTGACATACTAATTCGAAACACATTCTGGTTCAACATACATAGTGTACTTGGCTTTAATGCAAAAAGTGATTAAGTGTGTTGACACTCAAATGTTAAAACTATCTAAGGAATAACAAAAATGTCAAAGATAAAATTTTTAGTGTAGTGAAAAATGACAAATATGATCTCCAATATGAACAACATGAAAAAACTAGAAATAAAATTAGTGCAAATAGTCATTTCATACAAAAGTTCAATAATTTAGTCCAACAGGAAGATCACTTTTGATCGGCCATTAGGCTGTCAACAATGTAGTCCTGAAGAAGTTGCAAGATATGAGTATCTTCGTTGTATTTGAGATTCTCTATATTGAGAATTCTATCTCAACCTTGCAAGCCTTTTTCTGGAAAATTCTAGAATTTGTTTGTGGTAGTTTTCCACATGTTTATGAGTTGGAAAAAGGTGTATGAGTTATTAAAAATGTGTCTTGTCCCTAGTAAAATATGGGAAGGCTATTTTTAGAGTGTAAACATCTCATTATATGAATTTTATGGGGGTCTAAATTAGAGGACAACGTTATGAACAAAAATGCTATTCTTGGAGTAACAAATGACAAGTGGGTAACATGTGGCATGGTTGTTTTTCCCATGTTTTTTGCCCATGGTTTTGTAAGACCACACATGTTTTCCAAGTTATAAATCACTATAAAAGGAGGTCTTGGAGAGGTGTTTGAATCATTGAGTTTTGTTTGCAAGATTGGGTGCTAGAAGGACTCTCTTTGAGTCCAAGTCTGAGTTCAAGTTGTGGTGATGCGCTCCTATAAAAAACTTCCATTGCAAGTTTATTACATAATATTTCTGATTTGAGAATACAGTTTGTGGGTTTTGGAGGGTGGGTTTTTTCTTCTAGAAGGGTTTTCCCATGGTAATCATTGTGTTATGTATTCATTGTTATTTTGATTATGTTATCATTATTTTTTTAGATCTTTGCAGTAGTTAGTTGAATTTTCATAATCACCCTCTTAAGATTAGTGTAGGAAGTGATTTCATGCACCTTTGCTTCCTTACAAGTGGTATCAAAGTCTGGCCAATTTTCATTCTATTTGTTAGGTATAAGTTTTTTTGAGCTAATCAAGGTTTGAGTGGGAGCTTGTGTAGAGGTTTTCATTTTTGTGTTGTAGGATTGCAAAGATGGAAAGCACATTAGGGAGGATTTATGTAGAGAATTTTTATGGCACAAAATTTGAGGTGTTGAAGTTGAAGATGGAATATCTATTGATTAATCAAGATATATGGGATGTGATTTATGAAAATAAATTGAAGCTGATAGATCTAACTTTAATCACACAATAATATGTGACAAATAAAAAAGTAAAAGGTCTCATTAGATTGTGTCTTGCTGACTCAATTCTAATTAATGTCCATGAAGAACCTACCCTGAAGAAGCTTTGGAAGAACCTAAGTGAGATAGTGAAATCACTTGTGAACAAGATTTTCTTGAGGAAGAAGTTGCATTCCTTAAGAATGGAAGAAGGTGGATGGACTTCTGAGCATCTTGAAAGTTTTAATATGTTGGTGAATTAACTGACCTCAGTTGGGGTCTCAATGGAAAAAGAAGAAAGGTCTCAAATCTTTCTTTGTTTGTTGCCAAACTCATGGGACAACCTTGTCATGGTCATAGGGAACACTTTAGTTATCTTGAAGATGGAGGATGTTGTTTGTTCAATACTTTCTAAAGAGATGGGAAGGAAGGTCTCTCTAAGTGCCAAAGAGGCTTTAAGTGTTTGAGGAAGACCAAAAGAAAGAGGTAAGAATGAAAAACAACATGACCATTCTAAGTTCAAGAATAAGGGGAGATCAAAATTTCCTGGTAAATCCAATGCAATTTTCTAGAATTGTGTCAAACTTGGACACTTCTGAAAGGATTACAAAGAGGAGAAGAAGAAAAAGAAGAAGAATAAAGATTTTGATTTTGATTTCAAGAAGGAAGATGGAGATGCTTTCATCATAGACATGGCCACTCATATAGGTGACAATGCATGGTTGATAGAATCAAGTTCATCTTTCTACATGACTCCTAATAGAAACCAGTTTAGTAAGTATGAAAAGTTTGATGGTGGTAACGTATATTTGGGTGATAATTCAATTCTTGATATTGTTGGTCGTGGAAGTATTCATGTGAAATTTGGATGGTAGAATTAGAAGATTTGATGGTGTCTTACATATCTTGGGTGGTGCAAGAGAACCCACATAAAATATTTTGGACATGATTTTTGCACAAGCCAACTTGAGGAATTTATCTAAATTTCATCATTAGGATAAGATCTTTTCTTGGAATTTGTTTAGACCATTGTGGGGTCATTCTTCCCTATTCTATATTGATCTAGAATTTTCTGTAAGCCCTATTGGCAAGAAGTCTCTTTGGGTCAGTTTTCCTTTTTTGTAATAATCTAGAATGTTTTGTAGACCATTCTAGCAAGTATAAATAGATTTTTTAGGTTTAGGTTTAGGTCAAGTTTTTGGATATGCAATTACAAGGAGAAGAAATCTATAGGAGAGCAACTGCGTATACTATTCATTTGATGAATCAATTAAGAAGAATATTATTATGTATCTCTTTCTGGTGCTAGTTCCTTTTGTTTTTGCTTCAATTAAATTTATCTCTGCATCATTTTTGGCATCACAGCTTGGGGAAAGCTCCTAAGGCAATTAGATTTTATGTCTAGATCAGAGTCATGAGCTAAAACATCAAACATGGTCACCAATCCTAAACTGGCAAAGAAGATGCAAGAACACGAGAAAATCAATAGGTGGTTATTAGATGAATTTGAGAAGTTGAAGGGCTAGATGGAAAAGAGAGAAAAGGTTTCCTCAGAGCAAGATGAAGAAGGGGAAGAAGAAGATACCCTTGAGCAGGAGGTGGTTAACTTACTTGAAAACCAAAGATTCTTCATATAAGCCCTTGAAAGAGTTGGCAAGAAGGATGCCAAAGGTGACCTACCCATCTTCTTGGAAAAGATTGATGCTAATGTTTTTTTGGATTGGATAGAAGCCTTGAACAACCATTTTGAATGTGAAAATATAGTAGAAAAGGACAGGGTAAAAATTGCCAAGTCAAAGTTGAAGGGACCAACCCTCACTTGGTGGAATTTCACCCAAGGAGAAAGGTTCTATGAAGGTAAGAATATGATAACTTCATGGGAAATGATGTGTGTCAAGGTGAGAGACACATACTTTCCTGAGTATTATGAAATCCAACTTCATCAAAGGAGACAAAGTTTAAGACAAAAGGAGCTAGATGTCATAGCCTATACTAAAGAATTCCAAAAATAAAGCCTAAGGGAAAAGCAGAGTGAATGTGAAAATGTAAAAGTTGCTAGATATCTCAATGGATTGAGGTTGAACATTCAAGAAGAACTTAATTTATCGTGTCTTGATATAGTACATAAATGTTATCAAATAGCATTGAAGGTGGAAGCAAAATTGAAAAGAAGGAAAGAACAAAATAACAATGGAAGAGGAAGAAATCAAAGGGGAAGAGGAAATTTCCAATGAAGAGGACAAAACCATGAAGATCATAAGGAGATAAAGCAAGAAACTAGTCAAAACGAAGGAAATTTCACAGGTAACTTCAGACGAATAAGAGGCAATTCAAGAGGTGGATTTTGTGGTAGAAGGACAAGTTTGATTCTTTGTTTCAATTGCAATAAGGAGGGACATTATGCATCTAGGTGTCCAAATAGAGGAAGTTCAAGTTCACAAGGTGAAAGAAGAACACATTTGGTACAAGACGATGAATACCAAGAGAAGGAGATAGTTGACTTAGATAGTGTACCTTAAAGAGGAGAAAGTTTAATGATGAAAAGAACACTTTTGAAAGTGCCTACTACCATGGAACCACCACAAAGGAAAACCATCTTTAGGATTGCTTGCGAATTTGGAGGTAAGGTATGTAAAGTAATTATTGACTCAAGATCTACTAAAAATTTAGTTTCTCTTGAGATGGTTGAGAAGTTAAAACTTAGGAGAATACCTCATCATTTTCCTTATAAGGTTTCATGGCCAACAATTGGTCAAAAAACTCTTGTAAATGAGCAATCATGGGTTGATTTTCAGATTGGAAAGTATAAGGATAGAATTTTGTGTGATATAGTTGACATGGATGCATACCACCTATTATTTGGTAGGCCCTGGCAGTATGATTTGCAGGCACAACATGATGGAGAACTCAATATTTACACCGTCAAGAAGGATGGAAAGGCGATTAGATTGATTCCATTTGCTGATCATGAAGAAGTGGAAGAAAATAAAGAGAGGGAAACCAAAATTATGATGGTTGATAAAAAAGAATTCTTACAGGACATGAAGGATGAACCTAAGCCTTGTTTTCTTTTGATGCCTAAACTACAACCACAAGAACCCATTGGAAATGACAGAAAGGATGGTGAAACAAAGAAGGCAATCCCTAATGAAGTGAAAGAATTTTTGGATAAGTATGAAGATTTGATTTCAGAAGGTATGCCAAAGTCTTTACCACCTATATGAGACATTAGTCATTGTATTTATTTCATTCCTAGAGCTACTTTACCCAATAAGGCTACATACAAGATGACACCTCAACAAAATGTAGAGATTGCTAGACAAGTAAAGGAGTTACTTGATTCTAGCTTGATAGTGAAAAGCTTAAGCCCATGTGTTGTACTTGCTATTTTGGCATTCAAGAAGGAAGGAACTTGGAGGTTGTGCATTGATTCTAGAGCCATTAATAAGATTACAATTAGATATAGGTTTCCAATGCCAAGAATTGAATATTTGCTTGATTGTTTGGGAGGTGCAAAGTATTTATCCAAGATTGACTTAAAAAGTGGGTACCATCAAATAAGGATAAGAGCTAGAGATGAGTGGAAGACAACATTCAAAACCAGTGATGGATTATATGAATGTAAGGTAATGTCATTTGGACTCTCTAATGCTCCTAGTACCTTCATGAGACTTATGAATGAAATACTCAAAGACTTCAATGGCAAGTTCATCATAGTATATTTAGATGATACATTAATTTTCAGGAAGACAAAGGAAGAACACCTAGAGCACATTCACATGGTTTTGAGAAGACTTCATGAGGAGAAATTGGTAATAAACTTGGAAAAGTATTTATTCATGCAAGAGGAGTTGACATATCTTGGTTTTGTAATCTCCCAAGGTAGCTTGAAGATGGATAAAGATAAGGTAAGTGCTATACTATCCTAGCCACCCTCAAAAATAGTTGGAGATGTTAGAAGCTTTCATGGTCTTGCTAAATTTTATAGGGAATTCATAATAAATTTCAGTCATATATGTGATCCTATGTTAGAAACTATTAAAGGAGGGAGGAAGTGTAAGTTTGCATGGAGTCAATCAACAAATGAACGTTTTGAATTGCTTAAGAAAAAGGTTAGTGAGCAACCAATTCTTTCTTAAACTGATTTTAGCAAAGTTTTCCAAGTAGAATGTGATGCTAGCAAGGTTTCTATAGGGGTGGTTCTTAGTCAAGAAGGAAAACTAGTGGCTTTATCAAGTGAAAAACTCAATGAAGCCAAGTATAAATACTATTCATATGACCTAGAAATGAATGCATTGGTTCAAGCTCTCAAAAGGTGGAGACATTACTTGTTGCCAAAGGAGTTTGTGGTGAATACCAATAACCAAGCACTTAGTTTTCTAAATAGCCAAGACAAATTAAGTCATAGGCACATGAAATGGGTGGAGTATTTATAGGCCTATACCTTCACCATCAAGCATAAGAAGGGCATATCAAACAAGGTTTCTGATGCTCTTAGTAGAAGGAATTTGACTATCTCCTAGATACAGCTAGAAAGTGTGGGAATTGAACCACTCAAGGACATGTATGTAGCAGATCTAGATTTTGGCGACATCTAAAAGGTATGTATGGAGTTTGGTGAAAGATACCATGCTAATTTTCCTTATTTTTTGATACAAGATAGACTTCTTTTCAAAGGAGGAGACCTATGTGTACATAGGTTCTTTATGAGGAAAAACATTATCAAAAAGAAGCATAATGGAACAATGGGTGGATATTTTGGTTTGGATAAAACCTTAGAATTGGTTAGAAGGTACTACTATTGGCCTAAACTTTAGAATAATGTTAGAAACTTTGTGGAAACATGTATGATTTTTCAAAGGGCCAAAGGAAGGACTACAAATGTAGGGCTCTATCAACCTTTGCCAATACCATCTAAACCCTGGGAAAGCATAATGATGGATTTTGTACTGGGGTTGCCACAGACACAAAAGGGGCATGATAGTTTATTTTTGTAGTAGCTAGGTTCATAAAAATGGCTCACTTCTTACCATGTAAGTCGACCAATGATGCTTTTCATATAGTAGATCTCTTTTCCAAGGAAGTCATAAGGACTCACGAGTTACCTCTCAACATAGTTTCAAATAGGGATGTGAAGTTTATAGGAATCTTTTGGAGAACTTTAGGGAGGAAACTTGGAACCAATTTATCATTCTCATTAGCCTACCACCCTCAACCTATTGGCCAAACATAGGTAGTTAATAGAACATTGGGCAATTTGTTAAGAACACTCACAAGACAACATGCAACAAAATGGAATGCTATCCTACCCCAAGCTGAATTTGCATATAATGACTCCATCAATAGAAGTAAAGTATAGTCACCATTTCAAGTGGTGTATGGAATTCATCCTAGAGGGATCTCCAAGTTAAGAGATATGAGTTCATAGCAACAAGTTAGTGCTCAAGTAGAAGAATTCGCTACAACCATAAAAGAAATCGATGATGAAGTCAAAGCACAACTCCAACAAACCTCTAACAAGTATAAGAAGCATGTAGATTGTAAATGGAGACACTTAGAACTTGAAGTGGGAGATTTAGTAAGGGAAAATCTCAAGAAAGAGAGGCTACTAAAAGGAAAATTTACCAAGCTTATGTTGAGAAAACTAGGCACTTGTCAAATATTGAAGAAGTTTGGAACCAATGCTTATGAGATTCGATTGCCACCTAAGATTGGCATTTCTCCCATCTTCAACATAGAAAATCTCACACCATTCAAAGAACCCAATGAAGAAATTGATATAGGACAAATAGTTGATACAAAAGACATTAAAAACCTACCATTTACAAAGACACCATAGCTAGAAAGGATACTTGACACCAAAGTCATAAAGTAGACAAGAGGAAGGGAGTCCAAGTAGTATTTGGTAAAACTCAAAGGTTATTTAGATGTAGATGTTGTTTGGATGACCAAACAAGATATTATGAAGCATGGTACCACTCTCCAAGAGCTCATCTCAAGTTTGCTTGAGATAAAATTTCCTACATAGTACAGTGCAGGAACAACCACATAAAATATTTTGGATTGGATTTTTACAATAGCTGACTTGAGGAATTTATCCCAATTTCATCTTTAGGATAAGATATTTTCTTGGGATTTGTTTAGACCATTGTGGGGTCATTCTTCCCTATTCTATATTGATCTAGAATTATTTGTAAGCCATATTGGTGGGAAGTCTCTTTGGGTCAATTTTCCTTTTTTTGTAATAATCTAGAATGTTGTGTAGACCATTCTAGCAAGTATAAATATAATTTTTAGGTTTAGATTTAGGTCAAGTTTTTGGATATGAAATTATGGGGAGAAGAAATATATAGGAGAGCAAGTGTATATACTATTCAGTTGATTAATTAATTAAGAAGAATATTATTATACATCTCTTTCTAGTGCTCGTTCCTTTTGTTTTTGCTTTAGTTAAATTTATCTCAGCATCATTGGGACTAGCAAGGAATTTTTTATCTATTAGAAAAACTAGTAGACATGAATGTGCACGTACAGTTTTCTAAAGTAGGTGTGAAGATGGTGAGAGGTGCTATGGTAATAGAAAGAGGAAGTAGATTGGCTTCAATGTACCTACTTGATGCATGCACGATTGAGTGCAGTAGTACTTTTGATAAGATTTTGAAAAGGACTACTTTGTTGGAGAAGGAGAGGGTTTCTCTTTAAATTGATGGTCATGGTTTCTAGGTACCCAAGGGTGCTCTATCTACTAAATCAAAGTTGCCTACATAAAAGACTATGTAATGGCACTAGAGACTCAGCCACATAAGTGAGAAGGGTTTACACACGTTAAAAAATAAAAACTTTGTTGATGGGTTGAATGACTGCAATCTTGAATTTGACATTTGTGAGCATTATATCTACAGTAAACAAAATTGCATTTAGTTTAAATACTCAAGTTCTCATAAGTCCTCATGTATTTTGGATCTAATCCATTCAAATGTATTTGGTCCAATTGATGTTCCTTCTTTTGGTAGATCAGTTTAATATGTTTCTTTCATTGATGATTTCAATAGAATAACATGGGCTTATTTCCTTAGGAATAAAGCTAAATTTTTTAGTCATTCCAAATTATTTAAAGCAATGGTTGAGTTGCAAACTAGAAAGAAGATAAAGTGTTTGAGAACTGATAATGGTGGTGAATTTTCCTCCAATGATTTTGACACTTTATTTTAAAGATTGTGGTATTAAGAGAGAGAAGAAACCTCTTTATTCTCCACATCAAAATGGAGTTGCAGAAAGAATGAATAGGACCTTGATGGAGAAGGCTAGGAGTATGCTAAGTGCAGCTAGGCTGGAACAAAAGTTCTGGGCTGAAGTTTTAGCCACTACCTGCTACTTAATAAATAGGTCTCCTACATCATCTCTTGTTGATAAGATACCAATGGAAGAATGGTTGGTCCATAAGCCTTCACTTAGACATCTGAGAGTTTTTGCCTTCACTTAGACATCTGAAAGTTTTTGGTTGTGAGGCATATACTCATGTGCCAAAGGAGAAGCAGGAAAAATTGGAAACAAAGATGTCAAATGTATCTTCATCACATATAGTGATGGTGTGAGAGGATAAAAGCTTTGGGATCCTATTGCATGAAAGGTTTTTTTATTCTAGAAGTGTTATTTTTAGAGAAACTAAGCATTCTTCTATTACGGTGTGGATAGAACAGATAGAAGAAAAGAAGGATGTGATTTAACTTCCTACTACACTTGAGAAAGTTGAATCAAGGCCCTTGGAAAGAAAAGATGTTGAAGAGAGCTCTTCAAGTTCTGAATCATTAGAAGAAGAGGGAGAACCTAAACCTAAACCTAAACTAGATCTTGTTCGAAGGTCTAGTAGATAGAGGAAAGCACCAAAAAGGTATGGATATTCTCTTGATGATTGGAGGTGGATATTTTCTTTGAATGCTAATATTGATGAACTGAAATCTGTAGAAGAGGCTCTTGGTATAAATGATTTAGAATCCTAGAAAATAGACATGGAAGAAGAGATGATATCTCTTAAGAGGAATGATACATGTGACCTTGTACCATTTCCTAAAGGACATAAGCCTATTGGTTGTAAGTGGGTTTTCAAAATGAAGATGGGTTTAGATGGAAGAATTGAGAAATATAAAGTATGATTGGTTACAAAAGGTCACTCCCAGGTTCCAAGAATTGATTAAGGTGATTTTTTTTCTCTTGTAGAAAAAATGACAACCATGAACAATTTTTACTTTCTATTGCAACAACCTATAATCTAGAAGTTGAGCAAATGGACGTAAAGACA
Organism: Cupressus sempervirens; assembly: GCA_028749045.1. Taxonomy (NCBI): domain Eukaryota; kingdom Viridiplantae; phylum Streptophyta; class Pinopsida; order Cupressales; family Cupressaceae; genus Cupressus; species Cupressus sempervirens. Next base: position 809,334,394 of record CM053789.1, read on the forward strand.
ACTTTCCTTCATGGATATTAGGATGAAGAAATTTATATGACACAACCAGAGCACTTTGTTGTGAAAGGTAAAAGTCATTTGGTCTATAAATTGAAGAAATCCTTCTATGGTTTAAAATAAAGTCCTAGGATGTGGTACCAGAAGTTTGATACATATGTATTGAGTTTGGGATTTTTGTGATACAATTCTAATTGCTATATATATTACAAGTCTCATGGTGATTATTTCTTGATTATTGCCCTATATGTTGATGACATGTTGTTTATTGGCAAAGGAAAAGGTTTGATTGCAGAATTAAAATTTCAGCTCTTAGTAAATTTTGAAATGAAAGATCATGGTGCAAAAAGGCACATTCTGGGAATGGAGATTATAAGAGATAGGAAAAAAAAATCTTTTCCCAGGCTAGAGTAAGTATGTTGGTAATATTTTGAGAATACTCAATATGCAGGATTCCAGACCACTAAGTGCTCTTGTTACTATGGGAACAAAGCTTTCGAGCTCACAATGTCTTACATCCCCATTAGAGATGGAAGAGATGATTTGAGTACCGTATTAGAGTGTTGTTGGAAGTTTGATGTATGCTATGTTCTATACAGGACTGGACATTGGCCAAGCAGTGGGAGTACTTTCCCATTACAGGTCTAATCTAGGAAGAGCACATTAGGATGTAGTAAAAGGAGTTTTGAAATACTTGTAGGGTACCTCAAAGTACTCTATATGTTTCCATGGACTAGGAAATGAGAATTCTTTGGATATTTAAGGCTATGTGGATTCAAACTAGGCTAGCGATGTTGATAGTAGAAGATCCACCAGTGCATATGTGTTTACATTATTTGATGGTGCAATTAGTTGGATGAGCAAGAAACAATCTATGGTCACTTTGTCCACTACAAAGGCACATACTTATATGGAAGCTACTCATACCTGCAATGAAGCTATCTAGCTAAAGAGCGTGTGTTTAGATATAGAGTTCAAATAGGGTGCAGTAACAATTTATAGTGACAGTCAGAGTGCAATCTGCCTAATAAAGAACCTGACATTTCATGTTAGGACCAAGTACATTGATGTAAAATATCATTTTATGAGAGATATGATCAAGGATGACAAGGTGAAGTTGGAAAAGGTGAAGACTTTGGTGAATGTTGTTGATGCATTAACGAAGCTCGTGAGCACAAAGAAGTTCAAATGGTGTTTGGAGTCTATGGGCCTCTCAACCCCTAGCAATTAAATCCATAACACTTTGGATCCCAAAACCCTTGCAAAATGTTCAACAAGTAGGAGAATGTTGAGAATTGTGTCTCAACCCTACAAGCCTTTTTCAGGAAAATTATAGAATTTGTTTGTGGTAGTTTTCCATATGTTTATGAGTTGTAAAATGGTGTATGAGTTGTTGAAAATGTATTTTGTCTCTAGTACAATATAGGAAGGCTATTTTTAGAGTGTAAAAAACTAATTATATGAATTTTATTGGGGTCTAAATTATAGGACAAAATTATGGACGAAAATGCTATTCTTGGAGTTACAAATGACAATTGGGTAACATGTGGCATGGTTGTTTTGCCCATAGTTTTTTAAAATCACAAATGGTTTCCAAGTTGTAAATAACTATAAAAGGATGACTTGGGGAGGTGTTTGAATCATTGAGTTCTATTTGTAAGATTGGGTGCTAGAAGAAGTCTCTCTAAGTCTGATTCTAAGTTCGAGTTGTGATGATGCGCTCTTGTAAGAGCTTGCATTGCAAGTGTATTGTAATATTCCTAGTTTGAGAATATATGGTGTCATTTTTGGAGGGTAGGTTTTTTGCCCTAGAAGTGTTTCCCCATAGTAGCCATTGTGTTATGTGTTCATTTTTATTTTTATTATGTTATTATGTTTTTCTTGGGATCTTTGCACTAGTTAGTTCAATTTGCATAATCGTCCTCTCAAGATTAGTGTATGAAGTGATTCCATGCATATTTTCTTCCTTACACCTTGCACATAGTATTTTGATGGGGGATAACATTTTAAGTGTCAAGTCAAGCTGTGCATAATTAGTTGATCCCTCAATATCATTTCTAATTTCCTTCAAAGCCCAGAATAGTAATTGATTTTCTATCTTGAGCATTTCTTTCATAATTTCTGTCAACAAAGGATGATGTTAGTTCTTGCTAAGAACACTATCCATGAAAGTTGACATATTTGCATCTTCTTTCCCTTTCTCTTTATCTCCATATTCTCTGAATCTATGGAGGACTTCTAAAACAAAACATGCATTCCTTACCATCATCCATGCACACACTTTTTCATTGAGTTTAAAGTCTCTAGCATAGCTTTCCTTTATACTATTTTGTTTCTTTGCCTTCTTAAACCTTTTTTCCACTCACTTTAAACCACTTTTATAATGTTCATTCCTGATGCCTTCATTGTTCTTGTGCATTTTCAAAATATCCACATTTTCTAATGATTCTTTTTGGATGATTTTAAGATGCATCTTCCTTTCCACTTCTGACTTGAGAAGTTCAATGTCACCATTCCATGCATCTCTTTTTTGAAAATGGTAAGGCTCGAAGGAGATGACATGGGGATGATAGAAAATTCTATCAGAATTATAGAAGATAGATTTCAAAATGGTATACATGAGGCCACAGTGCGATATATCTAGTCCACTTGCTTTCCCTAAACTAGATTTAACCTCAACAATCCAGTCAGAGTCTTTTCTCTCCTTTTTCCCCATCTTCAAAGATAACTAAGAGAAAGGTTCAACTACCTATGCAAATTGAAGATGTCCTCACTTCATTAAGTGAATTTTTCCTTATCTTAATGGATGCTTGTAGAGGTGGAATATTTAGGTGATGCCTAATCTCTAGACAAAATGCACCAAAGAAAAAAAAAGAAGATGTCAAACATCATTCTTTTTCAGATTCACAAAAACACACCAAAGTTTTTTCAAAAATTTTGTTTTTTTCGATCACAAAATATGAAAATCATGAAGATCAAATACTAAAAAAGTCAAAAATAAATTGTGTTTTCATTTTTTTGAAATTTAGTCAATGGTGTGATTTTTAGGGAGGATAGCCACGTCCGAATCTTTATGTTGCATCACACATTGCTGAGCTAGGTACGAGCACACATTAAAGAAAATAGACTAGAGAAAATTCTTCTTCTTCAAATACTACACATGTGCCAAGTCTGAGCTCTATAGCCTCGACCTGCAATCTACATCAATATTAATTTCACTACTCATCTAAGATATGACTCTCAGAAGTCACTCCAATGAGAAGGGATTTAGCTAGAATATTACATCAATAAATATTCAACATGAAAAATGTGAGATGGAGAGACTATTAGTACTTTCATCTAGGAGGCACTGTCTATGCAACAACATATTTGTACATTGATAAAATACATATTGCTAACAAACAATAGTATGTTACCAATCTTGTTATTTAATTTTAAGTGTTTGCAAATTACTAACACATATTGATACAATTAGCTAACATACTATAGTTTGTTAGCAATATGTTTTCTACCAAGGTGCAAATATGTTGCTATGTAGATAGTGCCAAAAAAAGCCCATATCATACATAAATAGTACTTAAAGGTACTGCCAAAGTACTTTGTAGTAGTCGTGGGGTGTCAAAACATGTAACTTGTGTGGATGCAAATAATGAACTGAAATGATTCAAATCACAAAAAGAAACATGAATTTTATCTCTACACTTTTTACTAGCCAAGCTAACCTTAGCAACAAAAACAATGACTATTGACTATTAACTACATGTTGACTATAAATTGTGTTCCCACTCATTGTGTAGTAATTGTACTTAATTAACTAGAGAGAAAAGGTCTTAGTTTTGAAAATTCGTAGGAATAGGAAAAACACGTCATTTTTAAATATTGGCATTCATATTAATTAAAACCAAAACGTGTTGTGACTATAAAAAACTAGTTTCTTTTGGTGTTCTTAAAGAATTGGTAGCCTTGCACATAGCTATATCTACATACATCAAGTTTTTTATTGTCTTTTTGGACATTTTGGGTATGATACATTGTATTGATTTTGAATAGTGTTGAATGATTCCAATAATGTCTCATTTATTATTTTATTTTCTTCTATGTTATAGCGTAGAAGCTAAATTTTTTAAAACATTTTCATCCATCATCTAGGTTATTCATATTTAAGTTAATACTTTTTGGCAACTAATGTGTTTAAATTAGCTTGCTAACAAATATTTTTTTGACTGTATATTTTTTAGGTTATTCATATTTCTATTAATTCCCTTGAACAATTAATGTGTTTAAATCAAGTTGTAAACAAATAGGGTTTCGACTAGAAATTTGATATCTTTTGTCCTCAGATAAATTTAGTCACTTCCCTTCCACCCTCTATGTTATTTATAATGCAACCAATGGTTAGGGTTTGTATATTTATGACTTTTTTCCAACAATTTTTTTTTTGTATGTGTAATAAACAATAGGGTTGAGTGTTTGAGGGGAAATAGTTGGCTTATGTACAACAGTGCAATGATTAACTAGTTGATTCAATAATAACATGTATGTAGCATCAACAAATTTCTCCCAAAACTAGTTGTGCTTGAATTGATTTGTAGGGGTTTAGTAATAATTTTGATTAGGCACATTAAGTCTTAAATAATTTTTGAAAAAGCTCCAATTATTTATGTTTAAAAAAATTACCACATTCTTATCTTTGTTGATATTGTTTTACTACTATGCCTATATTTCTTTGCATGCTTGCTAAAAAAAATAGAATGAATAATATATATGTCTTATAAGATACATATCTTGCAAAGAAGAAAATTTAAGGTTAACTAAATTTATAGGGAAACTTTAAAGGGAAGGAATTGTTAGTATATAAGACATATAAGTAAAATATATAGTAACTTGAAACTTCTAATAAGAAAAATATAAATCCTCTCCTACATAGTTTACCTCATGCTCTTCTTTCATGTAATTTATGTTGAATTAGTATGTATTGTGGTGCATCTTTCAACACAATCCATTAATTAATGTTAAATGGGCATAAAGAAAATTATGAACTAGGTGCCTATATAAATGGACTGTTGAGTTTATGGTTTTATCTAGTTTCATTTCCAACATAATAATGCAAGCTTATATCAATGATATAATAATAATAAAAATTTCATATCCAATCATAAATTCAAAGATAAAATGAAAAATAGATCTATAAAATGAGACATGACCTATACAAATAATTTAGATATCCATTGAAAACTAACCATTAGCTTATGTTCCAATGCTACATAAAAGAAAATTGGGTAGAAGAGATTAGTTGATGTTCTCATGCTAGAGAAAAGAAAACTTAGTTAAAGAGAGCACAAAAGTTGCAAAAGGAAGCATAAATTCAAAGAAACCATAACATAGGTTAAAACAATAAACCAATATTAAATGATACCTAACGTTCAATAGAGAATAAACAAAATTGATCACACACTATGTATGATAAAACAACATTTGATCTTTAAAATAAGGTAGTAGAGAATAAATTCAAAGAAAATATTAAGAGAGCATGAGATTCACAAAATGAGGTTATTTGGTGAAGCAACAAAGAAGAAGCTCAAAGAAAGGTATCGAATCTAAATGATTGTGGATGAGCCATCTTGGAAAACTTTAGGTTATCACATAATAATTTAATTATCATCATCATCATCATTGTGTGTTTTCTTGCAATAGAGTAAAGAGACAATATTGTTAGGCTATGTTACTACCCAAAGAATTTTTATTACTCGATGCTTCCCTTATATGAAGAGAAAGAAAAATACTTTAAGAGTACAAAAACATATGTATGGAAATTTAGGTAACAGAGGATTTCCTTGAACTCCACAGGTCCAAAACCCCATTTGCAGAAACAACCGACAATATAGATGTAGTGGCCCATTGAGAAGGGAAACAAAGACTTGAATGATCATGGTTACTACCTAATAACAATCAAATTGACAGATCATGATGAACTAGGTTTTGGGGTATGAATTTGAATTAATAGTCCATCAAATCCGACCCTTTTCAATCACTCATATGTAGCATTATGAAGAATGAAGTGCAACCCTTACATATCAAATACTAAGGAAGAAATTAATTTTGAAAAAATAAGTCAGCTTTGACTATTTTACACTTTTAGTTTAGGAATTAAGTATTAGTGTGTGATGTGTATGCCATCCGAAACAAACCTTCATTTCTCTTTATTACAAGATTTTCATAGCTAGGGTTTTATGTCCTTCCTTCTCTGGATACTTAGCACTCATTCAAACTTCTTGATAAAATTTCTCCTTGAAATCTCTATTGGTTTCTTGAATTGCTAAAAAATTGCTCTAAGCTCTTCGAAAATCTAGATGCAAGGTATGAAGAAATACATTAATTTTTTTTTAAAATACCCCTCTTTTGATTGATGAAGTTCACCATTAAGTTTGAATTAGTTATCCAAGGTCTAGATGTATAAATAAAACTTTTCTCAACTTAGTGCACCCATAAAACATTATTCATCATGCATGCATCCATAAGATTATGCAATCACTTAAAACTTGTAGGTTACTATTAAATCAACTTGCATAAATGTAAACATGAGAAATAAGAGATTCATCAACACACTCAATACAATGATTTGCATGGAAACCCAATTTGGGAAAAACCACCAGTAACATGCTACCCTTTTCCACTCTTCTGAAGTGATGCACTGTGAAAGGCCAACCCTTTTAAAGGTTACAATATAGACTGTTAAATGTGACCCTGTTAAAGGATTTCAATCACCCTTTTAGGAGTGAGCCTTGTTAGAGGAATTTAGACCATTCACTTGGAATGTCACCCAGTTAAAGGATTTACAAATGAATTTTAGGTCAACCTTAATCTAATGGATTTACCTTAGACTGATACAATTAGTAGAGAGTAATAGTAAGGCTTGATCTGATAACAACTTACAACTCCATTTGCAGATTATAGATCTATGTTCTTTTTCCTCCATTCTACTTAGCCTTCACATATTTCATCTCTAATAACTTGTTCACCCTTCAAGCATTCATACCCTTAGTCCTTCTTTCTTAACATGCCAATGTAGACTCTTTGCTTAGGTCACTTGATGAAGCAAAACCCTTGACTCCTTGTCTTCCTTAGGTTCTCAAACATGACAACCTTTGCTTCTGACCAACCATTCCTATAAATAGGAAATTAAGATCTTTTTCCTCTCATTATCCATCATCCACTTTAGGGTTAGGATAGGTTAGGTAGGATATAATGAATCTACCCCATATTCCATGTCTCTTCTAGAAACTTCTCCTTCAATCCTCTTTGAATTCACCTCAAAACCATTTACCTTGAATTCTATACCACCAGTTCATCAATCTTATCTTCCACCTAGTTTACACAACCCAAGAAAACAAACTTGTCGACTTAGATCCATCAAGTTCACAATCTTTCAAATAATGAAGCCACACAACATTATCATGCTTCTGATGCTCGACATATACTACATTGCTCAACATCCTCTATAAAATCACTCAACATGAACTAAAGTTTACTGGTGCTCGACATCAACTAAACTTTACTCGACATCCATTTTTTTGTTCGGCATACACTAGAATAGACTTTTACTTGGCTCCAATTGATTTTATGCTCAACTTACACTAACTTTGCTCAGCATCTACTATCAACTCAGTCGAGCTTGGCAGAGAAACTTTATTTAACTTGTTCTTCTAAAATTTCTTAGTATAACCAACCTTTGTAATCTTTAGTAGATTATCAATACATCATGTTATCATTGTCTTAACTGATTCTTATACTCCTTTACATAATCATAACTCAATCTTTGCTCTAGGTGATATTATTACATCTTTTGATCAAATCCTCTTCATCAAAAAAATAAGTGATAGTACTTAAATCATATAAGTAGTTTTCTTACCAACAATTAGTAGGTTTGACATTAGTGACAAAACAATGATTGAAACATTCTCAACAATCTCCCTCTTTGGAATTGATGGCAAACCAAATTGATCAACCAAACTAACTAGGTTAAAACTGTAAGACCAACAAAATACCAAAAAGAAAATAATTCCCTGTATTGAAATCTCTCCCTCTATCAGCAACTTCCATCTTTTGAATAGGTCACTCTTTCTTATAACTCCCTCTAAATTATTTCTTGTATCTCCCTCTTACTAAGTAGATGTTTAGAATTTCTTTCTCTATTATCTTGATCAATAACTATCTCCCTCTTTCTTGTATTTTCCTTGATCAACAATTAGCAATTATCTCCCTCTTTGACAACAATGGCAAAGACTTATCATCTAAGCATGTAGATATAATCCTTTTCAGTTTCTCCCTCTATCACCTTGCTTGTGACTGATTTGAAGTTTTAGCTTTTTGTTTACTTCAATCATCTCCTCAAGTAAGATCCACTGCATCAATTTGTAACATATGAAAATCAACTTGTTTGATGCAAGACACCCCTTTTGTTACTTAGATAGCCTTTGATAGGGGTATCACCCCTAGTTTACCTCTTAGATACTCATGAGTATCCTTAGGTAATTCTTTTGTGAATATATCATCAATTTTCTCTTTTGTGTTGACATATTCCATCTTCACCTCTTTATCTTGAACTAACTCTCTCAAGTAATGATACTTGATTGCAATATGTTTAGTCTTTGTGTGCATCACATGATTCTTTGATATATTGATAACACTTGTATTGCCACAATAAAGTGTCACTGGTTCTATGATCTCTTCCTTTATACCTTTGAGTCATTGTTTGATCCATACAATGTTTGTACAATTTACAGCAGCAACAACATATTTAGCTTCAGCAGTAGATTGTGAGGTGCAATTTTTTTTCTTGCTTGTCCATGTAACCAGCCTCTTGCCTAAAAAAAATGATCCTCCACTAGTACTCTTTCTGTCATCAATGTTTCCAGCCCAATAAGCTTCAATAAAGGCTTTTAATTCAAATTTCTTATGTTTCTTATAGTATAGACCAAACTCTTTTGTTCCTTTTAGATATCTTATTGTTCTCTTTATAGCCATCAAATGATTCTCCCTGGGATTAGTAGAGAATATTGCAACTATCCCTATAGATAATGCAATGTCAAGCCTACTATGTACTGCATATTGTAATTTTCCAATCATAGACATGTATAATGTTTGATTCACCTTAGTTGAATCATCATTCTTTGACAACTTGTGTCCTATCACCATAGGTGTACTTACTAGTTTGGAATCCTCCAATCAAAAAGTTTTTAGTATTTCTTTGACATATTTTGACTGAGTGATGTGTATACCATATTACATCAGATATACTTGCAAACCCACAAAGAATTTGATCTCTCCAAACATATACATCTCAAATTCTTGCTTCATTTCATTTTCAAAAGTCTTACATAAAGCATCTTGACCTCCAAATATGATATCATTAACAAAAATTTCAAATAACAAAATACCTTTTCCTTTTTCTATCTTCATGTATAGATTGTTGTAATCATTAGTCCTTTCAAATCCAATCTTCACAAGATACTTATGAAGTCTCTCATACCATGCTCTTGCTACTTGTTTCAAAACATATAGAGCTTTGTGTAATCTACGTACCATGTTCTTATTGTTAACATCAACAAATCCTTCTGAATGTTCTACATAAACTTCTTCCTCTAATATACCATTTAGAAATGTAGATTTAACATCCATTTGATAAACTTAAAAGCCTTTGTATGCAGAATAAGCAAGTAGAGTTCTTACTCCATCCAATCTTGCAACTTGTGAAGATATCTCTCCATAGTCAATTCCTTCTTCATGTGCATATCCTTTGCAAACTAGTCTTACCTTATTCCTTGTAACTTCACCATTTTCATCTAGCTTGTTTCTAAATACCCATTTGGTGCCAATCACATTTTTGTCTTTTGGTCTAGGAACTAGAGTCCATGTTTTGTTTTTCTCAATTTGTTCAATCTTTTCTTCCATGACTTTACTCTAGTCCACATCTTCTAATGCATCTCCCATTGATTTAGGTTCTTTCATGCTTAGTAAACATGTATCATTTCTCAATTTTTTTCTTGTCATTGGTCTAGCATCCTTATCTCCAATAATTTATGTAGCAGGATGGTGTCCCTTGACATATTTGGAAAATCTTGGTCCAACTCTAGTTTCTTCAATTTGTCTTTCAACTTCAGAGTCATTGTGTACATCTCTATCAGGTAGCTCAATATCTCTTTTATGTACACTGATCTCAGAACCAAAATGTGCATCAACTTCATTATGTAGCTCAGCATCTGAGTGTAGCTTAGTTCCTAAATGCAACTAGGCATTCATAGTATGTGACTCGGTAGTCACTGAAACTTGTTGTTGGTTTGTAGCTTGATTTGTAACATCTTCTTCAGCAAGCATACCTTCATAAAAGTATACACATTATTTGTATTCTTCTAGGTCTTTCATAGCTTCAACCTCATATACTTCTATATATTCATCAAAATTCACATTTGCACTCTTCATAACTTTGTTAGTGTTAGTATTTAAACACTTATAAGCTTTACTTCTTGTGGAATATCCTAGGAATATACCTTCCTCACTTTTTGCATCTAGTTTACCATTCCTAAAGTCTTTAAGAATGTAACATTTACTTCCAAATACCTTAAAATATTTCACATTAGGTGAGCATCCATACCATAGTTCGAAAGGTGTTGAATGAGTACCTTTCTTTATTTGTACACAATTCAAGGTATAGACAATTGTACTTACAACTTCTCTCTAGTATTTCAAAGTAACATTTTTCTCCATCATGAGTGTCCTAGCACAGTCCATCATAGATATGTTCCTCCTTTCAGCTATTCCATTTTGTGGAGGGGTTCTAGGGGCAGATTCCCGTCTTTTGATTCCTCTATGATTATAGAACATCTCAAACTCATGTGATGTAAATTCCCTGCCTCTATCACATCTCAAACATTTTAGACTTTTACCTATTTCCTTCTCAATTCTTTCTAAGTATCACTTAAACATTTGGAAAGAAATAGATTTCTATTTCAAAAACATAACTGTCATCATTCTAGAATATTCATCAACAAGTAGCATAATGTACTTATCTCCTTTGTAGCTTTGCACATCAATTGGACCATAAAAGTCAATATGAACAATCTCTAGTATTACCTTAGAGGTGTGAGCTTTACTCTTAAAACTTGACTTTTTCATTTTACCTAACTGACATTGTTTGCACATTATATTATCAGGCTTCTTCAACTTAGGCAAACCTCTAACTTTTCTCATGTTACTGATATTGACCAGGTTATCAAAATTGACATAACATAACCTTTTGTGCCATAGCCATACATCATCAAAGTTTACAACTAGAAAAGTAGCATCCTCTATATCAAGATAGAATAGATTACTCCTTGTTTGATCACCCTTTCCAATCATTTTTTGATTAGTTTCATATATCTTAGCAATCTTGTTTACAAACTCAAGCTTACATCTTGAATTATTCAGTTGTGACACACTCAACAAGTTATAGTTAAGTCCTTCAACATAGTAAGCATTGTCAAATAAAATCTTATTTGTGAATCTGATAGAACCTCTTTCTATAAGCATTGTCCTTCAATCTATTCTCAACAGTATCTTACATATGAAGATATGAACTTTTGGCACACATTTATGTAAGGAACTAATGTATGATATATCATTTAGGTATACAGTTCCATACATTCATTTTTTGCTTAGTTAGAGATGACATGATCACCTTTTCCATTGGATTGGGTGACCTTATCTCCATTAGTTCCATTATTTACATCTTTTGTTTTCCTTGTCCACTTCACGTTCATTTCATTCCTCACTTTCTCAATGTCCACTTTTCCTTTTCCTTTTTCCTTTGTCTAATTTCCTGAATGTACTTGAGTCTTGTGATTCTTACTTTGATGTCCAAACTTGTGATATTTAGAACATGTATTGTTAGATGCATAATTCTTCTCCTTATGACTTGGCCAGTATAGATTTGTCTCTAATCTGCATTCAAATGCTCTATGCCCATATTTCTAACATTTGTAGCAGTATCCTTCAAATCTAGGTGTAGTAGGTGTATTCCTTAGTCTTGACCTACACTCATGTATTTGATGTCCTTGTTGCTTGCAGCAAAAATAGTAACCAATAAACTTGGGTATAGAATTTTTCATACCATGCTTTCTTCTATAGATATTTGTAGCATAACCAATTTTTCCATAGTAATAACATGTTGGTTTTTCTTTTGGTTTTGTATTTCTCATTTCTCCATTCCTGGATGGTTCTCCTTTCTCAGTGCAAGAATATCCTAACACATTAGAAAATCTTGATGTCTTCATAAGTTTTTCAAAATATTTCTTTTCTTCCTTTGTTTTTTTGAATTTCTCCATAGATTCCTTCTCATTCTTTAGTATCTCCTTGTGAGATTTCAGATTTGCAATATCTACATCCTTTCAATTTAGTTTCTAATTTGCAATCATTGGTTGATTCATCAAATCCATTTGTGTATTGGTGAGCTTCTACATATTTTATATCCTTTCTTTAAGTCTGGTAGCCATTATCCTTTTGTCTTCTTCTTCCATAGTCTTGTCTTCTTTAACTTTGTTTCTTTTTTTAGTCAATTCTCACTAATTGGATTTCATGTTCTCCTTTTAGTGCCCTTACCTCTTCATTTAGGAGTTTCTTCCTTTCAAGTAGTTAAATATATGCTTTATCATTGGGATTGATTGGTTCAAATAATCCTTTAGTCTCAACTTCTTCATAAAAGTATTGCTTTATCTGGATAGAAATTTCCTTTCTCTATTTTAGAGAATCCTTTAGATCTTGTCTTGCCTTCTAATTTTTCTATAGTGTGAGTTGGATGTCAATCACCTAATTTCCAATAGTGTTGTCCAATTTGAAAGCCTCTATCTTGCAAGATCTAATCTCCAAGCTTCTAAGCTTATTTTAGAGAACCAACACTCTAATACCAATTCTTGATTTATGGAGGTGTAAACTAAATACTAAGAGGGGGTGAATCAAAATCTATAAAAAAATATACTTTTCATAGATTCATCCATATCTATCAATAAACTGTGCATGAAAAACTATAAATGTAAACTTGATGTAATATGTAAATTAGCTCACTCACATGCATGAAAGTAATAACACAACACAATATTTGTTACCTAGAAACCCTCTAAGGTGAAGGTAGAATTGAGGTAGGGATGACACCCACAAATCTTCACTACTGTAGTAATGAAGTTAACTAGTTAAGGTTTAACGTTTGATAGGTGGATAAACTATGATCTACTCTGTGCAGAGTCTGTCATGTTAAAGATTTAAGAAACTATTAGGTTTCACCTTGTTAAAGGATTATATAGTTACAAAAATGTAAGGACTTTTAAAGGAGATTTACGATGATCTGTTAAGACCACTCGGTTAAGAGATCTACCTTGATTCAAGTTGATTAAAACTAATTCAGTACCTGACTCTTGGTTTCCTCTACAAGCTGATTTATAGTCTCATCCTTACTAATTTATTATCTCCTCTGGTCAGCTAACACTTGGTTTCCCTTTCACATTCACTACTTATGCATAAGTCAATTGCTTTGTTAGATGATAATAGAACCCATGAATGACTTTTGATCTTCTCCTTTCTCCTTCTCTTATGATCTCCTCTCTAACCTTCTCATCATGTATATGGTATAGGTTAAGATCATCGCTATTTAAAGATTTCCACTAAGATTTTTCGAGATGGTTCCATGTTTTTCCTCTTCATCCTGATCATTGAACATATACATAGGGATATGATCCAAGTCATGTAAATGTTTTGTAACAAGCTCTTCAAAACTTAAATAAGCTTTCCAAGTTGGCTTGATAATCATTTTTCCTAAAACACTATTCCTTTCTTAGTTTTTATGTACACTTTGCATTACTCGGTCTTTATTGTTTTTGATGCTCAGCATTTTTGTTTCTTGACTTCTGTTAACTTCTGATGCTTGACATATATTGTGCTCAACACATACTATATCACTTGGTGCTTATATACTTGGCATTTACTTAGTCATGGATAACATGCTCGGTTGTTGATGAGCTCAGTACATATAAAAAATTACTCTACAACCATACACTTATTCAGCTTCTATACAACTTTCTTAGTATATACTATCTTAGGTACATGACTTGGCCTATGTAGAGTAGCTCAATTATAGTGATGACCATCTAACTCTACCTTATAAATGACTAAGTGGTTGAAACTAATAGACAATAATCATTAGAGATACCAACACCTTGGTTATCAAAAGGGTTTCACAGAATCCACAAAAAAATTCACTTTGTTGGCCTCCAATCTAGAGGAAAATATTGTTGAAGTAGCAAAAAATCAACGCAAATTACCTGTGTCAAGTTCTTAATATTGTGTTTGGAAAAAACTAAATTTCTTTTAAAGCAACAACCAAGTTTGTGACAAGGGGAAACAATTTGAAAAGCTCTTATGTGGCTCAACACGCATCTATGTGGCTAGTATGTTGGCAGTTCTTGTTAATCCTCTCAATGATTTTTTCCCCAGTCTAAAAATTTAGTCTTTCAATTTTTTGATGTATGAAAATTTTTAGTCAATAAGCAATGTCTACAGTGAAAACTCAATTGGCTTAGTTACTAATGATGTTCAACTTCTTATTCTTAATATTGATCTCATTGATGAATTTTGAAACTTTATATATGTTAAGTTATATTTAAGTCATATGTTTCTCTATCCTATGAGATTAAAGAATTTGGATATGATTTTTTATTTTAAATTATATGTAATATTGTTTATTCTTGTAACTCAATTTTTTGTTCTTCATTTCCTCTGATCATAGGTGATTTAAGAGCCATCTTGTACTATATTTGAAGACTTAATGAAGGTTAATATTGTATAGAAAATGTGAGAGTGTAGATTTTCTTCTTCATCTTAATTATGTGCTATCTTTTAAAACTATCTTTAAATGATCTAGAAAATCAAAGTGTGTTTTATTTTCTATGTTTTTAGATGACATTTTTATAAATTTGTCCATTGTAATTATTTGAGAGATTCTTTGAAAATTCTAAATTCATTAGCATTAAGTTTTTTGTGATTGATAATTTTGATCAAACTTATATATTATTTTAGATGGACATTAAAATCTAGATTTACAAGAATTTATAAGAAGTTTATTGTTACAAGATAGGGTTTTCATTGTACCAAAAGATTGACGTTTCAATGCTTGATATAACAACTATATTTATAGAACATAGGAGGTGATTGCACCATGTCACAAATCTTGAAGGGGAATGTTGGTGGTCATTCAAACAATCCCCCCCTTAGCATTACTCGAGGATATTTTAACGTGTGATCAATCTCTGATCATACCACTTGTTACAAGATAGGATTTTTGTTGCACCAAAAGATCAACCTTTTAATTCCTAGTACACCTACTAGACTTATAGAATACAAGAAATGGTTACACCATGTCATGAATCCTAAAAGGGAACATTGGTGGTCAGTCCAACAGTTATTGCTAGATTTAATTATAATATCATTCAAAATGTCTTAAAATATTGAAACTAATTATTATGATAACAATTTTCCAACTATTTTTTAACAGTAACAAACATCATTATTTGGTGAATGAAAAATTTAGGGATATAGTAAAGATGGAAAATAAACTACCTTTCTTGGCATAAGTTTGGAGAAAATCAAGCTTTGTGGTGTAGGATCAAATGATGCTAACTGATGCGAGTGGGCACTAAAATTTTTTACCCCTATCAAAGTGGGGAAGAGAGGAATCAAAATATAAGAAATAATCTCATATCTTACAATTCCTTGATGATAACATTGTTGATAGGTAGTCCCTGACTCCACTTTCTAGTCAACTAGTTATTGGATTAGTATAAGATGGTTATTTGCATTGTACTTCTCTACCCATTTTTCATTGTGTTGTTCATAGTGGGGATCATCATTATCCATAAGAACTGGACATTCAACATTTGGTACTTTATAATAAATTAACTATCATTTAAAGAAGAGACAAGAAAATATTTCATATCTATAGGGAAGCTATGAAGGGTAGGAGAGGCTCTTAGTTTCCCAATAGATGTGTTATCTTCAAGAAAGAGGAGGAGGATATCTATCGCCTCTTTGTAATTCCCACCCCTCTATATCATAAATATGGGATTTCATTCTTAAGAAACTCTATTTCTCATTGAGGTTTTGTAGGAGTGTCCATCAATTTGTTCTTGGCCGACGGTTCCCATCCTCTCATTCACCCACCTAAATATTAGGGATATTGATCCCCTCACACATTTTTTAGAATGTGTGTCCATAAAAAAGAATAATTATATATTTATAGATACGAAGAACTCTGCAGTGGTGGTTGCACTCATGGTTGTCAAACTACTATGGGAAAATGTTATAGTTTCAAGTTGGAATAAGTCATCCAATCCTCCCTCCTTGGGAGACTACCAAATGGTGTTGGAATAGTTTCTCCTCAACTCTTTTCACAACTATGAAAATTTGTAGCAGATCAATAGAGAGAACACTAAGTGGATCCACCCTTCCCCAGATTGGCTCAAGGTCAATCTTGATGGCACTATTAAAGATGGGGTGGCTATTAAAGGATGGATTGTTCATGATGGAAGAGGGAACCTCTTCCTAGCTATCTTTGGACACTTTGGCTTCAATTCCAACAATATTGCAAAGGTTTTATACCCTTTTTAGGGGTTTCAAGTTAGTTACCTACATGGGGAGGCATGAGATATGGGTGGATGGAGATTCCAAGATGATGATTTATGTTGTCAATTGATTGTTGATTTTTGGTTGGTTTCATTGCTAGTGTGCTAACTAATGTCTGACATATCCTTTCTAGGATGGAGAAAACTAGGTTTCAAAACACATACAGAGAAGGTAATAGGGTGATGGACAAACTGGTAGGGTTTGGTATTGGGATTGAAAGAGCGAGTTGTTGGAGACAGATGGACACCCACCTGGAAAAAATTCAAACTCTCATTGAGAATGAAATGCCATGTAACATGCCTTATGATGATTAATTTACAAATTTTTCTAGTTGGTATTGTATTTTTGGCATCCTTTTGGAAGGGTATGATGTTTCTTTAAATGATTTACAAATGGAGCTTTCATTTATTTTTGTTCTTTGGATTTGGGGAGCCTTCATAATGTACACTCTAGGATGTCATATTAATAATGACATAAAAGTTCTTATTCTCTATTTTATGCTCAAATTTTAAAATAATTCTAAAGGATTATGGTGTATTTGGAAAAACTTTTGCACGTGTCTTTGTACCGCCACCATGTGAATATTTTATGTGCCAATTTGAGAAATGATTTTTAAGGAACAATTTATTGCTAAGGGTTTCATTTTTAAAACTTCACTGAAATGCTCTATTTTTACATGTTTTTCCTTTCTAACTTCTACTCCACCCTTCATATTTGTATGTTTTTTCCCAACTTCATGGTAGAGAAGTTCCGTGATTTTGGGTTCAATTCAAAGATGAGTTGAATGGTGAGGGTGGAACGTAGAAAAATTGAAGATGAGTGGTGTGAGAACCCTTGTATCTAGATGAATATTTACAAGGGTTGGATTCCACCTTTCATGGAAGCCATGGAAGGACATGATGAAATATTTTCAATGCACCTTGTGAATACCTAGAAGGACAAGAAAGTTATGAATGATGGTATCACTTTTTAGATTAACAAAGAGGTTATTTCTTAGGCCATGGGGGGGGGTGTTGTTTATAGAGGGTAGAAAATGGAAAAGGGTCACTAAAGTCTTAGAGGATAGTAAACTCAAAATGTTCTTTAAGTTTGATGAAGAACTAGTTCATCTGCATGAAAGCTTCAATTGAGAAAAGCATTCAGGGCCTTCGAATGATGTTTTTTTAAATCACAAAGTACCTCATTTTGGAACGTCAGTTTGGCATAAGCTACTACTATAATTTTCCTTTTCTAAATCATTTCTATTATTGTGATGAAATTTCTCTTCTACTCTTTCTACTAAAAGATCTTAAAGCCTTAGTTATGGAGGTTGGCAAGTGTAGGGAAGAGGGTTAAAAAAAAAAAAATCCTTCACCAAGGCTTGATTGCTACCTTAATAAATTCCACCATCCTTTGTGTCCTATTCAAAATATCATCCCATTACCTCTCTGTATGCCTATTACAAACCCTATCACTATTATGGCCTTCATCAACCCTTCCATTATGGTTGCTTAAGATTCCTTATCCTCTAGTGGTATAAATAAAGAAAACACACATGTTGTCTCTTTTTCTAAGAAAAAAATTAAGCTTGAACTATTTGTTGATATGGGAGACCCTATAATGGAGTTAGATAGTAGGGCAATGTGCTCACATAGAATTGTTTCTAACCCTTAAAAGAGTAAAATGTTCAATATGAGGCTTTGTTTGAAGGTGGTTGAGTCAAACTCTAAGTCCAAGGAAAGTGAGAATAAAAAAAGTAATACCATAAAGAAATAGAAATCTATGAGGGAGAAGAATGTTAAGGAGGAGGAAGAGGGTTCAAAATAGAAGAATAAAAATCACCTTAGTGATGGATGCTTCAAATATGTGTAGGGAGATCACTTATGCCTCTACTAATTTTAAAATGGAAATGGT
The DNA here is from genome assembly GCA_028749045.1 of Cupressus sempervirens. NCBI lineage: Eukaryota > Viridiplantae > Streptophyta > Pinopsida > Cupressales > Cupressaceae > Cupressus > Cupressus sempervirens. Next base: position 809,352,988 of record CM053789.1, read on the forward strand.
GTACCTCCCTATTGAAAATGTTTTTGAGGCTTTAAAGGATGTCCCCCTCAAGATAACCAACTCCCCCTTGCCTAAATTGGCTTAGGATTTCTCCACCTCCCCTTCTTATCAACCCAGTCTGTGGCTAGGGAGTTAGATCCCTTGCAACCTCCACTTTTTTAGGAAGATCCTATGGGGAAGTATAATGTTAAGGAACATTTGTGTGATTTATTGTAGGACCTAACAAGCCTTAGAGAGGAGGTTGGGAATTTGAAAGAGATGATCTTGACTTTGGACATGAATTTCGCCACTCTAACAGACTTCTCGATTAAGGTCATGTATCTAGTAGCAAAAATCTTCAGCGCCTCCATCAAAAGAAGGAAAAAGGCCCAACTAATGGAGATGATAGTAGCTCCTTGTGCCTCTATAGGTTCCTTCCTGATGATTGGCTATGAGTTATGGTGTCTAAACCTATCTAGTCAAGGGACAAGGAAGAATGAGGGTTTGCCCTCAGGTTCTATTCTTTTTGTGTTTAGCTTTGGTCATCTTCATGCCATGTATGGCTGAAAAAACTTTTATTTTAAATTTGTTTATGTTTGTTGCTGGTAGTAATAGTCTCTTAAGTACTCTGGTTAATTTACTGTTTATTGATGTTATGTGGAACTATTGTTTGTGGATAGCTAGTAGGATAGTTATTTGGTTGGATTTCTTAAGTATTGGTTGGTTTTAATGGTAAATAATGGTATTGGATAAGTAGTTGATGTGTTGGCCTTCATTTTGTTTTCAGCCAATTGTAATTGGTTATGCCTCATGACTGTTCTATTGGATTAGCCACCCATTTTTTACTTCTTTTAATATAAAAAATAATAGACAACTTTGTTTCCATCTCAAATTAAGACAATTAACTAGACAATTATCTTAATAATTGTCTTTAATTGTCCAAAAGGCACATAACAAGACAATAGAGATATTCAAGACATAGATGAAAAGTAGAACAAATATATATATATATATATATATATATATATATATATATATATATATATATATATATATATATATATATAACATTATAATAGTATAGATCATATAAAACACTGAAAGAATTATATAATTTTTAATAAAAACTTAATATCTTAACATTCATAGTTTTTTCGTTTGAATCAACCATATAAGAAATTCAATCACATAACATATTTTGCATTTGCTGCATTTTGCGAGTTCTAGAATAAAACAAAAGGAAGGCCGGGTATGTGATTGAACGAGAGATCTGTTCATAGTTCATTCACCGCGAAACTTTGGGATTCCACAATTAAAATGAAATTAATGGTTTGAACAAATTAAAACAAAACTGTTGGCTCCGTGCATGGCCGCCTGTGGGGCTTAAAATGACGTCTAGTAGCAGTCATCTTGTGACGTTAGCCTACAATGACTTCAACAGCGATTCAGAATTAGAAGCACCGTGAATAGGAAATATGTATTAAAAAAGCATAATTAATGGATTACAATGATGTGTTGGCTGGAGCGCAGTGATCTTTCAACTTCATAACAACGCATTCCGCACTATATTGAGGGAATCTGCGAACTTTAGTCTATTTTTTTAAGCGAAAGGACATAAACAGATACCAATTCATTCTACACAGCTTATTGAGCTCATTTTCTGGAGTTAAAGCGTATTGTTTATAGTAGTTGATTATGCTGTTGAGGCTAGAACGCTAGCTTATGGATAAGGAAGTTAACATGTATAGTTAATTACTCTTTGTAGTTATCTCATTTTGGCCTATTTGGTTTCAGGCATGGGAATTGAGAATTAGAATAGAAAATATGAATGTGAATGGAAAATGGAGAATGAGAACATTGTTTTAGAATGACATGGGTTAATGTAAGGGGTTTTAGAAAAGGGGTAACTAAATCTATGAAGATTTTAAAAAATATTATTCATGTAAGATTGACATAATATCACTAACTTATGTGAACAATTATTAAAAATAAATAAAAATATCATCAATATAAATTAAATTAAAAAAATTTAAATAATACAATGAATGATAAACATTCAATTATTATTAACCATTTAAATAATAGTAAATAATTTTTTATAACATTAAATATTTGATATTGAAAAAAAAACAATCAAAATATCATAAGAAAATCCTTCCTTAATAAAAGCAAAAACAATTGATCCATAATCATTTCACATCCACAATTAAAGCCAACAAATCTACCTAACTTGGAAAGATGCCTAAAAAAAAACTATTCTTCACATCCACAATTAAAGCCAACAAATCTACCTAACTTGAAAAGATGCCTAAAAAAAAACTATGTTCTAAAGTAAAAGAGTTAATCCTACAAAATGCATGAAATTGTTGGTAAATTAAATCTTGTCACATTTATTAATTACAATTATTAGCACCATTGTATGATCAAATTTATTTCTTATCACACTTGTCTTGTTACATTTATTAATTGACAAGTTATTAATGACCATCGTCTCATCAAATTTATTTCTTGTTTCTTGTCACATTTGTATATTACACTTTGTAAAAATTTAGATTTTTTTTGTGAGAGGAAATTGAATATTCTCCTTACAAAAGATAGGATTGACCAATCAAATGAAAAGTAAACAAGATTATAAATTATATGAAATATTAAAATAATAAGCCAATTAATAATTTTTAAGAAATAAATTATTAAATATTTATACTTGACAAACTTCAATTTTGTATTTGAAGTATATGGTGCAATAGTTGAATGACATAGGTTAATGTAAGGGGTGATAATGTCCAATTTAAAATAAAGGAAAAATAATAATGTTGACATGAAAGAGTGTTTGAATGAATTGAAGTAATAGAGAATTTAAAGTTATTAATATAAAAGGTTCATCACCAATTTACTTACATTTTGCTTAATATATTGATCTATTAGTCTTTTAAAAAAATAAATTGTAGTCATTGTTCTTTTTCGATTTGATTGCATGAAAGAAAAAATTATGGGTTAAGTTAGTTTTTCTTTCTTCAATTTTTAAATTTTTTCTAATCTATGATAGAAAGAAATAATAAAAAACTAAAAACTAATTCTATCAAGATTGTAAAAAAAATATTATTCATGTAAGATTAACATAATATCAGGCAAGAGCCTACAACAAAATGGTAAATTGTGAGCCTCTTGTTAGTGTAAATAATTATTATTTATGCTTTACCTAAGTTTATTTAGATAAATGCATTGTTTTATTATTTCTTAGGTTAGACACCTAGGAGTTTGCATAGTCATTTGAGTTGTCATGGTGACAACACTAGAGTAAGCAACTCTAATTTAGCACATGGTGTCTACAACACTAGAGTTTGCATAAACAACCGAGTCATCATGTAGACAACATAGTTGTTTGCACTATTATTTTAGCAAATATTTTCTACAACATAATTGTACGTGCTATACCTTTGTAGGCTTATCCTCTCATCATCGCACTAACTCCTATGCTTAATGGAGGATAACCTACACCTGGTGGACATGTGCCTGGTTGTAAGACTTATCATGTTGCTAACTCCTAGGCATTCTAGATGCATCATAGAGGCCTTTATATACATGCACCTCTAGTGTACTACACAATGAATTCAATATCATATTGTTATACTGATCACACTCTATTGGTCTTTTGTGCTCGTTATTGTACTTCTTGGTGGGTGATCCCACAATAATGGGTTCCACATTTTTACCAATTTTGACACTGAAATCAATATTTTTGCAACAAACGTCACATTCAAGTGACTATATCTCCAAAACTATAAATAATTTCAAGATAACATAAACTAGTGATTTTGAGTACTTTGTTCCTACTTTGTAACCATATTTTTTAATCTAAAAAAATAAATTTATTTATGTCAATTTTTTTTATCTCCTCCAAAAAGTGGTACATAATAAAATTCAATATTTTAAAAAGTGACAGTCCGTTTGACACACATAACTTTTTTTTCTAGAAATGATAATGAAGTAATTCTTTCAACGTTAGATTTGTAACATCAATATCCAGAGGATGCATTTCGTTTGATTTATTTTGGTTGAATATCGTATAGTTTATGAAGTTTTGAAGTGACATGGACCGTAATTCAAACATACGTTTCATTTGACATAGATAATTTGAAGTCAATTTATCATAAACTTTTTTTTTTAATAGAAAGGTATCTCAATAAGATAGTTCCTCCATTTTTTAAAAAAAAATTTGACCTAGTTTACTAATTTTCCTAAGGTGTCAAAGTCGGTTGATGTTCAATCGGTAATGAACCTTTAATGAGTTAAACTCATATTTGAAAGTCTTAATGATTAAATTATGTATTAAAATTATAGTCGTTGGAAAGCTTGCTCCAAGCAGCACATTTTGACACTTTTCATTTTTTAGTAGGAGATCATTCTTCTGCAATTATGGAAGTCAAAAGAGAAAAACAAAAAAAAATCTAAAAAGAAGGTTAAATTTTTTGTGATTCTGTATGCTCACGCGAACATGGTGTTTGAACAAACATGTTTACCATGTCCGCATGAACGTATGTTTGTGCAAACATGTCTCATCAAATTTTGCAGTCAGCGAAAAAGTTTGGGCATATGTTCGCCCGAGCATATGTAATTCAACATGTTCGTGCGAACACTCAAAAAAATCCAAAAAGGTTGTCATTTGTAAAGTTATTTGCCATTTGTATAACTATTTGCCATCAACCTGACCTACGTGCTTTGTTTGTCTTTGCCATGAATTTCATTCGCAAAATTGAAAGCATCAATTTGGTAAAAATATTGTACATTTAAATTATTTATTTATTTATTTCATTAGTGAAGTTGTTTGACGGATGCATTGAAGTTAAATTAAAAATTAGTAACATATTAATGGTCTTAAAAAATGTATATTCTTATTGTGTTACTAATGGTCTCCTTGCAGCATGTGGCAATCATGGAATAAAGACATGATCGTAACAAACAACTAATGCTTATTTTGCAGGACGTTGTCGAAGACCATTTTGTGTTTGTCAAAACCATGTGTATGAATTTATTAGATTAAATAATACTTCGTTTGGTGCTTAAAATGAACTTTTTATTTTCTGTCTGGCATGTCTACAATGTTTAAATCCCTAAGAGTTGCATTGGACGTATCCTCTCCCCTCGCCATTCATGGATCTTGGGTGTAAGAGAAATCCACGTAACTTTTATAGGAGGACTGCCTTGGACCAAGATACGCAATATTGGGTATGTCAGGGGATGACCTTAGAGCTGTAATGGGGCAAAAGCTAGGTCAATGTTCCAGCCGCTATATAAAACTTGATTATGGTGAAAGTTGTGTCGGCGATATTGCTGAGTGATAGCTCTCCTCTAGTACCCTTAGGGTGCATCAAACCCTAATTCTCGGGCCTAGGAGACCTTCTGAGGAAGTTTATCACTCACTTGCTAAATGGAATGTCCTTACTAAAAACCATGTTTTAGTGGCCAAAATCATTTCTATCCACTGGCTCAAGGGGTCACCCATGCCCGTGAAGACATCCTACATTCTCATGGTCCTTAGTAGAGACAAAAGTCCCTTGGGAAGTCATGCCCCTTGAGACACAAATCTTGGTAGCCCCAAAAATTGAGTATACTATAAGGGGGAGCCTGTGGTGTCAAGGTCCTAAGTTGTCTGCTCTAGATAATCATGGTTGAACTTTGGTTCAAGTAGGAATTCAATGGATATAGTCCTAAAGCCTAGGTTGTGGTGTGATTGTTCACTTTTAGCAATAGCTATTCTTGTCTTAATGTGTCTTGCGTGTGTGTAAAACATAATCAAGATAAAAGCTAACATTCAAATTTACACCTTGGAAACTTGCAAAACCTTGTCAAAACATCAAACATTATCAAAACCTTGTCAAGATTTCACCTAAGTTCAGAAAACCTTATATATACCTCTATCATTAGCATAATAATATTCCTAAATGTCATTTTTGACTTAACCTAGTGATATATCCCCCTCATATTGCATTGTGCAAACCCTAGCATAATTTTCACTATCAAACCCTATCAAATTGTCCATCAACCAACTTGTCTTCTTAATCACCTATCCTCATTTTACATTGCCTAAACGTCATTATCAACCCTAAGAAACCATCCCTTACATAGTCCACTTTGTGTACACCTACCTTTAGCATCTTTACCAAGTCCAAAACATAACCCTAACTTTCATTTTGCATATCATAATCTTCATCTTGCATACCTTCAAAACAACACCTTGCATTTGCACTTGCATAACATCTTTAGGACATTTGCACTTTTCATATCAAAACCCTATGTCATTTAGCATTTCCCCACATTGCATAACATCTCTAAACACTTAAAAATCCCAAAAACACTCATATCTTGCATACCCACATCTTAATTATCAAGTTTTGACCTCTTTTACCAACTGCAACCCTATTTTACCAACTGCACACTTCATGGGCGAAGTTGGTAGTTTCAAGATGCAGTTGGTAGTTTTAGGGTGCACTTGGTAATTAGGTGTTTCATTCTAGGTTCAAGAACCCTAATCTACACTTCCACACCTTGCATTGCATCCCAAGACCATAGGAAACACTCTAAATCATTCAAAACACTCAAAATTTGTATTTTAGGCACCCTACAACTCTATTTTACCAACTGCAACCTTTTTTTATCAACTCCACACCTCAAGTGCACAATTGGTAGTCTAGGTACGCACTTGAGAGGCATAAAGTTCATTTAAGTTTCCCTCCACTACATCTGCATTCTGAGTTATCATGCCAGTACTCACTAGGACACAACCTTTGAGTTATCAAATGCAATAATGGCACCTATAAGGTCTCATCAAGAATCAACCATCAAAATCATCTAAGGTACATTTGAACACATCAATGGTAATCCCTTGTTTGACGAGATACCACCAATTCCTAAATATCCCAAAAGGACGTTAAGACTTGATTTTAGGACTCACATCATTTGGAGCTACATCATTTGGAGAAGAAAGAAGGACATGAGAGCTACAAATGAAAGAGGGGATTTCTAACATTATGTTTGCTTCTTTTGATAGTTGATGCCATTGTCTTTTATGCAGCAATTTATTCTTGAAAAAATAGACTAATATATTTTCATAAAATGAAAAGCAATTTATTTTTTAGGAGAAACATTCTAGTATTCATACCATGTTATTTGTTTGTGATTCAATGATGGCTTAAGAAGGATTTGGTGCGTTACCACTTGTAAAGAATATGACTCATAGATTTTAGTCATATTATAACAAAGAATATTTATGCTTTGTTGCAGATGATTGAATTCTATTGATTTCTGTCAAGCAATTTAAAAGTACCAACAGCGACCGACAAATCTATACAGTGATTTTTTTATCTGGTTATTGCACGAAATTTATCTTGAGGCAAGGGATAAATTATTATTATTATTTTTTTTTATAATGGGAAACAAGAAAGGAAGGCAAAACAAATATACAAGAAAAATATTTGATGAAGCAGAACAAAGAAATATTCAGAAGACTATGGCACATTATCATTGAATTAAACAAGGTGAAGGAAATGTTGAAGAAGGCTCAATAGAAGTAGAAGTAGTGCATATGGGAGAGAGGTCAGGAACAATCCCTACAGAATCTCAAAATATGAATGTTGAAGAAGGTTCAAGATCAGTCCCTACAGAGGTTCAAATAATAGAAGTCAGAGAAGGGTTAGAATCTTTCCCTGTTGAATCTCAAACAATGGATGTTGGAGAAGGCTCAAGATCGGTCCCTATAGAAATTCTAGTAACAAAAATCAGAGAAGGGTCGAGATCAAGTGCAAGAACTGGCATGGATGAACTCTTAAATATAGTCCAATCTATAAAGTATGGTATTTCTCATAAGAATTTAGATCATTTACTTAAACTGGATGTAGATAAATTGAGAAAACTTGCAGCTAGTGTTCAACCATTAAGTTTGTCTAAGAGAAGGTCAATGAAGAAGAAGATAAGAGAAATTATGACTCAATTTGATAATACTGAAACAATTGAACAAGCTTAGTTACTTTCACTTTTTCTTACACAAAAAAAGTTGCAAGAGGCATTGAAATTGTTAGGTGCAAACACAACATCAAAGAAGAGAAGATTTTCTAGCATGCAAACTGATTTGATTGAAAATGTTAAACAAGGTTTGAGAAACATAGGAAAACACTCTCGAACTAAAGATAAGTCTCTGGAAAGAAAAGTGATGTTGATGTCTGATGTAAGTAAAAATATGTCTCAAAATAGACAAATATCTTCAATTTCGTCTGAAAGGGGTTTTAGTAGGAAAACAATGAGACAATATGTTAAGAGAAGATTAATTGTGGATGACAGTACTATGGAGGGCAACTGAGAAATCATGTGTAGAGCACCTCGTTCTGATAGAATTGAAGAGTTACTAAAAAAATTAGTCATATCATTTTGGATTGATAACACTCGTCCTTCATCAAATAGTAGAGATGTTATCAGGCATAAGATTGCACCTGGTCAATATGAACATCATGCAAAACATTGGTTGGACACAACACATCATGAGTTATATGTGTCATTTTTTAATGAACATCCTAATGTAAAAGTTGGGAAAACATTGTTTGAAAAATTGAAGCCATACTTTGTGAGGACAAACAAAGTGTTTGAAACTTGTTGTTGTCATCATCATATTGAGTTTGATCTCCACTATCAGGTATTTCAAAATTTTATAGAAGACACATATGGTTTTCATGTTGCTCCTCCTAGTAGGAGAAGTGAGTTTATATCATCCATTTTGTGTGACAACATAGATGATCCAACTGGTAAAATAAATTGCATTAAAGGATTATGTGAAACATGTGGTCAATTGGCTCTATTTCCTTTGAAAACTGAAAATATTGATTTAACAAAAACATTGAATTGCAAAAGTTACAAGTATGTCAAGAATGAAACAAAGTTGGGGAAATAAACAAAAAGGTTGGAATATGTTGAAGAGGAGTTGCTTATTCTAACATTTATGGACAGATTTAAGAAATTGATTCAACCTTATATTTGTCATGCATTTTTTGCAAAGTGGCAAGCACAATAGTTTCAAACTCTGAGAGATAATTTTCCAGTTGGAACAATTGTATCAGTTGTTGATTTTGTACAGAACTATTCATTTGTTCATTAGAAAGAAATTCAATCAGATTATTACTTTAATAAGCAGGTCACTATTATGGTACATGTTTTTCATAGACATGCACAGTTAGATTTGGATGGTGTTCAGAGTACAGTTCAAGAATGAGTAATTATAAAGGAATATCATTTTTATATAAGTGATGATAAAGAACATGACATTCACTATGTAAAACATTGCTTCAATACGTTCTTTTTTTATTTGAAAGAAAGAAACATAAATGTTGATTAACATTATGTTTGGTCTGATGGATGTGCCGCATAGTTTAAATCATCTAGACTATTTTATGCATTGTGTAGATATCATCGCAATGAGAATATAAAACACATATGGAATTTCTTTGAGAGTGGCCATGGAAAAGGTGAACATGATGGTATTGGAGCTTGCATCAAACGTGCTTTGTAAAAGTATCAAATGAATTATCAGGGAGTTCATGTAAATGATGCACATGATGTTGTTGAATGGTGTAAGACTCATTTTTCATTAGATGAGGTCGGGACATCATCAACAATGAGTGGACAAGCACCATATAGAGTCTTCTAGGAGATAACAGGTATGGATGTGTATGTCTGTTTAACTTTTATGCAATTAAATTATAAAATTTTATTGTTAAATTTTATTTTTGAATTCGTTGAAGTTTAAATTTAATTTTTCTATATTTTCAATTTAACGAACTTTCAGGTGTTAATAGAAAAAACATGCATGGTTGCAAGAGGATAGAAAAGACACATTCCTTACATTCAGTCATGAGTACAGATAATTGCAATTGGACATTGAAAACAAGAGAATACTCATGTTTTTGTGATAGTTGCATTGATGAAAACTATGAAGAATGCATCAATCAGACACATGGATATACAGGTGCATGGATTTCGGTACCACTTGATGTTACCAATACATTTGATAAAGAAGATGAAAATTTTGATGATATTCCATTGATTTTTGATGATTATAATCATATCTCTGGATTAGTAAAAGTGGGTGAGTATCATAAAAATTAATCTCAACTTTTTATTTAATTATCAATTTTAACTGTCTTATATATATTGTACACATGTGTATTCATGTATACTTGTTATGCAGGAGATGTCTTTGCAGTGATTGTTGAGCCTGGAAATCATGAAGGTGTCAGTTATTATTTATTGAGATGTACTATAGAGAGGAAAAAGTTATATGACCCTAAAGAAAGTGATGGAATGTTGTTCCCCACAGGTAAATTATACATATACATGTACATGCACATATATATATATATATATATATATATATATATATATATATATATACACGTACAGGTAACTTCATATTTGTCAAATTTTAAAACACTTAAACTTGTGGTACAGATTCTATTGTGATAGAGGGAACATATTTGAAGCAAGAAAAAATAGTCCAACATGGAATACACTTTGTTGATTATCAACCTGACAACAAGGTTTTACAATACAACCACCTGGTTGTTACTACAGGGCTTTGTCTGCATCCAGTCAAACTTAAGCATGTACGTCGCAAGTGGAGACTAGACAGTGAAGATCATGACAAAATATTGCATGTTATAATTGTACATCATGGTTGACTAGACCTTTGAGATTTATTTTATAATAATCTGAATATCAACTTTGGTGAAATGTGTTTTCAATTGTACTATGGTGAAATTGTGAATATCAATTTTGGTGAAATTGTGTTTTTAATCTGAATATCTAAGTCTCAATTATCATTAGTTTATTTAAAAACTATAATATTAATTGTACTATGGATGGATTTAATAATTTAACAACTTGATATAAATAGTCTAGAAGTTAGTTCGAACTTACACAATTTCATTATCTATGTTACAATTCTTAAATATCAACTTCTTTTCAAACTATTGAATTTCATCTTGAATTAAATGTGTTTAAATTAATTGTACGCTCATAAATTATTAATTTTCATTAATTTATTAAAAAATTAAATAAATAAATAATTTATATTAATTGTACCATGGATGAATTTTATAATTTACGATTCTCCATACTCCACCTTAAAAAGTTCCAAGGAAATTCAAGTAGTTGCAAACAATAAATATGGTGATTTTGTATCATTGTAAAATAGAACAGTAGTTGCAAACAATAAATAAGCTTCCATGACAAACCACTTTAGAGTCAGTTCAAAGAAATTCGTTGGATGACTGAAAATTGAACTCTCATTAAAAAAAAAGTATTTTCTGATTGTAGACCTTTATCAAACTAGTTTGAAAATTAAAAAAAATACTATTCTTAGTTAGATTATGTAATCATTTGATTTGACGATTTAAAATCAGTAGAGAACATTTTGTTTTGGTTAAAATCCTTTTCCATTTTTCAAGCAGTCTATTAATGCTGAGCTATTTACAAAAAAAATGAGCCTACACATTGATCAAGAAAAATTATTAGCTGAGGCATTTTAGTGCATTATTTCCCTCACTTCCATCACAATGCAAGGAAACTCATAAAAATTTGATATGAAACAACTTAAATGTATCCCAAGTTGATGAAGAGAAACTTCTGCTCCACCAATACCAAAAAATAGAGAAAGTACTTTGACGCTATCAGGATATAATGCTTTCAAGACTGATAATGATATGTAACTGTATCTATTTGGAATGAATTACCCAAACAATGCAAGCAATCAGTCGGACAAGAAGTTCCATGAGTGTGTTCTCTATCAAATCCTAATATAAGCTCTATCTCATGAAGCTCTAGAGGGACGAGGTCACCTAGCCCCACCCATATCAAATTCCACTCTTTACACTTTTGAAGTATATATTTCTACCCACTATCTTGTAGTTGCCCTTGTGAATTCTGAATCATAACTCTCAATTGATGAATAAAGATAGTGCCACATCGTCTTGAGTCTATGGAATTCAATTTTGTCCTCTAACCCCATGAAAGCCAATACTTTTTTATTTGTTGAAGTGCTTCCTGAATAGTCATGGGGGGGAGAGGTTCTGCTTGAAATTGCTCTTCTTTTGGAAGGTTATGCACATACCCTCTTGCTCTTTTGGAAGCTAAAAAGAACATTCAGTCCACCAACTCTAGTTCAACACTATTAAATTGTTCGAATATTGTCTTCCAAATATCCTTCGATGCAAAAGCATCATTCTTGAATAGTAGAAAAAGGTGGCCCTTGCATGAACACATTGATTTCCTTTGAACACTGGCCAATAAGTTTCCTAGGAACTCCAAAACCAATTAGTTCCTTGGGACACAAATTAGGGACTGCATCACATACTTCAAATATTGCTTAAATTAATTGTACCATGGATGAATTTAATAATTTAAATTCATTTATCAACTTTTATTCAAACTAGATTGAATTTCATAAGTGAAAATTAAACATGTGTTTTTAAAATTGTAAGATTATAAGTTCATAGTTATCATTTAGGCTAGTTTATTAAAAAACTATATATTTTAATGTTACTTAATTACATCTATGGTCATGTACTCTTAAATTTTAAATTAGTTTAAATTAATTTTTTTTTAATATTATATTTTGAAAAAGTTCTCTAAAATAATGTATTGGCTATTGTTAATTGAATTTCATCTTGAATTAAATGTGTTTTTAATTGTACGATCAGAACTTCTTAATTATCAAATTTAGTTTATTAAAAAACTATATAATTTAATAATTTAAATTAATTGTACCATAGATGAATTTAATAATTTAAATTCATTTATCAACTTTTTTTCAAACTAGATTGAATTTCATAAGTGAAAATTAAACATGTGTTTTTTAAATTGTAAAATTATAAGTTCATAGTTATCATTTAGGTTAGTTTATTAACATATTTGTATCCACATAAAACTAATATTTATCTTTAGTAGGTTAGTAATTGATAATTTAAGAAATATGTATCTTTCTAACTTCCTACTAATTGATATATGATATACATGTACACACGTCTCAAGATCATGTTCTATAGCTATAACACAAAAAAATACACATATGTACACATATACATGTCTCAAGAATAAACATTTACAAATCTAATATATCTCTATGTATCTGAAATGCAAACTGTAAATTTTGAATAAATACACATATGTAGCAAAATATAAAAAGTCATATATACGTACATGTGATGGTATCTAACTACTGAAATACTCAATAATCAAATAAATAGTGAAAGTACATGCATGTCATCAAGGAACTGAAATACACATGTGTACGTATGTAAACTGGACCTCCAATATATAAATGCATCAAAAAATGTATAAATATGATCTACTACTAGAATGACCCCTTAAGACGCATATGAACAGAATGACCCTCTGATCGAGTCTCCTATACATCCTCTCACTGATGCGCATCAACCAAGCCCTGCAAATATATATACATATATACATACATGTGTTAGAGTTCTATCTTTAAAACATATATATACATATGTGCATCATGTACATGTACATTCAAATTAAATACACAAACTATTTAAAACTTAAGTACCTGAGCACTACTAGGTGCCTCAATAGAATCATCTCTCTCATGTACATGATGCCCTGAACCAACAATATGTGTAACCATGTGCTCAGTGACCTGTGCCTACATGATTTATTACGAGTTAAAGATTAAATTATATATATATATATATATATATATATATATATATATATATATATATATATATATATATATATATATATATATATATATATATATATATATATATATATATATATATATATATATATATATATATATATATATATATATATATATATATACATGATTTATTACGAGTTAAAGATTAAATTTTATATATATATATATATATATGAACTAAATTTTTCAATAAATGAACATATTTTTTAATTTCATATATTTTTAAAATTAAAAATAAATTATTTATGAACCTAGGTCTCTGGAGGTGGAGGATGATCAGCAGACTCCATCGTATCATCTACTGATGCACCTAAGCCTAAAACTCCATGTCCAACTGCTAGTAAATCTGAGTGAAGTGGACTGTGTAACTGGCTGGGTACATTTGGTGTAGAATTAGTGCTGCCAAGTCTGAACAATAGGTCCATGTATGATGAAATACCCAGGCTCGAACTAGTATCAATCTTATACAGGCCTTGCAACTGCTCACCAAAATCATAAAGACCCTCAGCTGTGATATGGACATCTTCAACTCGTATGCTCGAGTCATCTGTAGAGTGTCATGAGTCTGGTGCCAAATGTTATGAGTTACGCATAGGTGTATCATCTGTCACTAGTGTGGCAGCCAGTGTCTGTCGAACTATGTCGGGGCTCTGATGTTGTCTAACAAAATCCATCACCGAGTGTACTAGAATCCTCTGTGTATCGAAAATATAGCTAATAAAGTGTAACATGTCCTCCAAAAAATATAGTGCCATATCCATATGTGTCTGCTGTCCTGAAAGACCATGAATATTGCCTGGCAGTGGTAGCCCAGTAGCTCTATATGCATCATCAGAGGAGGCACCTGAAGTGCTACTAGATGCCTGTGAAGATGGTCGACCAAGTGGACGAGGACGTCGACTATGAAGATAATGACCAATAGAATCTGATGTGATACTAGCTGCCGCATATGCAATATGCCCAATAGTGCCAATTGCTTCCCTTTGGGAAGCAATGACGACTCTATTTGCAATAGGTGAATGTGTAGGAGTCACAGGAGGCATCCTCGATCCAACAAACTATCTAAGATCTACAAGTCGGAGATGATCTACAGTACGATACTGGTCATGATCTACGATATGACCATGCCTTTATCCACAATAATTAGGAATATCCAAGTAGTTGACGTTGAGCCCTATATGGAACTCATCGTACAACTGTTGTGCAAAATAAAGGGGTATATGGTCGTTATTAGGATAATGACCATGTGTAGCTAAAAATCGTGGATAGATCATGCTAGCAATAATAGGGTATGTGCATCGTGTGACTCTGTAGCCTCTCACCCTACCCCGTGTTCCCTCATAAGTTGGAAAGATATCTCTTTGGATGACATCTTTGGGGGCTACCCTCTTGATGTCATCGAATGATGCATCTCCTGAAACCTCAGCCCTAAGCTCCCTAGATATGGAAGCTAATATGGCAGGAGTAAATGAATGGTGAGCTCTAAATCTAGCAGTCAAATCCTGTAAACTCCTACATATCGTAGTACATATGTCTCTATAAAGACCATCATCAGAGGTCAATATAGAGTGCTGCAGTCTACCAACCTCCTGCTCTGAAAATGCAAATAAAGCATTGATATCGATGCATGGAGGTGGTGTAGTAGGACATTTAGCAGGAGCTGCAGGTGCAGCCTGACCTGGAACGAGAGCTGCACCAGGAGCCATGACAGGACCTACACCACCAGGAGCCGGAACATGAGCTGCACGATGAGTCCCACCAGAAGCTGCAGCATGATCCCCACCACAAGCTGCATGAGGAGCCAGATCAAGAACTGCATCAGGTGCTGCAATAGGAACCTCATCAACCTATGCTGCAGTAGGAGCTATAGTAGGAACTACATCAGGTGTCGCACCAGGAGCCACATCAAGATGATCATGTGAAGCCATATCTGTATAAATGTATGAAGAGCTAAACTCCCTACTGTACACACAATTTTTTATTTTTAACATTAAAAATTATACACATGTAATAAAACATACATCACACATCATCGACCTAGATAATCTGTAACACATCCAGACCTAGATTAATTTGCATATAAGTATAAGATAACTTTAAAGTTGAGAGTTTGGTTATGGTTAGAGTTAATTTATTGTTCTAATATTTTATTATACTTTGGGGGGTATTATTAGAGAATTCAATTAAAGGGTAATAAATTATTTATATTACTCTTAAATGATAATGTTTCGAAGTTTAGGTTTCAAGTTGGGTTACATATATATCATTTAAAACAAGGTTGAATACTTCATATATGTACATGTATTTGAATGTATGTGCATGTATCTCAAATGTAATTTTTAACAATTTAAGATTAGGGTCAACTTGTTTTAATTTTATGTAAGTTAGGCCTCAATTAGGTTTTGAAATAGGGTTTTAGTGTAATTAGGCTCAATTTTAGGGTAAGATTTACGACCTTATGACATTGTTAGGGTTTACACAAACTTACATAATTTCTAGCATTAAATTTAGGGGTTAATATTAAGGTCCATGGTTAAGAATTTAGCATAAGGGAACTTAGCATATGAAGTTTATGATTTTGTTCAAGATTATGATTTAGGGTATTTATTATCATTTATAATCATGGGTTTAGAAATTAAATTTTAAGATCAAGGTTAGGGTTAGGTTTAGGGTTTGGATGTACATGTATGTTATATTCCTACGTAGATATGCAAATTAATCTACATTCTTATATATGTATAATTTAGGATCTCCCCTTAAGACATGTCATTGAATAACATAGTTAATTATATACTTCTAATTATCAAGACATTAGAAATAATAACATATGTACATTTAAGCATGAATATTGAAAACATATGTATGCACATCTAAATCTACCACATGAACATATTTTCATGTACATTTATGAAATAAAATATACATTTTAATCTACATTCTTATGTATAATTTATGATCTCCCCTTAAGACATGTGTTATTAAATATACTTAATTACACTTAGTTATAAGATAGATTAAGATCAATAGTTAACATATACACAAATTATACAAATAAAAATGTGAATTTATTAAAAATATATACATACGTCTACTTTTAACCATGAACAAATATACATGTACATTTATGTTCAAAATAAAAAATTATACATTCTAATCTATATTTTTACATGTACAATTTAGGATCTAGACCCTTAAGATATGTCATTTAATTAAACTTCTACGATTAAGACATTAAAGTGAATTTGATATATATATATATATATATATATATATATATATATATATGTGTGTGTGTGTATATATATTTTAAATTTGTTTTCTAAAATTTATATTATTATAAATTTTGTAATGTTTTTCTATTTTTTTAAAAATGTTTTTCTAATGTTTTTCTAAATTTGTTTTCTAAATTTTATATTATTATAAATTTTCTAATTTTTTTTAATGTTTTTTTAAATTTGTTTTCTAAAATTTATATTATTATAAATTTTCTAACATTTTTCTAATGTTTTCTCTAAATTTGTTTTCTAAATTTTATATTAAATTCTAAATTTTCAAATGTTTTTGCAATATTTTTTTTAAAAATTGTTTTCTAAATTTTATATTAAATTATAAATTTTCTAATATTTTTTCTAATGTTTTTTTTAATTTATTTTTTAATAGTTTTTCTAAATTTTATATTAAATTATAAATTCTCTAATATTTTTCAAATGTTTTTTTCTAAATTTGTTTTTCTAAATTTTCTAATGTTTTTGCAATATTTTTTCATAAATTTTCTAATTTTTTTTTAATGTTTTTTCTAAATTTTCTAATTTTTTTTATATGTTTTTTCTAAACTTTTTAATTTTAAAAAAAAAGTTATAAATTTCTTTTTTTAATTTCATATTAAATTATAAATTTTCTAATATTTTTGTTATGTTTTTTTCTAAATTTTTTAATATTTATTTAATGTTTTTTACATTTTTTTTCCTAAATTTATTTTTTAAATTTTATATTAAATTATAAATTCTCTAATATTTTTGTAATCTTTTTTCTAAATTTGGTTTCTAATGTTTTTTCCTAAATTTTTTACTATTTTTTCTAATGTTTTCTAATGTTTTCTATATAATATTTTTCTATTTTCTAAATTAATATAAATAAACAATAAAAATATTAAGTTAACAATTAGATATGTTTTCAAAACTATTAAAAACATAAATAACATTCAAATATATTTTCAAAACATTAAAAAAATGCATTGAAAACATTAAAATCTACTTTGATAATATAAAAAAATACTTCTAAAACATTGAAAATATTAAATTAATAATATTTTGACATACTTGATAACGAAAATTAGAATGAAAACGACAAGATGACATCGCCGGAAGTAGCACAAACCACATGTTTTCCCGAACGCTCAATGAACAGGACTTGCCGTGAAAATGACTTCGAAAAAGTTTAAAAATCGATTTAAACCGTTGAAAATCATTCCAATATGGGTTCGCGTGAACATGTACAATGTGCATGTTCGTGCAAAAATATGTGCATACACGGGCATATGTTCATGCGAACATGCACATTGTACGTGTTCACGTGAACATGTCCAAGGTGTTCACGCAAACGTATGGTAAATCAAGATTCAAAAATTTGCTAGCTTTTTCAAGTTTCTTCCTTCCACTAAAGTGGAACCCATTATTGTGGGTTCACCCTGGTCTTGGGTGAATTTTGATCTAAAGAAAATTCTTACATGGTATTAGAGCCATAGAGGCATCATTTCATAGCCATTGGAGAAGGATTTTGCTTCACCTCTCCAAGTACACCTCGACACAGATCTAGAGAATCCACAGCTATTGGAAGTGTCTAGACCAAAGTGGACCTCACCATTGCATCCAAAGCATCGATTCAGTAAAAAGTGACTATAAATTTGTCTATGTTGGGCCAAAGTCAATTTTGAGACAAATTTGTTTTTGCAAATCAGCACCCGAAGGCCCCGATTTGCAAATCTAGTATGATCTATTAGATCTGCACATTTAATTTGTTTCAAATCTATAATGAATTTTTCTCTACAATTATTTTTGAATCTCTATATTTTTTAGAATTTTTTTTGGCCAGTAGGGCCCATAGATAAATTTTTCTGTAGGAATCAGGTGGTGAAATCTTGGCCCCTACAAGCCGAATATTCCATCGGCATATTATTTGGCATATTCCATCAATGGTTTACTTCATAATTTGGCAAGCTTTCTGAACATTTCCAGCCGAGACCACCAACTGAACAAATCCAAATTTATGGTGGCTTTTTTTACACATTATGGCATTATATTCCATACTTGGAAAACTTGGCAAGCTAGAGCCTAGCAACCTCAACTTCAAGCTATCCTCCATGGCCAAGTGTATTAATACATTTGCAGCTCTCCCCACCATGTGCATGTAGGACTAAGTCCCTACCGCTTTTTACATTTTCGACGTTTATGAAGAGCTTTCCAGTTCGGTGAAGAACTTTCTCAGCAATTCACATAAGTCTCTCCGATTGCCGCCGAATTCTATTTGACTCAGATCCAGTCATCACTTTCTGGCAACCTCGACAGTGAATCCATGTAAGGGACAACTCACCCTCCAATCCACGCATCGCATAGACAATGCCCTCTACGTGGCACATTAGGCTTCTTGCGCAGCCAAGAGACCCCTCTAACTCAGCAAGCTGACTCATCTGCCTTTTCAGCAAGTATGACATTATTGTGTTAGTCATCATACTTTTTTGTACATTGCTAACATCATCCTAATATCATCTAAGGGGCCAATTTTTAACTGACATCATCATTTCACTCTATTAAAATTGATGGTTGTTTGACTATCATCCTGAGGAAAATTTTAATTGTTGCAATAGCCATTTGGACGCCAAATTTAACCTCCTATTTTTCTGATCCAACCCATCTCTAGATTCATTTTTGATTTGGCAATCTAACTTTGGGAGGCCATATCTCACTCATCTGGGCTTCAAATCAAGTGCAATTTAAAAAAAAAAAATTGGCTAGAATTTTCAGAACTTTTTAGTGGTGTAGTTCTTTTCTGGTTTTGGTGCATGGATTTGATAAAAAATTTAGTTTTTCATGACTATACCTATCCAATCCTACATTTTACAACTTCAAACACTCCATACGAGCTCATCTGGACTTGAAATTAGGTTCTAGTTTTTTTGAAAGTGTGTTATTTTTCATCTACTTTCTAGATCTATAATTAGATTATAGGCTTGTGTGGACAAATATATCACTTTCAGAATTAGGTCCTTTTCTGCATTGTAATGCTTCGATATAACTTTAGAATTGTTGTATATCTGAGATACATTGTCATGTTTGAGTTTTGAACTCGAAAAGGAGATTGTAAATAGAAAATAAAAAGTCCACTAATGTCAAAATTGGCAAGTGGCCCTTGTAAATGCACTAAGTATAAAGTGCCAAAATCACTCATTTGAGTGGGGGGGGAGTGTGTTTCCTGATTAAGCAAGTAGGGTATTTCTTGGTGTTATGTTCTTCTTTTTCTATTGTTATCTTTCACTCCTTACATCATGGGATATCTTAAGTTTCCAAAATTAACACCACATAACTATGCTACATGGTCTATTAAAATGCGGTGTCAATAAATGCATAATGAAGTTTCCCAATATGTAGATGGTATCTAAAAGTGAAATTATTGCTTGGGAAATGAAAAATATAAAAGCCTTGGGTGATATTATGTTGGGGGTTGAAGGAAAAATCTTCTATCAGATCGAGAAGTATAAGACATCCAAGGATGCTTGGGATGCCCTTAAAAACCTATATGGTAAAGTATCTAAGGAGGATGTTTACAAAAATTGAAGATGATCTTGTCTCCCTAGATCCTAAGACATTTGATTCTATACATGATTTCATAATTAAGGTGAATGAATTAATAATGAAGCTTGATGATTGTGGTAGTCCTATTAAAGATGATAGTTAATCTATCTCATTCATAATAAGCTTCCATCTTATTACTCCACATTTGTTTCCTCTTACAAAACCACAAAGAATACATTATGGGCTACCTATCAGAAACTCACTTTTGATACTTATGCTCAACTGTTGGATGATGAAGAAAAGAAGTTGAAATCAATGGAAATTCTCAAGTCATCGAAGTCTAAGGCACTAGTTGCTAATAATGAGGGTTCTCAAAATTCAGTTGCTCAAACTTCAAATAAAGGAAAGGGAAAAAAGAAGAAGTGGAAGAATAAAAAACAAGAGGATACAAAAAAGACAACACCACCATCAAATCAATAAGGCAAGTCTTCCTCAAATACAAACAAAAAGGGGGACTCTAATCAAGAGAAGAAAAAGTGTGCTTATTTGTAAAAGGATGTGTCATACTGAACATGAGTGCTATCATAAACATATTTATGAGTTGAAGCACATCATGAAGAAACAAAATGTTTCAGTGTCTAATGCTTATAAGGACAAAGGAAATCCATCCTTAGATTCAAAGGGAAAAGGGCATGCTCTACTCACAAACACTATTAGTCATGGAGAATGGATCATAGATTCAGGTGGCACACATCATATGGGTGCGTCAAAGTGAGGTTTTTCTTCCATGACACATTTATAGGTACCACACATCTTTGTAGGTGATTATACTAAGGTGGAAGTTGAAGTTAAAGGCGATGTTGAGATGAACAATGGAATGTTCAAGGATGTTTTATATGTTCCTAACCTTACATCTTATCTTCTTTTAGTCTACCAAATTACTCACTATGGAGGTGGTAACAAAATGGAATTTCTTCCAAATTCAATGGCAGTGAAAAGCATTAAGGATGACTCAATGATTCAATAGGAGAAGCTAATCATGATTCAAGGCTTTGCAATTTCTCCTCCTTTGTGCCACATCAAATGCACAAGCCTTGTTACTACATTCAAATGTAAAAAGTAAATTGTGGCATGAGAGATTTGGACATCTCAACTAAAGATATCTTCAACAGCTTAGCAACAAGAAAATCTTCAATGGTCTACCTCAAATTCAGTTTTTAGAAGGTGTTTTTTCAAGTTGCTCACTTGGAAAACATCTAGAAAAATTGTATGAAAAGGGGAAGTCTTTGAGAGCACAATGTGCTCTTGAATTGGTCCATTTTGATGTGGTGGGGCCATTTCCAATGCCATCATTTGGCAAGTCTCACTATGCACTCAACTTCATAGATGACTACTCTTGCTTTACCTAGGTTTTCTTCATGACTCATAAGAGTGAAGTATTTGAAACATTTAAAAGCTTCAAGGCTCAAGTGGAAAAGTAGTCAAGGAAATTCATCAAAGTTCTTCGAATAGACAATGGGGGGGGGGGGAGTATGTGAACAAAAGACTAATAGACTTTTGCAATCAAGAGGGTATCGATCTTCAGAATTCACTACCATATATGCCACAAAAAAATGGTGTTGCTGAAAGGAAAAATAGAACTCTCAAAGAGATGACCACTTGCATGCTACAAAACAAGTCTCTTGATTGAATCTTTTGGGAAAAAGTGATGAATTGTGCTAGAACTATATTAAGAACAAAAGTCCTCACAAATATTTGGATGGTGTAACTCCTTTTGAAGCATGGATCAGTGGGAAACCTATAGTTAAGAACTTCAAATTCTTTGGTTGTCCTACATGGGAAAGAATATCTCCATAGAAATGCAAGGCATTAGAAGCTCAAAGAAAACCTTGCATTTTTGTTGGATATGCACTCTCACATAAAGCCTACAAGTTAATGGATCTAGAGACACATGATATATTCTATAAGTGGAGTGTTAATTTTGAAGAAAGGAGTCCAACCTTTTCATCTTCAACTCCTCCTTCTTCCTCCATCATTGAAGAGAGAGATATTGACAATAGTGACTTGGTAGATGTAAGTCCCTGACCAAAACAAAGGCATCAAGTAGTTGAAGTTGAGGATACACTTGCTACATCTTCTTCCACTAGACCTAGATGGGCTAAGCAGACATTGGATGTAGTAGGACCATTGGTAGGGAATCCTTCTAATTCAAGGAGGACAAGATCACAACACAATTCACTCCCACATGCTTATATTTCAGTTGCTTCAGATCTACAGTCATTTAAAGAAGCATCAAGTATTCTGGAATGGGATAGAGCAATGGAGGAAGAATATAACTCTCTTATGAGAAATGATACATTTAACTTAGTCTCTCTTCCTAAGGGAAGAAAATTGGTTTGGTGTAAGTGGATCTATGAAACCAAATTCATAGCGGATGGAAGTGTGGATAAATATAAGGCACGACTTGTTGCAAAAGGTTTTTTCTCAGGTACTTAGGATTGATTACACTAAGACCTTTGCACCAGTGTAGAAGATGAATTCCATTCATTTGACCATAGCTATAGCAATAGCTTGGAGATAGGTTTTTCATTAGATGGATGTAAATAGAACATTCTTGAATGGTGATCTATATGAGGAAATATATATGGAGCATCCACAAGGATTCATATAGGATGCTACCTTGGTTTACAAATTAAAGAAGTCTATCCATGGACTTATAGAAGCTCCCAAAGCTTGGTATGCCAAGATGGATTCTTTCCTTCTCTCCAAAGGATTCACCAGATGTCATTCTGATCTAAATGTCTACATTCTTCAGAGGGATGATTCACATTTTCTCATTATGCTTTATGTAGATGACTTGATTATTATAGGAAGTACTGCATCCATCATTGACAATGTTAAGGCTACTTTTTTAGGATAGGTTTTTGATGATAGACTTGGGACTACTACACTATTTCCTTGGTATAGAGATACATTAGTCTTCATCAAGGATGACACTATCATAGCCCAAGTATGCTCTTGATCTAGTAGCTCAGTTTCACATGAGTGACTACAAGGTTTCATCCACCCCATTCCTTTTCGGTGTTAAGTTAGAAACCAAGTGTTTCACTCCACTTGTCGATGTGACATTGTATAGAAAGTTGGTTGGAAGCCTTATCTACTTGACACATACATGCCCTGATATCTCATTTGTAGTTGGCATGGTTTCTCGCTTCATGCAAGAGCCACATGAACTTCATTGGAAGGCAACCAATCGCATCGTACATTACATATAGGGTACACATACACATGATATACACTATGCAACTAGTATAGGTCTTTAGTTAGTGAGATATACAGACTCAGACTATGCAGGGGACCTTGATTCTCACAAGTCTACTTCAGGATATGTGTTTCATCTTGATTATGGCCCCATTTATTGGTAGAGTAAAAAGAAAAATACCATTTCTCTCTCATCAACTAAGTATAATTTAGGGAATTATAATTCATATTTTATTTTCTTATGTTGTTTATTTGTTTTTACTAATTAAATTAATTTTTTTTAGATTACTTAATGACTTAAATTCAAATTTTCTTACTTTATTTTAGTAAATAATACATTTAAAAATGTTTTATTGTAGTTACCTCAGACTTCTTGAATTGGAACATAACTAATATTACATCTTATTAATCATTGCCTATAGGGAACTAATGTTTTCATTAGCTCTCCATTCTTTTAGTTTTTAGAATGACAAAAAATCTTACAATCTAAAGTTTCAAATGTTTTATTTTAAAAATCTATATTTGGATAATGATTTCTAATTTATGATTGGATAAATCTAATTTTGTTAGGGGTTAAATTATTTTTAAAAGTCCCAAT
This sequence comes from Cupressus sempervirens, assembly GCA_028749045.1. Classification (NCBI taxonomy): domain Eukaryota; kingdom Viridiplantae; phylum Streptophyta; class Pinopsida; order Cupressales; family Cupressaceae; genus Cupressus; species Cupressus sempervirens. Next base: position 809,377,379 of record CM053789.1, read on the forward strand.
TTAGTTAGAAAATATAGCTAGAAGCTCTAGAATTTTTTATTCATTCCAAGGGATAACTAGAAATGAGAGGATGGTGTGATTTTCTCTCTTCTATGTTGGTCAACATCAGTAAGCTGAATATTTTAATGTAGGTTTGAACAGTGGGTAGAAAATTGTTGTGTGCCTACTTTGCCATGTCAAGTAACTCATTAGCTAATCTTGATGTTAACTTCACCATGTTTATATTATTTTTCACCTTAAAAATTCTAAAATTAAATTTTTTAAAATCTTGTGGAAAACTCCAACCATCTCTTATTAAAATTATTTGGACACCTTGGCTCAAATCTAGAAGCCCTAGTATTTAAAATCTTTATGAACATCACTTTTATCATTTGCAAAATGTTGTGATTATATCGTAAATTTTAAAATTTTGACAAAGCAAAGTAGGTGGTATTGGTGTTTGGTGGGACTATTGTATAAGATCGTTACACAAAGTTTTAGACTTTCCTTTTGAACTTTGTCAATCTATTTGTTTAACAAAGGGGTGATCCCACAATAATGGGTTCCACTTTTTGACCAATTTTGACACTAAAATCAATATTGTTGGAACAAACCTCACGTTCGAGTGACTATATCTTTCAAACTATGAATAATTTCAAGATGGAATAAACTATGTAACCATATTTTTTAATTTTAGAAAAAAAAAAATTATTTCAATTTTTTCTTCTCCTCTGAAAAGTGGTACATGTTAAAATTCAATATTTTTAAAGACTGACAATCTGTTTGACACACAACTTTTTTTCTAGAAAAGATAATGAGGTAATTCTTTGAGTGTTGGATTTTTAACATCAATATCTAGAGGATGCATTTGGTTTGATTCAATTTGGTTAAATATTGTATAGTTTATGAAGTTTTGAAGTGAACAATTGTAATTCAGATATACGTTCATTTTGACATAGATAACTTGAACTCAATTTACCATAAATCTAAATAAAAAAAATTGAATAGAAAGTTATCTCAATAACCTATTTCCTAGATATTTTTCAAAAAAAAAATTAACCTAATTTACTAATTTTTCTGAAGTGTTGAAGTCAGTTGATCTTCAATTGGTAATGAACCTATAATGAGTTAAACTCACATTTGAAAGTCTTAATGAATATAATATGTATTACAGTTATGGTCGTTCGAAAGCTTGCTCCAAGTAGCACAAATTAGCATTTTTTATTTTATAGTAGGAGATCAATTATTTTCAATTTTGGTTGTCAAAAGAGCCAATTTTATTTATGTTTTCAAAAAAGAGGGTCAAAATTTTGTAATTTGACATGTTCATTGCAAACATATTTTATGGGTTCGTTGCAAACATGTGTTCATAGCAAACATCCACACCTAAGTTTTTCGAAGGCCAAAAATTCAATTTAACATGTTTGCCAAAACATGTCACATTGTTTATTTTCACACAAATGTTCAAAAAAATGCTGACACCACTAGCAGATAGGTTAGTTTTAAAATAATGTGAAGTTATATTGCGAAGCTGTACTAGGCAACATGTTTATATAGTTATTGCATGAAATTTATCTTTAGGCAAGGGGTAATTTTTTTTTTAATAATTATTTTATAATGGGAAACAAGAAAGGAAGGAAAAAAAATATGCAAGGAAGAGATCTGACAAAGCAAAACAAAGAAATTTTTAGAAGACTATTGCATGTTATCATCGAATTAAACAAGGTATGTAATTTTATATATTAATTATTTTCTATGGTCTTAAATTTAATTATGTTTCAATGTTATTTTTTTATCTAATTTGATTTATTTATAAATTTGTTGCAAACAATCAACAAGGTGAAGAAAATGTTGAAGAAGGCTCAATAGAAGTAGAAGAAGTGCATATGGGAGAAAGGTCAAGAACACTCCCTATGGAATCTAAAACAATGAATTTTGAAGAAGGTTCAAGAGCACTCCCTATAGAGGTTCAAAAAAAAAGTCGGAGAATGGTCAAAATCTTTCACTATAGAATCTCAAAAAATAAATGTTGGAGAATGCTCAAGATCACTTCCTATAGAAATTTCAATAACAGAAGTCAGAGAAGGGTCGAGATTAGGTGTAGGAACTGGTGTGGGCGAACTCCTAAATATTGCCCAATCTGTAAAGAATGGTATTTCTCATAAAAATTTAGATCATTTACTTAAAATGGATGTGGATAAATTGACAAGACTTGCAACTACTATTCAACCCTTAAGTTTTTCTAAGAAAAGGTCAATGAATAAGAAGATAAGAGAAATTATGACTAAATTTGATAACACCGAAACACTTGAACAAGCTCAGTTGCTTTCAATTTTTCTTACATAAAAGAAGTTGCAAGATGTATTGAAATTATTAGGTGTAGACATAACATCAAAGAAGAGAAAATTTTCTAACATGCAAACTAATGTGATTGAAAATGTTAAACAAGGTTTGAGAAACATAGGAAAATACTCTCAGACTAAAGATACATTTATGGCAAGAAAAGTGATGTTAATGTCTGTTGCAAATAAGAATATGACCCAAAATAGACAAATATCTCCAATTTCATCTGAAATGGGTTTTAGTAGGAAAACAATGAGAGAATATGTTGAGAGAAGATTAATTGTGGATGACAGTACTATGGAGGGCAACTGGGAAATCATATGTAGAGCGCCTCATTCTAACAGGACTAAAGAGTTATCAAAAAATATAGTCATATCATTTTAAATCGATAACACTGATCCTTCATCAAATAGTAGAGATGTTATCAGGCATAGGATTGCATCTAATCAATATGGACATCATACAAAACATTGGTTGGACACAACACAACATGAGTTATATGTGTCATTTTGTAGTGAACATCCTAATGTAAAAGTTGGGCAAACATTGTTTGAAAAATTGAAGCCATACGTTGTGAGTTCAAACAAAGTTTTTGAAACATGTTGTTGTCATCATCATATTGAGTTTGATCTCCACTATTAGGTATTTTGAATGTTTGTAGAAGACACATATGGTTTTCACACTACTCCTCCTAGTAGGAGAAGTGAGTTTATATCATCCATTCTATTTGTAAAAATAGATGATCTAGCTGGTCAAATAAATTGCATCAAAGGATTATGTGAAACATGTTGTGAATTGGCTCTATTTCTTTTGAAAATTGAAAATATTGATGTAACAAAAAAATTGAATTGCAAAAGTTACAAGTATGTGAAGAATGAAACAAAGTTGGGGAAAGAGACAAAAATGTTGGAATATGTTGAAGAGGAGTTACCTAGTCTAACATTTATGGATAGATTTAAGAATTTGATTCAACCTTATATTCATCATGCCTTTTTTGCAAAGTGGCAAGAACAATAGTTTTAAACTTTGAGAGACAATTTCCCACTTGGAATTATTGTATCAGTTGTTGATTTTGTAGAGAACTATTCCTTTGTTCATCAGAAAGAAATTCAATCAGATTATTTCTTTTCTGAGCAGATAACTATTATGGTACATGTTTGTTATAGACATGCACAATTAGATTTGGATGGTGTTCAGAGTACAATTCAAGCACGAGTAATTAAAAGGAATATCATTTTTATATAAGTGATGATAAAGAACATGACATTCTGTATGTAGAACATTGCTTCAATATGTTCTTTTCTTATTTGAAAGAAAGAGACATAAGTTTTGATAAACATTATGTTTGGTCTGATGGATGTGCCACAAAATTCAAATCATCTAGACCATTTTATGCACTAAGTAGATATCATTGCAATGAAAATATAAAACACATATGGAATTTCTTCGAGAGTGGCCATGGAAAAGGTGAACATGATAGTGTTGGAGCTTGCATCAAACGTGCTCTGCGAAAGTATCAAATGAATTATTAGGGAGTTTGTGTAAATGATGCACATGATGTTGATGAATGGTGCAAGACACATTTTGCATCAGATGAGGTTGGGAAATCATCCACAACAAGTTGATAGGTACCATATGTTGGCATTAAGTTATTATTGCCATTAGTGACAACACTTATCTGTATCAATATAGCTACCGAGCTTAGCACTCAGTTTCCTACACTAACCGAGCTTCACAGTTCACACCGAGCATTCTAGTGTTAACCAAGTGTCACAGTTCACACTAAGTATTCTAGTGTTAATTGAGCTTTGCAGTTCACACCGAGCATTCCAGTGTTCACTGAGCTTCACAGTGATTACCGAGTGATGGAAGTGTAGTGTTTACCAACTAATGGAAGCCCAATATTTACCAAGTGATTGAAGTACAATGTTTATCAAGTAATGAAAGTGTAGTGTTTATCGAGTGAAAGAAAGGTAAATAAAGGATTCAGTTTTTACCGAGTGATACTATATCTACCGAGTCTCCAATGGTTACCGATTTCAGAACTACATCAAGTGATTAGTATGGACCGAGCCTTCACTTCTACCGAGTGCATGAGGATGCTGAGTAATGCAGTGGACACTGAGTATCAGAAGGTTGCTGAGTCAGTTCAATGGACCCGAGTTATTTACTGTTTGGCCGACTCAGTAATATTTTGTTCACTTGTGTTTTAGCCAACCTTGCAATTGTAGTTATTGGAATGGTATATGTGTAATATATTATATCATTTACAAGGTATGTAAGAAAGTAAGGATAAAAAGATAGCCATGTAATTTTTTGAGAAGAATGAAAGAAAATTATCAGAAGAGCAAAGTATTCAACAAGGTCTATAAGGAGCAGTAAAGATTCATCAATCACTAGAGGTGATCTATACTTCAAGGATCTAATCAGCAAATCAAGTTTGTAAGTAGATCCACTATTTCATCCTAACAGGTGAATCAGTTTTGTAAATCCTTTAATAGGGTAGACTTAATAGTCTTTGTATAAATCTCCTAACAGAGTGCATACTTCAATGTATGTTTGTAAATCCTCTAACAAGGTGGACCTAGCAGTCCTTTGTGCTCCTAATAGGGCAAATCACCAGAAGTGATCAATGTAAGCCTTAACAAGCCAACTTCATACTTTTGAAAAATCCCAGGCTAAGAACAAAACAAAGAAATACTATTGTGAAACTTGTTCTATATAAAAACATAGAAAATAGGGTCTTATTAGCTACATTCTAACCAAAAAAATTATAGAGTACATAAAATGAAAGTCCTTGAAGATCAAAAATACTTGATATCAAAAGATATCAAAGCTATACTTGACATGTCAAGAGTATTGAAAGAATTGCAACCTGTGTATGTGTAAGCGTTTCACATCAATATTTAAGAATCTTTATATAGGTGATGATAATTTATTGGTATGAAAAGAGTGATCACTTGGAAACATATATATTACTCCTTGAGCTCTCTTTCATATCTCCAAGTGAAATGATGAGAAATAATATCTTTTGAATATAAACAATAAACTTCTCTAAGATATCATAATAAATTTTATGAAATTAAGTTATAAAATTTTATTGTTAAGTTTTATCTTTCTATTTGTTGAAGTTTAAATTTAATTTTTCCATATTTTCAATTTAATGAACTTTCAGGTGTTAGTAGAAAAAAAAGCATGTTTGCAAGAGGATAGAAAAGACATGTTCCTTACATTCAGTCATGAGTATAGATAATTGCAATTGGACATTGAAGACAAGAGAATACTCATGTTTTTGTGATAGTTTCATTGATGAAGACTATCAAGAATGCATCAATCAAACATCTGGATATATAGGTGCATGGATTTTGGTACCACTTGATGTTATCGATACATTTGATAAAGATGATGAAAATTTTGATGATATTCCATTGATTTCTGATGACTATAATCATATCTCTAGATTTGTAAAAGTGGGTAAGTATTATAAAAATTAATCTCAACTTGTCAATTAATTTCAACTTTTTATTTAATTATCAATTTTAACTATCTTATATATACTGTACACATGTATGTATACTTGTTATGCAGGAGATGTCTTTGCAGTGATTGCTAAGCCTAGAAATCATGAATGTGTCAATTATTATTTATTGTGATGTACTGTAGAGAGGACAAAGTTATATGATCCAAAAGAAAGTGATGGAATGTTGTTCCCCATAGGTATTATACATACATGTGTGCATGCACATATATGAATAAATATATATATCTAGGTAACTTTATATCTATCAAATTTTAAAATATTTAAATTTGTGATGCAGGTTCTATTGTGATTGAGGGAACATATTTGAAGCAAGACAAAATAGTCCAACATGAAATACACTTTGTTGATTATCAACCTAACAACAAGATTTTACAATACAACCACTTGGTTGTTGCTACTGGGCTTTGTCTACATTCAGTCAAAATTAAGCATGTATATTGCAAGTGGAGACTAGACAGTGAAGATCATGAGAAGATATTGCATGTTATAAGTGTACATCATGGTTGAACTAACCTTTGAGATTTATTTTTTAATAATTTGAATTAATTTAAAGTTTTTAGTTTACTATACAGGGTCATAACTCTTAGTTTATTAGTTTATTAATGTGTTTTTAAATGTACATACATTTTAATAATATTAATTGCCATGGATGAATTTAATAACAAAAACTTAATATAAATAGGCAACACAAGTTTGTTGGAACTTACACAATCATTAGATAGATATGTATCAAAGATAATTTAATATGTTAGAATTCTTAAATATCAACTTCTTTTGAAACTATTGAATTTCATCTTGAATTAAATGTGTTTTTAATTGTAGGAACATACTCTTAGTTATCATTAGTTTATTAAAAAACTATATAAATTAATAATTTATTAATTAGATACCATGGATGAATTTAATAATAACTTAATCTAAATAAGATTGATCTATGTAAGTTAGTTGTCTAGAACTTACACAATCATTAGATAGATATGTATCAAAAATAATTTAATATAGTTTTTTAAATTCTTTTATCAACTTATTTTCAAACTATTGAATTTAATCTTCAATTAAATCTGTTTTTAAAATTGTACGATCATAAGTTCTTAGTTATCATTAGTTTATTAAAAAACTATATATTAATGTTAGTTTATTGTAAGGTCGTACTCTTAGTTTAAATTAGTTTATTAATGTGTTTTTAAATATTATATTTTGTAAAAAAATTTTAAAATAATGTATGGCTTAACTAGTTCTAGAGCATATTTTTATCCACATAAAACTAATATTTATCTTTAGCCCTACTAGTTGATAATTTAATTTAACAAATATGTATCCTTCTAACTTTGTACTAATTGATTTAACAAATTTGATTATTTGATTATTTTATAATGGTCACAATAAAATCTAAAATCTAAAGTTTAAATATGTTCACAATAAAATTTTATAACAATCATGTAATAAAATCTAAAGTTTAAAATCTATAATCTAATTGATGAAGAATGTTCTACTAATTTTTTTTTAAAATACACATACATGTATGTCTCAAGAATAAACATCTACATCTAATATAGACTAGATACTAAAATGCATACATATGCAAACTATAAGTCTCAAATAAACATGTATATATGTACCAAAAAATAAAAAGTCATATACCTATGATCATCCAAATACTGAAGTACTAAATAGTCAAATAAATAGTGAAACATGTATGTGTTCCATCAAGGTACTAAAATACACGTGTATGTAAGTCTCTAGAATACATACAAAGTCTCTAATATATAAATGCATGCATCTAGTATATAAATCTACTACTACTAAAGGGACCTCTTGTACATCCTATGGCTAAGGTGCATCAATTTAGCCCTGCAAAATACACACACACACACACACACACACACACACACACACACACACACACACACACATACACACACACACACACACACACACACACACACACACACACACACACACACACACGTGTGTGTGTGTGTGTGTGTGTACATGTTCAAATTAAATACGAGTGCATATATATCTAGTTTGAAACATAAATAACTTTACAAACTATTTAAAACTTATACTTGAGCACTAATGGGTACCTCAATAGAATCATCTCTCTGATGTACATGCCCTGATGCAATACTAGATGTAATCATGTGCCTAGCAACCTATGCTTGCATGATTTATTATAGTTCTTAAATTAAAGATCTATCTAAGCTGAGTTTTTTAATTTCATATATTTGAATTTAAAAATAAATTATGTTTGTGCGTGTACCTGAGTCTTCGAAGGTGGAGGATGATCTGAAGAAGAATCCATCATATCAACTCTGATGCACCTCTACTACCTAAAACATCAGTGCATCCCAATACTCTAGCATCATCTCCTGAAACTCTGACACATACTAAACCATCCTCAGCACCACAATCTCCAACTACTAGTAATGATGAGTGAAGTGGACTGTGTAACTGGCTGGGTAATGGTGTAGAATCAGTGTTGGGTATGAATAACATGTCCATGTATGATGATAATCCCATGCTCAGACTAGTATCAATCTCAGAAAGCCCTTGTAACTACTCACCAAAATCATCAAGGCCCTTAGCTATGATCCTAACATCTCCAAATCGTATGCCTAAGCCATCTGTAGAGTGTCATGATCCTAGTGCAAAATGTTGTGAGCTATGCATATGTGTATCGATTGTCACTAGTGTGGTCTGTGCCTCTAGAACTATGGGGCTCTAATGGTGTCTAATGGTGTCCATCACTAAGTGATCCGGCATCCCCTATGTATCATAAATATAACTGATACTGTGCAACAGATCCTCCAAAAAATACAATGCTAAATCCATATGTGTATGTTGTCTTGAAAGAGCACAAACATTGCTTGGTAATAGTAATCTAGCAGCACTATATGCATCATTAGAGGAGGTGCCTAAAGTGCTACTAGATGCCTCTGAAGATGGTCAACTTGGACAACTCTATTAACTATGAATATAATGACCAAAAGAATCAAATTTGATACTAGCAGCCACAGATGCAATGTGTCTAGTGTACAATACTATCAATTGCTCCCCTTTGAGAAGCAATGAAAACTCTATCTGCAATAGGTGCATGTGCTAGAGTCATTGGAGCCAATCAATATCCAATGAATAGTCTCACATCTAGAGGTGGTAGACATTGTGCACTACGATACTAGTCCATGATCTATGATTTGACCACGCCCCTATCTGCAATAACTCAGAATTTCTAAGTAATTGACATTGAGCCCTATGCGGAACTCAACATACAACTGTTGTGCAAAATAAAGAGGTATCCAGTTGTTATTAGGATAATGACCATGTACAGCTAAAAAATGAGGATAGATCATGCTAGCAATAATAGGATTTTTGCATCATGTGACTTGGTAGCCTCTCACCCTATCCTGTGCACCCTCATATGATGGAAAGAGATCTAGTTTGATGATGTCTTTGGGGGCCACCCTCTTGACATCATCAAAAGATGCATCTCCTGAAATCTCATCCCTAAGCTCCCTAGATATGGAAGCTAATATGTCAAGGGTTAATGAATGGTGATATCTAAATCTAGCAATCAAATCCTATAAACTCCTACATATAGCAGCACATATGTCTCTATATAGACCATCATCAGAGGATAATATAGACTATTGTAATCTAGCAACCTCTTGCTCTGAAAATACAAGTAATGCATCAATATCGATGTGTGGAGGTGGTGCAACAAGACCTCCACTAGGACTTGTAGGTGTAGGACCTCCAACAAGAGCTGCACTAGGAGCCACGCTAGTACCTACACCACCTGGAGCTGCACCAGGAGCTGCAACATGAGCCCCACAATGAGCCCTATGACGAGGCATAATAGGAGCCCCACCATAAGCCACATCATGAGCCCAACCATGAGAAACATGATTAATTACATAAGGAGCTGGAACAACAACTTCATTAGGTGTCGCAATAGGAACTGCATCAGGTGTCATAGCAGGAACCGCAATAGGAGCTGCAACAAGAGCTGCAATAGGATCCACAGTAGGAGCCACAACAGGATGATGAGCAAGTTGATCATGTGAAGTCATATATGTACAACATTTGATGGAGCTACTTTATATAAAATTTTTAAATTGTACATATAATACATATGTTATAACATGTACACATGTCTGTCTAAGTTTAGTACAAACAATTTTTTATTTAAATTAAAAGATATATGTAATCGTGTACATCACATGTCTAGATAATCTGTAACACATGTACATATCAATAAAATTTCTATGATTACATACATATGAGAGTTAGAGTTAGAGTTAAAGGGAACTTGAGTTTTCAAAACTTTAGTCCAATTAAAGATTAGTAGCTAGGTTTGACTTAAACTGTTCAATGAGTTGGACTAGGGTTTGATTAGGATTTCATTTAAATTAAAAAGGGTTTGAGTTTTCAGTTCTAGATCACATTAGAGTTTGAGTTAAAGAAATTAGGGTTAAATGAGTTTTCAATTACTTGAAATCTTACATGTTAGAGTTTGAGTTAGATTAAAGGGTGGCATTTCTAGATAGATAAGGGTTTGAGTTTTCAGTTAGGATTCTAATATTAGATCTAGTTTGAGAACTTAGATTATAGTTTGGGTTTGAAGTTAGGATATAATATTTATTAGGGTTTGAAAATGATTTAGAAATACAATTTAAAGCTCACAACTAAAAAAGTGTAGAACTGACATAAAGTAAAGTTATCAAAAATATATATACAATTATAGTTTGTTGTTGTCTATAATAGAAGTCCTCAAATATAAGTTATTTGAATAAGTTGGCACTTGCATCACATATACATGTCTTACAAGTTCATACTAGACCACTCAGGTTTCTAATGGAAGACAGGGAATGAATTGTGAACATAATTTAAATATATGTATATATAGATAACTTAATAAAAGAAAAAATATTGTAATCCTATTAATATTTAGATTAATAAGAGATTTTTTATCATTCTTACTAAACTAAGATTAAATTTGGAGGAAGAGTGGGTCAATATTGGAAAAATGCTAGAAGAATTATAGACCTTAGCCTAGGTAAGATCCTAATTTTCCTTATAGTTCCATCATCAACGTATAGGGGAATGTAAGTGAAATTTAAGGAAGGATGGTCAACATCTTATGAAAAATCCCAGGCTAAGAACAAAACAAAGAAATACTATTGTGAAACTTGTTCTATATAAAAACATAGAAAATAGGATCTTATTAGCTAAGTTCTAACCAAAAAAATTATAGAGTACATAAAATGAAAGTCCTTGAAGATAAAAAATACTTGATATCAAAAGATATCAAAGTTATACTTGACATGTCAAGAGTATTGAAAGAATTGCAACCTGTGAATGTGTAAGAGTTTCACATCAATATTTAAGAATCTTTATACAGGTGATGATAATTTATTGGTATAAAAAGAGTGATCACTTGGAAACATATATATTACTCCTTGAGCTCTCTTTCATATCTCCAAGTGAAATGATGAGAAATAATATCTTTTGAATATAAACAATAAACTTCTCTAAGACATCAAAATCCTTGCAAAGACCTTTGAGTTTGAATAGTTTTGAGCATTATCTACTTCTACATTTGTCTTGATAGAGAAAAAATTTATGGGAGTCAATATTATGAAAGATCTCATAGTGACTTGAAAGGTGTTAAGGATATATATTTTCCTTCTTCCTTCTTACATTATTTGTCTTCTAAAGCTATTCTATTGTTTGGAGGGAATAGGAAAAATATTTTAGAATCCATTAGAGTACCATGGTTAATGACAAATATATTTTTGGAATGTCATGAAACATGAATCTATTTGAAGATTTTTTTGTTCATTTATATCTTACATTTTAAATTAATTTTTTCCGTACACTTGAACATGAAATTTTAGTTAGTCTTAGGGTTGTAAAAGGGATAGCTCAAGTCACCTTCTCTTATAACCACTATATGAAGAGGTTTTATCTTCACTTGTTAACATTATAAAGGATTTAGCAAGTATAATCAATGGTAAAATTACTTAGATAAAGGGTTTGATTACGGTTCAAATGGTTTAGATTAAAGAGTTTTCTGAAAGTTAATGATTACCTCATGTGATTCTAGATTTTGATAAATAGAGATCTATCTAAGGGTTTGGTTACTTGGTTTTCTTTATAGGGAACTTACATGGTTAGATTAATAGGGTTTGTGTTAGATTTAGATTTGATTAGGATTTCATTCTAGGGTTTGAGCTAGGGTAACTTGAGTTAGATTAGGGTTTCAATTTGAGTTAGGGTTTAAAGATTAGGATTTCAGTTATAGTTAGGGTTAGGTTCTAGGGTTATCTAGTTATCCATTAAGATTAGGATTTGAGTTAAAGATTGGGGTTTGATTTAAAGGGTTCAAATGATTTCTAGATTAGGGTTTGAGTGAACTAGATTTTAAATGGTTTGGTTGGGTTTGGTTAGGGTCTAATTTAAAGGGAACTTTCAATTTAGATTATTAATTTAGGGTTTGAGTTAAAGATTAGGGTTTGGTTAGCATTTGATTTAAAAAGAAATTCTAGGGTAAATGAGTATATATTAGTGTTTGAGTTTTTAGTTAGGAAATTAGATCTAAGGGTTTGATGTAGATTAGGGTTTGAGTTGGAGATCTAAGGGTTTCAGTTAAATTTGGTTCGGATTAGATTATGGTTACGGTTCAACCTAGGGTTACATTAGCTTGTTTCAGTTACGAAACTCTAGGGTTAAAGATTTTTCAAATTAGGGTTAGAGTTTGAGTTGGGGTTAGAAACTAGGGCTATAGTTTGAATTAGGGTTAGAGTTATGGTTAGTGTTATTTTTAGGCTTATAGTTAGTTTTAGGGTTATGTCCAGATCTAGCTCGTTCTAATATTGTTTAATTTTCTACACTATTTTTTATTTTTTATTTTTATAATTTTTTTCTAATAATTCAAGTTTAATGTTTTTTCTAATATTTTGTAATTTTTTCAAATATTTTATAATGTTTTTCTAATATAAACTATTTTTTTCTAATATTTTGTAATGTTATATATACTAATTTATTTTCGTTAATGTTAAATACTAATATTTCCTAATGTTATAATACTAATTTATTTTTCTAAAATTTTACAAGAAATTAACATTTTTTAAATATTTCACTTAGTAATGTTTTCCTAATAATTCTACACTTTTATTTTTTAATATTGTATAATTTTTTTCTAAGATTTTCTAATTTTCAAGAAGTTAATATTTTTAAAAATATTTTCTAATATTTTAAATGTTTTTTACTAATATTTTCTAATGTTTTTTCTAATATTTTTTAATATTTTTAAAATATTTTTCAAACTAATATTTTTAAATATATTTTATAGTATTTTTCTAATATTTAAAAATCTAATGTGTTTTCTAATGTTTTTCTAATAAAATTAATATTTTTCTAAATTTGTTTTTTATAATTTTTTTATAATGAAACTTATTTTTTTCTAAAAAAATTGTTTCTAATTAATCTAATTTCTTTCTCTAATAAAACTAATAATTTTCTAAATTTTATTTTATAATATTCTATACTATTATTTTTTTAATATTTTATAATGATTTTCTAATATTTTGTAATTTTCAAGACTAACGTTTTTAAATATATTTTCTAATATTTTTCCTATTATTTTTCTAATATTTTTTAATGTTTTCCTAATATTTTCTAATAGTTTTCCAATAGTTTCCAAACTGATATTTTTTAAAATATATTTTCTAACATGTTTTTGTAATATTTAAATGTAATGTTTTTCTAATGTTTTCCTAATAAAAACTAATATTTGAATGTAATGTTTTTTCTAATATTTTTATGTAATGTTTTTTCTAATGTTATTATATTCTAGATATTAATTTTTTTTAATATTTTATAATGTTTTTCTAATATTCTAAACTATTATTTTTCTAATATTTATCTAATTTAACAGTAATTTTTTTCTAAATTTTTTTCCTAATGCTATATTAATATTTTTCTAATATATAACAAACATATACAAAAAAAGTTATAAAAATTTAATTAATAGAATTAAGTAACATAAATAAACAATAAAAATATTAAATTAATATTAAAATATGCTTTAAAAACATGAAAAAATTCAAATAATAACATATAGACATACCTGAAATAGTGCAACGATGAGAATCTAGAGGAGAAAGACGAGGCATGCTAACCAATCAAGCACGTTCGCTCCTATGTATAAGTGAAAATCAATGGGCCATAAAAATGAATAGTGAAATTAAGAAAATGATGTTTAAAAATGTTACAGTCATCGTAAAGTATGTTCACTATGAACATATTAATTAGGTATGTTCATAGTGAGCATACCTAATAAATGAAAAATATGTTCACTGTGAACACTTTTGTAATATATGTTCACAACAAACATGCTTAATATGTTCATGTGAACAAATGATAAATGCAATTAGAGAATTTTGCAATTTTTTTGGATTTTCTTCATCCTGCAAAAGTGGAACCCATTATTGTGGGTTCACCCAAAGTGTAAAGAAACGATGACATATTTGTCTTTTCAACATTCTAATAGATTATATATATATTTTTTTAAAATTATAAATAATGATTATAAAATGAGTTAAGACTCATAATAAATAATATTGATATAATTATTTTTCTTTGACATATATCTTAATCTTTTAGTAAATTATAATTATGGTTTTTTTTTTTTAAATTTGAAAACATTAGATCACATGAATATAAATTTTCCTATTAAATATTTTTATTTGAAATAATATTTACATTTTTATTTCTATTATAGTAAAAAAATTATTTTAAATATTATTATTTTAAATAATACTAAAAATGTTATTTATAAATTATACTATTATTTATGTTTGACTAAAGAAACACAAGTTGTTGAGGTATTGACACATGGAAACAAGAAATACAAGGCATGAAATGACTTTCGTATATTTTAAAGTGGGGTTCCATTAAAATCTCTTTTTACAATTCAAGTAATGTTGAAAGTGCATATATTCTCTCATTACAAAAATTTGATTCATTTTTATTTCTTAAAAGTTGTAGGTGCTCTCCATAAATCAATTATTCAGAAAAATTATTTGTTTTTTACTTATCACAATAGGCAGGGACTCTTGCTCCCATAGAGCTCTTGTTTAAAATGACATCTTATTCCTAAATCCTAAATTTTAATATTTGAATTCATTAATACTAGTGTAATTACATAAGATCATGAGAAAGCAAGAGCCCTATGAAGTTGGACTCCTTGTCTTGTAAAAGATAAAGTAAAAAGAATTGTTAGAAGGGTGCAAAATTGACGAAACATATAAAAATGTATTGAAGTTTGAAGTAAACATTGTCATTTGTAATGCTTTAAAAATTGTCTAGTGTGTAGCTTAAGTGTTTCAAATTGCTAATTGAAGAAAGCACGGAAAATGCAACCTACATTATTAACATAATTTAAACATTAGTTGTGTGACCAAAATATTCATATTTAGTAAAACATGTCAATATATTGTAATTCAAATAAGTATCTATACCTATATTTGTTGAAATTATAATATATTGTATTTTACTATATATATTACACACCTACACACATTATGAAAAATATTTTAGCAAATATAAAGTACATTGATAATGTATGAAATGTGTGACAATAAATGGACTATTGAATATTATTTTACTTTTTTGCTAGAATTTGATTTTGAACTTCTACACTTAGAAAAATGACAAAATAGACCTAGTGAATTAACAATATATATATAAAAACTAGTAAGAAAATCTTATGACATTAAATATATAGTTAATATGTCTTTCCTCTATAAAAAACAACCTTTATAATATGTCTAACTATGTAACAATTTTTCTTATGTCTTGGTTTATCTCTACTATAATATGAACCCAATATTTGGTTAGTGTTATTTGTAGACATTTGAAGAAGCCAATTAGCTATGTTCTATAGAAAATAATATTTTAAAATACCACGGTTAAAATAGCTTAAATCTTTTCTTGTTTTAGGTATGGCTATGAAAATATTTATTTTTAGATTTTTCTTGTGTTTTCAAAGAAAAGTCTTCAATAGTGAATTCCATAAATTGGGTAATAGTAGATAGTCTTAATATCTTAATATCTTATACATGAATTAATACTTTTGGTTTTTATAGTCTTAGAAGCATGTGATTTTCAAATAATTCTATCATATCTATACCTGCAATCTACATAAAAGTCAAACATTTACACACACACACACACACACACACACACACACACACACACACACACACACACACACACACACACACACACACACACAAATGTGACTACAATTCCCTCCCTTAACCACATCGGAAATGTCAAACATAAAGTAAAACATACATGTACACCATACACATGCAAGTATGGGGTAAATAACCATAAAACCGCATATAAATCATTCAGATAACTTGTAATTTTGAAAACAAGTGAATCACTATATGAAATATACAAAGCATCATCATCGAAAGAATAATGATGAACACATGAAATAACCAAGTATAAAGTAGCTCGTCAAATATATAATCTAAGTATGAAATAACATTAATCAAATTAGGTAACCAAGTACCACTAAATCATAACACATAACCATAAAAAGATGGCCTAAATGAATTCAACAATATAACATGAAAAGTAAACTAGGGGTAGTCACTACATTCTCCATATTCAGAGAGAAATCCCGACCATAATTTAAAGGCTCTATGATATTTTGGAATGAGTCACTATTCATATTTACTGATGACATAGTAGGAAATGGAGCTAAAATAGAAGTAGGAGTAGAAAGAATAGGTTGGGACTATGCATTTAGTGAAAAAGTATACTTATCAACAGAGACATAAGAATAAATTCTTTGATAGGTACTTCCTATGATACTAATTGAAGAACCAAAAAATTTGTCTCATTAAAGACTATGTCTATACTCCACACAATTTTCTTTGTATTGGGATCCCCTAATTGAAATCCAAACTCATCTTCACCATAACCCACAAAGGTACACTACTGTGGTCTTGAATCCAGATTGCTACTTCTACTGTGGTTTTCTTTAGGAACATGAACAAATGCTTGATGCCCAAAAACTCGAAGATGTGATTAAGAAATCCTTCTTCTAATCCATTCTTCTTTTGGAATTCCAAAATCCAAACAAGATGAAGGACTTTGATTAACCAAAATAATTGTTGTATTACAAGTTTGTGCCTAGAATTCTTTGCCTCATTTGGCATTAGAAAGTATGCACTAAGATTTCTCAAGAATGGTTTGATTGAGCCTTTATACTACCCATTTTTGTTGAGGGGTGAATGACAACTTTCACCTATTAAATACCATGATTTGCACAAAATTTATGAGACTCCAATGAATAGAATTCACCTTTATTATCTATTTTTAAATATTTGATTTTGTGCCCACTCTAATTTTCAACAAGAGGTTTAAAAACTTTAAATTTTGAGAAAACTTCAGATTTCCTAGAGATCATATAAATAGAAACAGTTCTAGTACAATCATCAAGAAAGGAAACAAAACATTTTTCTACTCCATAAGAGGTTATCTTTGTGGTCCACCAAAGACATCCAAGTCCACTAACTCCAATGGTGTTGTCTTCTTGTCAAGGCCATTCTTCAAAAACATGACACGTTTTTGTTTCCCATGAAGGCAATGTTCACAAATTTCTAAATCTGTTGATTGGAGACCCAAAAGTTGATCTTGATTAATCATAAATTCTAGCTCCTTTGTCCTCATGTGGCCTAATCTTTGATTGCAAAGTGTGGCATTGATGTCCACAACAATCATAACAGCTCCCACCTCATCATTAGTTTCTACAACATATAGCCTGCCAACTTTATCTACTTTGGCAATAACCATTGAACCCTTGGTAATTTTCCATGTGTCTGTGAGAAGTGTAAGAAAGCCTTGGCTATATAACTAACTTACCGAAATCAGATTCCTTTTTTATTTGGGAACATGCCTAACATCCTTAAGCAATAATTTAGCACCTCTTTCTATTGATAATAGAATATCACCCTTTCCTACAATTTCACAAGCTTTGTTATCACCCAAATAGACATTCCCAAACTTACCTTCTTTGTAATTTTTGAAGGCTTTGATGTAGGAAGATGTGTGAAAGGAAACCCTAGAATCAATTTCCCCATGAACTTGAGGTTGTGTCACTTGCTGCAAGAACCAAAATACCATCATTCTTATCATGAATGATATTTTCTCTGTTGTCCAAAGCCTTTTCTTGAGCACTTTTATATTTTTGACAATCCTTAACGTGACCAGCCTTTCCACAAAACCAACAATCATTTTGTCTACCCCAGGAGTGTGATCTTCTAGCTGATTGAGATATATGATTGCAATTACTTTTGCCTATGATGAGTTTTTCCTCTATTTTTTGTGCTCACTAAATTGTTCTAGAGCATCACCAAATGAAGAATCTTTATTGCTTCTTCTCATGTCTTCACTAAGAGAAGTAGCTACAACTTCATCATAGACCCTTTTTTTTTTCGATAATGGAAGTGTTGATTGACCTGATTACACCATCTTGATTATCTTGCACGGAGCATAAGAAGATCACAAATTTTTCGTCATCTTGAGGCATACTAATGGAGTTTGCATGACATAGAAGAGTATTTAACTAATTTAGGTGACTTGACCTCATTGTCTCCTCCTTCATCTTTAGCTTGTAAAGCTTCTTCATGATGAAAATTGTGTTTGTAGCAGATGTCATTTCGTACATGATTTGAAGCTTGTCCCATATCGCCTTTGTTGTCTTTTCATTATTTATATTGAACAAGACATTCTAAGATAGCAAAAGAAAAAAATTGCCATCGTCTTTTCATCAATTGTATTCCAATTCTCATTTCATCAATTGTAATCCAATTCTCATCTATCATACAAGATGGTTTTTTTGCCTTTCCTTTGATTACGGCTGTGAGATCTTGCTTAATTAATAATGAATGCATTTGACTTTCCATAGAATGAAATTCTTTCCTAAGAATTTTTGCACTTTTGATTCCTCCATGACTGCGGAATTCAATCACTGAAAATGATCATAGGCTTTGATACCAATTGAAAAGAAAATTTGAAAGTGCAAATGAAAATATAGACAAGACACATAAACACATGTTTATAGTTGTTAGCTGCAAATCATGGCTATGTCCATGCTAAGAGCGGAGGAATTATATTGTTTGAAAAGAATGAGTTTACAATAGATGCTATCAACATTTATAGATCACAAATGATCAGCTAAAGAGACACAATAAATTGGAGGGAAAGACCCAAGCGACTATTGGACTTCAAATACTTAACATGAACCTTATATTGGATGTGACTATTCTCTACCAAAGAACCAAAAAAAAAACTTAATATGCATCCCTACAAAAAGTCATTTTAACATATCACAATAGATTTTTATGAATGCCTTACTAATTTGATCTTCATATTTAATTTTACAATGATGTAAAAATGCGATTTTTAAAAAAAATTTATACAAAAGCAATTATGGTAATTTGTTTTTATCAAGTGATATCATTTTATGTGAAGAATAAGCAGAACTAGAAACTTTGAACTCCTAAAATGAAAAGGCGAAAAGAGCTTGAACACGAGGACATACTATAAATCAGATAATAATTTGACTGCCTCTCATTATATAATTATTTCTTTACTTTATTAAAAAGTGAATACATGCATTGCCGTATTGATGTGAGATACCAACAACTGCACTGGATGCAAATTTTCAAACACGTAAGGTGTAGATTCGTTCCATTGAACTCGGAGTTCATGGACACCGTCCCGTCCAACATTACTGGACATGAAAGTTTGCAGCTTTAGTTTTTCTTCTTTGAAAAGCACCCGTACCAGGGACAGATAATATGTGATCCAGCGGGCCCATGAGCATCTTGCACGAGCAAGGAAGCGCTCGTTATTAAGAGTCTCAGCAGAGAAGACAATCTCGCTAAACATCTGTGTCGGAGGTGGAAAATATGAAAGAATTAACAAAGCCTGAGAAGTTTACTGAGCACAGATGGGTTGTTGAAGTTGAATCAGAATTACAAAAGGAAGAGAGATCAGATGAATCCCATGATGCTCTTATTCATACCGTTCCAAAGTCTCTCATGAGTGATAAGACAAAGGTGTTCTATCTTCCCCAAGTCATCTCCTTGGGTTCTTCCCATTTCAAAATAAAAGATCGAAGGAAAAATGACATGGAACGTCTCGGGTCAGAAGTAGCAAGAAAGATGGACCGAAAAATCAGCATAGAAGGTGGCTTAAAGTCAGTGATGGAAAAGTTCAAGGTAAAAAAGATGCTATTGCTTCAACTTTATATTTATGAATATTGATAAGTAGAGTTTGTGACTTTTATAAATGAACGAAATAGTCAGTGATATTGTAGAATGGGGCAAAATGAGGGACTAAGGATTTAATGTGATTGTGTTGGTATGGATGTCATTGATGTCAACTTTTTGTTTCTATCATTTGTAATTATTTTCTATAAATTTTTTCAAGTATATTGTTTCGCATATTCAGTATGTTCAAACATACGTGATGAGATATTAGCTTATTTTTTATTACTCTTTGGAGATATATATTTTGAAGGTTTAGTGGTTTAGAATGAGATACAATGAATTTGATATCTATTTGTATACTACTATGGTTGATAGTGGTTCTATGAGAAAAACATGCTTCATATTTCTTTAAGATTCTTTGATGGTGCACTCCTAGAAATGAGATATTAATGTCCTTAGCTTCATTCATTTCAGATGACAATATATTTTATTTCAAAGACAATTTCAAAGTTCATTATTGTTTCTACTTTGGGTTTCGTCAGCCTTGAAAGTATTTACACTTTAAATTATTGGTCTTGGTTAATGCAATATAGAATGTATTGTGTATAATAACATTTATGGCCCTAATATGGCGTGTTGTGGTTGAATTCTAATTTATTCCCATTATGAAAATTATTAGTGTTGAGTTGCTTTCAAATTGATTTTGGCTAAAGGCTTGGTTGACATTGAGAAAATTCATAAATTATGGATTAGTATTTATAAGGGATAAATCATTATGAATATAAGTGTATAGTGTACTTGGATAATAATTTTGTGCAAGTGCATACTTATGCATAGATGACATATGAAAGAGGATTTGTCTCCTTGATTGTTTTTGAAGTAATTGATAGCAGCAAAAAAGATGGGGGGATGGCCCTAGAGTACAAAAAGGCTGAGAATTCAGCTAGAGGTTACCTCCTAGTTATCTAACCTATACCAACTTTATACTTCAAAAAGCATAATATGGCCATAGCTGAATTGTCAATAGCAACAATCCTTACTCTACTATGCATAAGAAACTATAAAATAAACCAACAACATTTAAACAAATTGTTTCTATTAGTCTTAATAATCGACATAACCCAAAAACCCCCGTAGGGTGTAAAGTTCAAAGACATGAGTATAAAAGACAATGACAAAAAAGGTCCCCCTGATTGTTTGAGGTACTAAATTTTTTTCTTTTTTCTTTTTTCTTTTTTTAACATATAGTGTGGATATTAATGTGTTATCCATAGTTATAGAGAAAATAAATTAGATGAGTTGGTGTTGTTTATCAGTAGTGAATTTATTCTTTTTTATTTTTATTCTCCAACAATGTGTTATCTCAATTTAGACCTTGTCCTTTGGTAGTGGTCATACTTTTAAGAATAAACTCCTCTATGGTTTTTCCCTTAACAAGGTTTTCCATGAAAATATAGTGTTTTATGTATTTGGTGATTTTTGTGCTCTCATATTCTTAACTTTATGCTATTAAGGACTAATGCATGTTTCATGGAACTAGAAAGGTTGTGTTGAGCATTAAAAATTTGCAGACGATTCAGACATCCCATATTAGTTATATTTCATATTCAATAAATAGATTATTTGGCATAAGAATGAAATAAAAAATGGCTTAAGAGAATTTTTATTTTTTTTGAAAAATATTTTTCCACATTTGTACAAAATCTAAATAATACTTGGAGAAGGTGATTTATCACTCCTTATAAATGTTATTTTATTGAACTCCATAATTTCTCTCACATGTACAAAGATGCATTTATTTGCTCCAAAAAGAATTTTATTTTCTCCCAAAATATCTCTTTATCTGTCTAGAAAATGGAAAACTGGTTTTTAGATATTTTAGATTTTCAAAATAATATAAATATTTATCACTTTATAGAATGAAACTTGAATGAGATTATACTTTCACATAAAAATGTAATCTATTGACATAACCCTTGCACCCTTTTTTTGGTGTGTATGCTAGTGACACATTATTGACAGATAAAGACTGATGTGAGATTCCTTTTGAATTTCTGCTCATTGCTACCACATCTAAGCATCATACCTTAGATAAGTAGTCAAATTAAGATTGGTGTTAACACTGGATCCTATCTGTAGAGCTCAAACCTAACCTGAGTGAATCATTTAGAGAAGAAATTTTCTCGGCAACATTAATAGTTGTACAAGTACTTTGCCTCTTTAAATCTTGCTAGCACAAATAGATATTCATAGAAATGCAACTATTTTTGGTGTTTTAAATATTGTAATTCTTAAATAACTACCACTATTACCTCACAAGTCCAAGGGACAAGTGGATTGCTAAATATCCATTATTTTTGTTAGAATTTTGTTTTAATGGATTATGACACTCAATGGTGCCAAGGTGCATTCACATTGAAATCATGTGAATATCATTTTTAAATGTAATCAATTAAAATAGTGGCAGAAATTTTTTGAATCTAATTTATCTTTACAAATATACAAATTATTGACTTTGAATTTACTTACAAATATTACATTATGATTTAATACTGCTTACTTGTCCAAATTAGAAGCAAAAACCCACAATTGCTACTACTCTCCTCTCCCTCATGCTTCTTCTCCTCCACCTATTTTCTTTCTTCCCCACTCCTCTGTCTTATGTTTACTCACACATGTAGATTTTACTTCCTTCCTTCCTATCAATATCTTAAATTTTCCCTCTCTTTATTTAAAATAAAAAAGCACAATTTGTATTATTCATGAGAATTATACAATAATAATTATGAGAAATAAATTTGATACATAAAATAGATTGTTATCATTTTTACAAATCAAATAATAGATTTTATATAAAATAAATACATTTACAATGATTGTTTACCTATATCTATTTACAATGCAATCAAATCTATGAGACATGCAAGAGAAAAATATAATAAATATCAAATTTAATAGTTATACTTCAATTGAATTTACATAACAAGGTTTTAATTGAAATGTCCAAAAATTTATATTTTATCTTAATGAGAAAGCTTTCATGATTTATTGTTGAAGGAATTGTTAACTTCATAATGGTTTTTGACACTTGAGTGCCAATACACTTAACTACTTTCTATATTGAAGCCGAGTACACCATGTATGTTGAGCCACAACAAACACCAAGTCAGGAAAGACTTCCGGTGCCAAGTGATCTTCATGTGCCGAGTAGTTTTCCAATGCCGAGTGAAGATTAAGTGCCGAGTGAAGAACAGATGTCGAGTGACTTTTAAGTACCAAGCAGAATAAAGAGCCGAGTGATATTCAAGTTTCGAGTCATAGATGATGTTGAGTATTACAGAAATGAATCTAGTGCCGAGTAAGCTAGTTTTGTTTAGATGTTGAGTTATCCAAGAAATAGCATGTGTCGATCATCAGCAATGCTTTAGGAGCCGAGTAACTCAGAATATCAGCATAAGAGTTTGTAATTGCACAAACTATGATGCAAACAGTTTTTGTAACCAACATAAGGTAAATCAAAAAGGATTAAATGATAAGATCAAATCTTTTATCTTTCCTATGCAATCTACATGCAGCCAATAAGAAAAATGATGGAGGCATGCAACCAATGGAAGAAGTACAAAACAATAAGTAGAAAATAGAGATTGAATATGGACCGTAGATCCATACCTAACCCTAAATCCTCAAATGTCTTTATAAGGAAGATGAAATTTTATTGTAAGATATACGAGTGGATATACAAGGTTGTATGAGGGAATCGACTTTCAGAACTAGGGTTATCAGATCACAAAGGATCAAGATCTAAGAAAGCAGAACAAGTACCTACATTGATCAATCAAGGATTGTAATCTACCAGGTTCATTGTACCTAATACTTTCTAGCAATTGTATTAGAATGAAAATCCTATGGTGATAGGTTGGCTTAATAGCTATTTCGTAGATCCTTTAAATAGGTGATTAAATCCTTTAATAGGGTGACACTTCATGTAAGTTGTTTGCAAATCCTCTAACCAAGACATTATTAATACAGTGTAAAGCCTTTTACAGGGCAGGCCTTTAACAGGGCAGACCATCAGAAGTGGTTGGACAATATTGCTGCAGTAATTTTTGTGGGTATCATCCCCACTCCAGTTTTACCTTCTTATTCCTAGAGGGTTTATGGGTTACCAAATTCCAGTGTTATGTGTTGTTGATGCATGTCTTAATTTCATGTTTACCTGATGTATTTACATGCATGCAATTTACTTTCAGTTAAAATTTCTATTGGTTAAAGTGGGATACTTCTGATTCACCACCCCCCCCCCATAAGTATTATTCCTATTTGAATATTCCAAAAATCGGTATCAGAGCGTGCAGGTTCTCACAAGGAAAAATTTGACAGCTTGGAGAAAAAGATCTAAAGATGGAAGTTTTCAAACTTGGAAAGATCATTGAAAACCAGGTGATTGATGTGCATCTCGCTCTACAAAAAGTAGAGGAAGCAAGAGTCGAATTAAGAAAATCCTTAAAGAGAAGAAAGGAGATAGCCATAGCTGAAAATGATATACACTACAAAGATGTTGATACCACACAAGTGTTTGCCAATGGAGACACTAAAGAATTTGATGCAGCAATAGCAGAATTGATGGAGAAAAATAAAGTTTAAGTAGAGGAGATAAGATCTCTCAAGATGGAACATGAATCATAGGCCATAATATTATGTGAAATCACTGAAGAAAAGAAAAGAGCAGTTGAGGATAAAGTCATGATGGAAAATGACAAAATAAATCTTGCAAACAGACTTGAAGAAAAATGTACTGAATTGACAAGGATCTCAAACATTCAGATGGATACACTTGCCCAAATAATGAACCTTCATCATGAACTCAATGTGAAAGATATTGAGATCTCTACTTTGAAGATGCAAAATGAACAAATGAAGAATGAATTGAACAGAGAAAAAGAGGTAGCAGAGAATCTCAAAAAGTCAAGTGAAGCCATCAAATATTTTGAACAATTGATGAAAATCCCAAGATCCACCCATAATATATCAAGACTTGGATACAATAGCACTAAAGTTGGAGAATCATCAAAGAGTGTTGAACAAAGAAGTGACAAAGGTAAGAAATCAAAACCCACTTGTCATTACTATAATAAGAAGGGGCATACTGCTAATGTTTGCAGGAGTAGAAGATTTAATCAAACACACCCAAGAGTAAGAGTTTCTGTCACAAGTGCAACAGGCAAGGACATATGACACAAGATAGCAAATCCAATATTTCAAAGACTCATAGATTCGATGGACATTGCTACAATTGCAAAAAGTATGGACATAGAGCATTTGAATGTAGATCAAAGCCTATATGGACATCAAATCAACTAGAAAAATCAAAAGGGAATGAAATTCATTATCATTGGGATTACAACACCAAGCATAGATGTCACTATTGTCAAGAATATTGACATATACCCCAGAACTACATAAGAACACATTTCAAAGGGAACTACAAGAGATGGTTGAACCAAACCACATGTTTTAGTTGTCTAAAAACTGGTCATACCAGTAGAAACTGTCCTACAAGGTCAAAGGCACCCAAGACTGAAGAAAATAAGGGCAAAGAAAAGATTGATGTCGAAAAGATAAGAGGGAAAATGAATAAAATTGGAAAAAGAAAGATGAGTGCAACACATCAAGTGGAGGGATCACTTCACCCAATGGGTCAAGTGATCACACTTCATCAAATTAAGCATGAGAAGTATACAGGACTGATATACAAAGCTATATCACACATCAGTCCCAAGACAAAGAAGCTATGCAAAGTATAAATCTACATAAAACAAGATGTCAAGACAAAATCTGAATGATATTGCCAAGCTATCTTTGATACCAAGTAAAACTCCAACACATGTCGAGCTCCTAACAGCGACTGAGCTGATAATTGATGCCGAGTTGGTCAACTCCAATGGAAATTGAGTAAAATGGAGATGTAGTACAAGCCGAGTTAGGTTAAAAATTTTCAAAGATCGAGTTGGCAGTTGAGCATTTAATGCGATGAAAATAGGGTATATTATCACAATTTCAATTAGTTTTCCTCATCACGATCAAAGAGCAAAGAAGAGGAAAAAGAGTAGAGCGACTTCAAAACAAGAATTTAGCACTTCAAGTAGATTGCAACCTCACTCAATATGTTTTTTCATCGATCTTGAGGTATTTTCATTTGTGCCAAGCTACACAATTTTATATTTCGTAAAACGAAAACCCTAGTTTTCATAAATGGTGTCAAGTTCCAAGAAAAATGAGGAAAAAGAGTCAATTGAAGTTCAGTTAGTGTCAAATGAGGTCAAGCAACCCAAATTTCATCCCATACCTGAAGTTGCATACAAAAATGACCCAGCCGGAGCTCTCTCCCAAATACCCCCAAAAGTTGTAATGGTTCAAGACGTGAGGAAATGCTACAATTGTAAGATAGGTGCTCTAGGAGATATGGAAATAAGGAAAGCCTATGAGAAATTGTGCATAGATGGAGTCTTGAAAGATGAATTCAAAATTTTAGAAAGAAAGGGTTTGACCCAAGTTTTGAGTCTTCCCACTGTATTCAAGACAGAATGGGTTAGACTTGTGCTGAGCAGAATTCATGGTGGTAATCTATGGTTAGAAGATATTCCCATCAAACTAACCAAAGAAATCATACATAGAGTAACAAGTTACCCAACCCTATATCGGTTCAAAACCTTGAGAAGTGAATCGAAGGAGGTTATTGAAAAGAACACTGGTGCTCAGTGGAACAAAAGAGGAATGACAATTCACACCATACAGGATCCTCTTCTTGAATTTTCTATTAGAGTCATCGTCCATAAGTTCTACCAATCCAATAGACTCAATAGTGTACCATGTATTGCAATAGATGTAGGCTACAAATTGGTGAAAAAGGATCATACTTATGATCTTGCAGAACTACAACTACAACAGATTAATGAAAACCTAGCTACCATAAGAAGGATAAAAGGTACTCAATGCAAATTTGGAGCAATTCTAGTTTGTGTATTCTTTTATGTTCAGAATGAGTTTCCCTCTTTTGGCAAAGTGACATGGAGGAATGATAGAACAATCATTTCCCAAATCAATGAATATATAGAACAAATGGGAGAAAATTTTGATACCCTGATGACAAGCTATTTCAAAGATTTCAAGAAATCCATGAAACAAAGGGTGAGAATACAAGTTTCTTTGGTAGAAGAACATGTTAATGATATATGTTTCTTGGTTGATATTGACTTCACATACATCCAAGCATCAATTCCAAGAGTGAGATGGCTAAGGCCATTTGGATATGAAATTAATGTTGATGAGGCATCTGCAGCAATAATTGCATTACTGGCAGAAGAAACAGATAAAAGTGCTCCACATTTTGGCACTTATGATGTAGTAAGGTCTAAAATAAACATGGAATTAAAGACTGCTTCCACATTAAAGAAGAAAGACAAATTGTTAAAGAATATTAAGAAGAAATTTGGTGAAGAAATTGAGGCTGAAGTAGAAGAAGAAGAAGATAACAATGATGATGAAGATGAGCAAGAACAAGGCCAAATGGAATTAACTCAAGGCCTAGGTGAAGACAAGGAAGAAGGTGCAGAAGATAAAGAAGCCAAGGAAGCACCAACTGAAGTTGAGTCAAAGAAAAGAAAGGCAACCGAATAGCCTCTAGCTTAGTAGAAACCTAAGAAATCTGCCATGCCATCACCTCAAAAGCCTACAACACGAGTTGCAACAAGGGCCTCCACTCGAAAGGCTAAAGAGGAAGTTACAAAGAAGAAATAAATCAAGGAAACATAAGAAGAGCCAAGGAAAAGAAGAAGATATGTGGCTCAACCTGATACTGATGAAGAAGATCAATCTAAAAAGGTAAGCCATTCTTCAGTTGATATTTTATGTAAAAAGATTGGAAATGGTGATTTAAGAAACTTAAATAAAGTTGATTTTAATAAGTTTACCAAAGAAGAATAGAATAGGATAGAAGAAATAGTTTATGGAATGATGACATAGTTCAAGTACACTCCACTTGAACTAGATGGACAATTGCCAAAAGAACTGTCTAAAATTGTTGAAGACAGATGGCATTTTTGTTTGAAAATGGAGAAGGAGATGAGGGAATCAACCCTAGCAAGCATATTGCTAGATTTGACTAGGGAACAAGTAAAGAATGCAGTCAAAAGGCATAATAATAGGTTTACACCTAAATACAGGGCATTCTTCGTACTCCAAAATAGGATGGAAGAAATTGTTCAAAGAACAATGAAATCATCGAAAAGCTTGTACAAGAAGATTGAAGATTTTCTTGAAGAAGAATACAAGGAAGAAGCTACCGCTCCACCAGAAGAGAGGAGAAAAAGGAGAGAAGAGAAGATAGTAGTAGACAAGGTAGAAGAAGAAAAGAAGGTAGAAGAAGAAAACAAGGTAGAAGAAGAGAAGAAGGAAGAAGGAAAGAAAGATGGAGAGGAGGAAGAGACACAGAAACAAGATATAACGGCAACAACTGAGCAAGAGCAGCAACTAGATCAGAGTGTGCAAGACACACAAATGCCACCCTCTAGCACTCTTCATGTATCCATCACACCTACAGAGACTGTAACTATTATTGATGTTCCCGACACTTTTGGTCAGAATATCAATCAATTAACTGCAGAAGATCTCAAAAAAATCCTTGACCAATCTACACAACAAGCAATATTATGTGCAAATCCAGTATTGGTCAGTATGGATGAATTGCAAAGACTAGTAGAAAGCACAATTAGAGATAAGGTGAATCCACAAGAACCACCTTCCATCATCTCTATAGCTACTAGTGGTCAACTTCATATGCCAATAGTTATTTCAACAGGCATAGTTGATACTACAATATAGAAGTCAAGTGCAATTGTAGAAAAACAAGCAGAACAAACAGAACAAATCTAGGACAAACTGTTACATCTGATCCTACAGCACAAACACAAGGTGCACTTCCTAAGATTACCATAATTGATCAAGATAGAAGACAATAGGAGGAGGTAACAGTGGAAACCCCTAAAGAGCAGGAGGCAATACAAACATTAATAAATTTGCCTACCTCAAGAACTCCTTCACACCAGCCATTGCAAATATCTGTACCAACATCTAGTACTACAAAGGTTTCAAGGATACTTCACTATAGAGACCCTGAATTAGATGAGGAAATAGTCATACCAAGTTATGACTCAAAAAATATAACCATTGATCAAATAAATGAGGTGCAAGAAGCACTGAATAGGAGAAAGAGACAAGAGATACTCAGGAAGGAGTATAAACAAAAGCAAACACTACATGAGATTAACGACATCTTTATGGATGCCTTCAGTTTGCAATCACCAGATGAGTCAAAGCATATCACAGAGCAATTGATAGATATTATTGACCAAGTGACAAATGAAGACCAAGAGACAAATGTAAAACTTATGGAATGGTCTGAAAGAAAATTCCACGAAAAAGTAAATGAGAAAATATCAAGTCAAATTGTCCTTTCCCAGGTTGAATTGGCAAAGCTAATTGAAAAAGTGAAAAGGTACTTGAGAATATATTCTCATTGTACAAAAAGTTGTGTGACTTTTCGTACTTCACACAGGAGACAATCCAAAAGATAATGAGCTTGGAAAGAAATTTAAATATTTCTAGCATGCAGCTACCTAAAGATCTAGCTCAAAGTGAGAAGCATTTTACCCAGATGCTTCACACTCAAAAGGAAATAGTTGTGTTAATAGCAGAAGAAGCCAATATCAAGGCAAAATTAATACAGCTCTAGTCCTCCATTACCCCACATTTAGAAATACTCCATAAAGAGCAAGTCTATGCTGAAACTGTTCTCAAGAAAGACCCTAATCTTTCTACATTAGATGGACTTATTCATCTTGCTACAGAGACTACCATCCAACATAAGTCACTAGAAATTGCCTTAAACAATTGGGATGCAACTCTTAGGATGATTATGGAGCTAAACAGATGATTTTTGGCTAAATATGGTCTTAACCCTTAAACATTCTTTGACATAAGTGTCAAAAAGGGGGAGAATAAAAGAGACATAATAGGGGGAGATACAGATATTATTACATGAATTAATGGGGGAGAAAAGATAAAAGGAGGAGCATATACAGATAATGTCACATAATTGGCACAATCAACTCAGGGGGAGTTACAAATTTTTTTGAGGTATATATTGTAAGTTACAAATTTTGATCAAGTTTTCTTTAAACTTTGTATATACCAAATAGATTAGTAAATGTACTCATAAGGTCAATTAAGTATTTTTGTCACTCATGTCAAAGGGGGAGATTGTTAACTTCATAATTGTTCTTGACACTTGAGTGCCAATACACTTAACTACTTTCTATATTGAAGCCGAGTACACCATGTATGTCAAACCACAAAAAATGCCAAGTCAGGAAAGACTTCTGGTGCTGAGTGATCTTCATGTGCCTAGTAGTTATTCGATGTTGAGTGAAGAACAGATGTTGAGTGAATTTAAGTATCGAGAAAAATAAAGGGCCGAGTGATATTCAAGTGTCGAGTCATAGATGATGCCGAGTTTTATAGAAATGAATCTAGTGTTGAGTAAGCTAGTTTTGTTTATATGTCAGGTTATCTACGAAATATCATGTGCCGAGTGTCAGCAATGCTTCAGGAGCTGAGTAACTCAGAATATTAGCATAAGAGTTTGTAATTGCACTAACTATGATGCAAAAAATTTTTGTATCCGACATAAGGTAAATCACGAAGGATTAAATGATAAGATCAAATCTTTTATCTTTCCTATGCAATCTACATGCAGCCAATAAGAAAAATGATGGAGGCATGCAACCAATGGAAGAAGTACAAAACAATAAGCATAAAATAGAGATTGAATATGGACTGTAGATCCATACCTAACCCTAAATCCTCAAATGTATTTATAAGGAAGATGAAATTTTATTGTAAGATATATGAGTGGATATACAAGGTTGTATGAGGAAATTGACTTTCAGAGCAAGGGTTATTAGATCACAAAGGATCAAGATCAGAGAAAGCAGAACAAGTACCTACATTCATCAATCAAGGATTGTAATCTATCAGGTGCATTGTACCTAATACTTTCTAGCAATTGTATTAGAATGAAAATCCTATGGTGATAGGTTGGCTTAACAGCTATTTTGTAGATCCTTTTAAATAGGTGATTAAATCCTTTAATAGGGTGACACTTCATGTAACATGTTTGCAAATCCTCTAACTAGGTCACTATTAATACAGTGTAAAGCCTTTTACAAGGTAGGTCTTTAATAGGGCAGACCATCAAAAGTCATTGAACAATATTGCTACACCAATTTTTGTGGGTATCATCCCCACCCTAGTTTTACCTTCTTATTCCTGGAGGGTTTCTAGGTTACCAAATTCCAGTGTTATGTGTTGTTGATGCATGTCTTAATTTCATGTTTACTTGATGTATTTACATGCATGTAATTTACTTTCAGTTAAAAGTTTTATTGGTTAAAGTGTGATACTTCTGATTCACCCCCCACCACCCCCCCCCCCCCCCCCCCCCCCCCCCCCTCTCATAAGTATTATTCCTATTTGAATATTCCAACAGGAATCACCTCCAAGTTTTGTTAGCCTATATTTTCACCTTGTTTAAATCTTGTGAAATTTATTGTGAAAATCCAAATTTGAAATTATGCACTTAGGGTTTGTTTGTTTTCTGTTGTAGAGTTATCTTAGAAAAACCCTAGTTTTTTGTCCATATGTATGTCTAATTAGAAACCCTCCTTATTTTAAAATGTGTTTCATAGCCTTATAATACTTTTTTTGAATTTTAAGATGTGACCATATGATCAAGATGATTGCATGGTCGTGACCTGGTTAAGCTCTTAATCCTTTTACGATAGTCCAATCATAGTCAAAGAGCTCAATGTACACTTTGTCACAACAATTTATTACAAAAGGTCTTTTCAAATAGTAAAGGAACAACATGGTTTGTAAGTAGTGGATCACAGGGTTGCATCATTAAATAGTGATGTTAGAATTGAAGCTGCGACCATGCGAAAAGGGAATTCACTTAAGTGGTAAGTGCACCAAGTTGTGGAGCCAAAAGGGGGGTATAAGTGGCCACTTTTTTTTTTTAAATCAACAATTTCTAAACTTCGACAAGAATTTGTAGATAGTTACGCTCAAAATTTTAAGATATGACACAAACAAAAATAGTAGTCCTTTGAATCTAGCTTCTAAACTACAATTTTTTTTTCAAAATGGTTTAGTTTTAGGTCCTCAAAAATGGGGTCCATAGAAAGTGGTACTATTTTTTCAGAAAAAACATAACATAGTGCAAAATGTGCCTCCCCTAAAATTTTAACTTTAAAAAAAAAAATTCTTTAAGCACTCTTGTCAAAAGTTACCTAGCAATGTGTAGTTTATCCTAGATTTTTTTGGTAGATTTTATAATGTGTATTTTTTTTAAATATGAATTTTTGTAATTGGACACATCCCAAAAAATGTGAAATATATGTGTGCTCCCCCTAGAAATAATTGAAAACTAATCTAAAATCAAAACTTCTTTTTTTCAAAGTGTGTAGAATGGAGTCTAATTTCTTAAAAATTAAGTTGTTGAAAAATTAGATTAATGAGCTAAAATATACACCCCAATTAGTACATGTTAATTTTTGAGAAAAAAATCGACATATGATGTAGAGAGCACAACTAAGAAGCTTGAAATGGGCTTCCCACTCTTGCAATCAACCAAATGGCTATCAAATCTTCAACCTTCTTACAAGGTTTCAGCACACTTCAATCCTTCAAGTGATCAAAGAAACACACTTGCCAACTTCACCAAGAATCCAAGGACAAAGAACCAATCTTGCCCACTTTATGGGTTTTGCACCAATCTCCTACAAGAAGCTCAATACTAGGAAAACACCCTAAAAGTTTGTCCCAACGGTTCTAACATGTTAAATTATCTTAGGGAACCTATTTACCATAGACTAAACCACTAATTTGAATCATACACTTGCACAAAGCCTCAAACCCCAATTTGGCCTAATAGCCCTATGAGCCCCTTTTAGCCCTCCTAAAATGGATTTTTGGATCAAACT
The DNA here is from genome assembly GCA_028749045.1 of Cupressus sempervirens. Classification (NCBI taxonomy): domain Eukaryota; kingdom Viridiplantae; phylum Streptophyta; class Pinopsida; order Cupressales; family Cupressaceae; genus Cupressus; species Cupressus sempervirens. Next base: position 809,410,645 of record CM053789.1, read on the forward strand.
TCACAAATTTTCAAAAAAGACCCCAAGTTTTTGAATACCTTATTCAAATTTTCTTCAAACCCCAAAGCCCCAAGTTCTAGCCTCACTCCAACATTCCCTTTCCTTCAAAAAGAAACAATGACCTAAGTAATCAAGTTAGGCATGGTTTACAAAACAACTAGTAGGAAATGGGGTAATGGAAGTAAAATAAATACTTAGGAATGATTGGTAACACTAAAATAACTTATTTCCAAATGCTCATCCCTTCACCAAGTCCTGAACTCCTGCCATTCACAAATCAGCACACTACAAGAGGCCAAATCCTTCATGGCGCTTGACCTAGGGCTTTGTTGGAAAAATCACAAAACACATCCTATAGTTTTGGAACCCTATAATCTTCAAGAAAACCTACTAACTAAAATTTCCCAAATGTCCATGAAATTCCAACCAAGGAAATTGTAGTTAGAGGCCCATCTTTGCCGAATCTAGCAAAATGTTGTCCTAAACACCTAGTTTCACTAAAAATGCACTAAGTTGAACAAGAAAACACTTAGAATGATGAAACTGGAAGAAAATGAAAGATTATTAAAATCTCTAACTCAAAAATCCATCAGATCTAGTCTGATAGTTCGTACAGTATGTGCAACATGCAAAAAACAATAAAAATGACTCCAAAACTGAATTTTTTTTTTGCAACTTCTTCCAATCCATACATTAATGCCCTTAGAACCTAAAAAATGTGGTATATATCTCTCCTATATGTATTTAAATAGTTACAACCAATATCTTAATGCTTATAACCCTTTTCCCACTAAGTTTCAATTTTGAGCAACTTTTACAACTTTTCAACTATGCAACTTTGCACAAAAACTGCAATTTTTGCATTTTCCATTTGATTTCATTTCTAAAGGTTCCAACATACTTAAAAAAAACTAATAAAACCTAATCATATGATTTCTTGACCAAAAACACTAAAAAACACAAATTTTCCTAATGAGCAACTTTTTCTTATAAATTGCATAAAGTGCCTTAAGCATACAAAATGGTATCGTGCTTTGACAACCATGGAATTTTCATCCAAGGTTTGTTTATTCTAGCCTAAGTAGGTGAAAAAAAACATGAAAACCAAAATATAAAGCAAGTTCCTTGGTGCTCTGGACCATACTCCCCAGGTGAAAAGAAAGTCAAGTCTCTTGAGTTGGAATATCCTCAAGTCTGCTCCCAAGCTTGATGATGTCTTTCTCTAAAAGCCAACTTGCATCCTCCATTGTTTTATTTTCCCACTTAACTAGGTATTCATAATATACTTTCCTCCTTTTCTTTTGTATTTGTCTTTTACCCAAAATGGCTTCAATGGTAGGTTTAGGCACTTGTGGTAGTTCTTGTAGTAAATCTGATTCTTCTTGATGTTGCATTGCCTCAACTTCCTCATTATCCTTTGGACCCTTGAATGCATAAATATCTATTACATTAAAGATAGTAGAGATCCATAAATCAATAGGAAAGTCAATGTGATAGGAATTGTTTCCACATTTCTTTAGAATTGTAAATGGCCCTCTCTTCGTCATCATTAACTTAGTATACTTCTCCCTTGGAATTCTCTCCTTCCTTAAGTTAATCATTACTAGACCCCCTACTTGAAAATGTAAGTCCCTTATCTTCTTATTAGTATGTTCCTTTTGCTGGCTGAAAGGTCCAACTTGTCCTTAACTTGTTGATGGATGTCCTTCATAATCTATGCAAAATATTCAACTTGTGTGCTCTCTTGTGACTATCTCCCAAGTATCTAAACTCCAAGAATCCTCTTGGATGGCCTCCATATAAAATATGAAATAGATTTAAACTTGTACTTCTATTCACTAAATCATTATATGAGAATTTAGCCCATGGAACTTGGACAACATCCCAAGCAACTCCATGTTCTTGGTTAGACATCTTAGTAGGTTACCCAATGACCTATTGATAGCTTCAGTTTGGCCATTTGATTAGGGATGGTATGCTAAAGAAAATGATAGTTGTGTGCCTAGCCTCTTCCATAATGTTCTCCAAAAATGTCCAAGAAATTTAGCATCCCTGTTAGACACAATGTATAATGGTAATCCATGGAGTCTACAAACTTCCTTAAAGATGATACTAGCTATGTGAGAAGCATCATGAGTTTGTTTACAAGGTAGAAAATGAGCCATCTTAGAGAACCTATCAACAACAACAAAATATTCTATCAAATCCACTTTTAGTCCTAGGCAACCCCATGAAAAAGTCCATGCTGATGGAGTCTCATGGCTTAGTGGGTGTAGGTAAAGGAGTATATAGTCCAACACTTAATGATCTCCCTTTGGCCTTTTGACACATCATGCAACATTCTAAAAAATTCCTAATATCTACCTACATCTTTGGCCAATAGAAAAATCTTCTAACCTACTCTAAAGTCTTATCAATGCTAAAGTGTCTTGCAAGACTCCCACAATGTTTTTCTTTGACAATTTGTTCTCCCTAACTGATCCTTTAGGTACACAAAGTTGATTACAGTTAAATAATAATCCATCTTGTAATATAAACTCATAAAAATCAGTATGATACCTTTCACTCATTGTTTGACAAACCCCCATATGCCTCCTTGAAGTCTTCATCTATTGCATACATGTTCTTCATGGCTTCAATACTAATACTACTTACTTGAATTTCTTTTACTGTCAAATTCCTCCTACAAAGGGCATTTGCAACTTTGTTTGTTGTCACCTTCTTGTGTTTTGTGGAGAAAGTGTAAGCTTGGATGAATTCCATCCACTTCATGTGCCTATGGTTCAGCTTTTCATGCCTATTCAAGAATCTCAAAGGTTGATTATTAGTAAAAACAATAGATTCTTTGGGAAAAAGATAATGCCTCCATTTTCTCAAGGATTGAACCAAAGCATACATTTCTAAATCATAAGTTGAATAGTTTTGTTAAGCTTCATTTAGCTTTTCACTAAAGAAGGCTATAGGCCTCCCTTCTTGGCTTAAAACTCCTCCTATTGCCTTGTTACTAGCATCACATTCCACGGTGAAGACCTTGTGGAAATCAGGTAATGCTAAGATTGGTTGCTCTAAAACTCTCCTCTTAAGATAATCAAATGACTTATCTACCTCATTATTCCATACAAATTTACATCTTCTTCCACCTTTTATAGTATGAATCAAAGGGGAACAAACACCACTAAATTTCCTCACAAATTTTCTATAAAAACTTGCAAGACCATGAATTTTTTTACCTCAGTGGTTGTCCTAAGTGTAGGCCAATTTAGAATTGCTTCTAGCTTGGATGAATCCATCTTTAACTAATTTTTTGAAGTGATGAACCCAAGGAACACCAACTCCTCCTTCATAAATGAACACTTCTACAAGTTTATCCTCAATTTCTCATTAAGTAACCTTTCAAGGACTAACTCCAAATGCTTTAGGTGCTCCTGCCAACTCCTATGGAAAACAAGAATGTCATCTAGATAAAGAACACAATATTTTTTAATAAATTGCTTTAAGAATTCATTCATAAGTCTCATAAATGTGCTAGGTGCATTGGATAGACCAAATCGCATCACAAGCCATTCATATAGTTCTCATTTTTCTTGAAGGCTATTTTCTATTCATCACCTTCTCTTATCTTGATTTGATGGTAACCACTCTTTAAGGCCATCTTTGAATAGTGACTTGCACCTACTAGACAATCCAAAAGATATCCAATTCTTGGCATGGGGAACCTATATCTGATAGTTTTCTTGTTAATGGATCTAGAATCTATACATATCCTCCATGTACCCTCCTTTCTAGGAGCTAGTATGATAGGTACAACACAAGGACTAACACTCTTCCTTATAAAGCCCTTGGCCAGCAATTCTTCAATTTGCCTTGCTAATTCTACATTTTGTTCAGGGGTAAGTGTGTAGGATGTCTTATTAGGTAATGTAGCACTTGGTATAAAGTCTATGCAATGGCTTATCTCACTTTGTGGTGGAAAACTTTCTAGTTCCCTACCTACAAAAACACTCTTATATTGGTCCAACACCTCCTTGACCTGTCTAGGTCCTACTTGATGTTCCATGCTCTTGGCTTGGGAAATAACTTTAACTTCTTTCTTAGGTCTGACTATGATGGAAAAGCATGGTGTTTTCTCCTCCTTAATGTTTTTCAAAAGTTATTTACCTCCTACCATCATACGACTAGTCACACTATTGCTTCCATCATCATCAAGTGGCCTCATAGTATAGGTTTCTCCATCCTTGGTTATGCTATAAATGTTTTGTTTTCCATTATGCCTAACATCTACATCATACTACCAAGGCCTCCCTATAATTAAATGGAAAGCATCCATTTCTGTCACATTACATAGAATTTTATCTTTATACTCCCTAATTTGAAATTGTACCCATACTTGTTCACTAATCAAGGCATGTTGCTCCTTGTTCAACCAAGACACTCTATAGGGGTAAGGATGAGGTATTGTTTGCAATTCCAACTTGTCTACCATCTCCCTAGAAACCAAATTAATAATTGAACTAGAATCAACAATAACTTTACAAAATTTATCACTTACCTTGCATGTGGTTCTAAACAATGACCTTCTTTGTGGTGGCTCCTTATCAATGAGTACCTTCAAGAGAGTTCTTTTCAGCATGAGGCACTCTCCTATCTCTAGATCTATTTTATTGGCATGAGAAATTGTACTTTGTACATCCTTATCTTGTAACAAGTTGATTCTTCTTTCACTTGGGTTGTTCACTGATCCTTGCTTCTTTGGACACCTAAAAGATTGGTGACCCACTTGATTGCACTTGTAATACATTTCTATGAAAACACTTGTTCCCCTTCCACCAAATCTTCCTCTTTGATTAGGTCTCCTTCCTCTAAAGGAACCTCTACTATTGTTATCATTCTGAACACCTTGACTACTTCTAGCTTCCCCTTGGTTTCTTGGGTAGTTTCCTCTTCCTCTAAATGAGTTCCCTCTTCCTCTACTACTTTTCTCTCCTTTCCTTTTTTTTTTCCTCCTCAATCCTAAGGGAAACCTAATAACATTTGTGGACTAATTCTAGTGTCACCAAGGCTAGTTCATCTCGTATATTATATCTAGGTCCACTATTATACCTTGTATATTTTATGTTTTATAGTATAAGCACTTACATCCATGTCCTTTTCCTTGAGGTTATTTATTCTTTTGTGGACCATCGCTTCAGAGTCTTCTAGAAAAAAATGCTTCATGATTTATGCCATCATCCTCTTCCATGTCGCAATGGGCTACATCTCCTCTTCTATCCTCTCATTTTGGAGAAAGTTCCACCAACTTAGGGTTGGTCCCTTCAACTTGGTCTTTTCCACTTCCACCCTTTGATTTTTAGGTATCTCCTCTACTTCAAAATGGTTTTCAAGAGCCTCCAACCATTCCATGCATGCCTCAGGTTCCAACATTCCATCAAACATAGGTGAATCCCCATTGTCTTTTCTTCCTACCCTTTTTAGGGCTGCTATCATGATTCTCTGATCTTTAGGCACGTTAGGAAAGTTATCTTCTTCTTCTTCTTTTTCAAACTCCTCATGGTCTCCTCTTCGTACTTGCCCTTTCAACTTATCAATCTCTCTTTTTATTGCTCCATTTTCTCCTTTGACCGCCCTGCTCTTAGCCATTTGTTCTTTCACTATATTTTCCAACTCAATGTTGGTTATCATCAAAGGGATACCTTCCCCTTCTATCATCTTTTCTTTCCCAAAAGATACTTAGTGGCTTTGATACCACCTGATGCAAAGAGCACAACTAAGAAACTTCAAATGAGCTTCCCACTCTTGCAATCAAGAAACTAGCTATCAACTCTTCAACCTTGTTACAAGGTTTTAACACACTTTATTCCTCCAATGGATCAAATAAGCACACTCTCCAATTTCACCAAGAATTCAATGACAAAGAACCAGTCTTACCCACTTTATAAGTTTTGCACCAATCTCTCACAACTAGGTCAATACTAGGAAAACACCCTATAAGTTTCTCCCAAGGGTTATAAGATGTTAAATTATCTTAGGGAACCTATTTACCATAGACTACACCACTTTTTTGAATCATACACTTGCACAAAGCCTCAAACCCTAATTTGGCCTAGGAGCCTTAGGAGCCCCTTTTAGCCCTCCTAAAATGGCTTTGTCAATCTAAATACACAAATTTTCAAACAAGATCCAAAAAAACAAGGTTTTGGTATACTCTTTTCAAAGTTTCTTCAAACTCCAAAGCACCAAGCTCTAGGCCCACTCCAGCATTCCCTTTCCTTCACAAAGCAACACAAACCTAAGTAATCAAGTTAGGCTTGATTTACAAAGAAACCAATAGAAAATGCGGTCATGGAAGTAAAATAAATACTTAGGAATGATGGGAAACACTAAAATAACTTATTTCCAAATGCTTAGCTCTTCACCAAGTCCCAAACTCCTGCCATTCACAAATTAGCACACTACAAGAGGTCAAATCGTTCATGTGACTTAACCTAGGGCTTGGTTGGAAAAATCACAAAACATGTCCTCTAGTTTTGGAGCCCTAGAATCTTCAAGAGGACCTTTATAACTACCATTTACCAAGTATCCATGAAATTCCTACCAAGAAAATTGCAGGTAGAGACCCATCTTTGCTGAATGCACCAAAATGTTGTCCTAATACCTAGTTTCACTAAAAATGCAATAATTTGAACAAGAAAACACTTAGAAAAATGAGACTAGAAGAAAATGAAATATGAAACAAATCTCTATCTCAAACATCCATTAGATCTAGCCTGACAATCCTTATACTATGTGCAACATGCAAAAAATAGTAAAAATGACTCCAAAACTGAATTTTCTTCTTCGCAACTTCTTCCAATCCGTACATTAATGCCCTCTAGACCTCAAAAATGAGGTATATATATCTCCTTAGTCTATTTAAATGGTTACAACCAAGATTTTAATATTTATAACCATTTTCCACTAAGTTACAATTTTGAGCAACTTTTACAACTTCTCAACTATGCAACTTTGCACAAAAAGTGGAATTTTTGCATTTCCCATTTGATTTCATTTCTAGGACTTGGAAAAGATTCCAACATACCTAAAAATAACTAGGAATACCCAATACTAGTATTTTGTGACCAAAAACATTAAAAGACACAAATTTTCCTAATGAGCAACTTTTTCTTTTAAATTGCATAAAGTGTCTTAAGCATACAAAATGGTGTCTTTCTTTGACAACCATGGACTTTTCATCCAAGATTTGTTTATTCTAGATTAAGTAGGTGAAAATAAATAGGAAAACCAAAATCTAAACCAAGTCCCTTGGTGCTCTTCACCAACATACATTCAAAAGAAATTATAGCTGAAAGGCTTTTAATAGTAAGAATTTGCAATAAATTATATGGTCATATAGATAATACAGAGATCTAAAATATCATGTAACCTTATTTTATCGATGCTCAACTAGAAGGAAACTTGAAGGAGAGGACACAAGACAAATCAATCATTTTTTGTATGCTTGTAGCAAAATATGTCTCTGACCAGTTTAGAGAACCCAAGCATTTGGCTTGGATCCCCAAGAGAAATCCAAGCCTTAGGCTTGGTGGTATCCAATTCTTGAAATAGTGTGTGCACACTATATTGTTTGTGTGCTATTTAAATCTTGTTTAAATTCAATGCTTACATAGCTTGCATGCACTATAGTGCACACACTTTGTAAGCCTTTTATTTCAATAGAGAGGGGGAGAGAGAGAGAGAGAGAGAGAGAGAGAGAGAGAGAGAGAGAGAGAGAGAGAGAGAGAGAGAGAGAGAGAGAGAGAGAGAGAGAGAGAGAGAGAGAGAGAGAGAGAGATTTAGCTAGAAAAATATGAAGATGAAGATCAATATAGATACAAAGAGAGAGAGAGAGAGAGAGAGAGAGAGAGAGAGAGAGAGAGAGAGAGAGAGAGTGGGGGGCGGGGAATGGGAGAGGGTGGGATGGGGGGAGAGAGAGAAAGAGAGTAGGGAATGGTAGAGGGTGGAATAGGAAGAGAGGGAAAGGGAGGGAGAGATGGAGAAGGGGAGAGAGAGAGAGAGGGGGGGGGGGGGGGGGAAGAGTTTTCACATAGTGCATATGCACTATATGAAAACACCAAAAAATGGTTACAAGGAAAGCTTGGGTCCCTATTGACCCATATTCTCTTTTTTGTCTATTGTCTTTCCTGTTGCTCGAATACAAAGCACATATTTCATGGTATTGGAAGCTAGCAAACACCAAATTCAATCATTGGATACACTATTTGAAGGGTTTTTCAACATTCTTTGTATAGAAAAGGTTAGTGCAGTCCTTTTTAAATATTTTTTTTACTATAGAGAAAATTTTCATTATGATTTGACAAGTTGTTTAATTTATAGTAACTAATTCATTGAAATTTGTATGTTTGAATGAATTTTTATTTGGAAATGGTTAGAAATTTTAATGCATGAATAATTTATTATAATTTTACAATTTTTTTGATATATATTGTGTATTAATTTAAATAATTGTAATTTGTATATGTATTGGAATGATTTGTTATTTACAAAGTGTAAGTAATTCAGATATTTGAATAATTTGACATATGGAAATCATCATCATGCCAAGGAAGAAACCAAAAACTCAAACAATGGAAGAGAGAGAGAGAGAGAGAGAGAGAGAGATTTGGCAATTAAAAAAGATAAAATGAAAGTACTTTGCAAACAAAGAAAATTACAATGAAATAATGAAGAATTGTCTTTTGAAGAGGAATACAAACCATCAATACAAAGAAACAAAGAAGAAGAATTGGAAAGACAAAGAGAATGAGACTCTTGCACTCAAGAAGACAATTGAATTGTGAAGCTACGCCATCTTCCAATGTCAGCATAAAATCATCATATCATGTTGAAGAGATGCTAATTTTTGCATCTAACAATGTACACACTCCATCATGTCATGTTGAAGGCACAACATCAACATATCAAGTAGGTGATATTCCATCTCTTGTATCTTATTTCCAAGACACATCATCTTTGGTTCAAGGTACAAAAATAACTTGACCTTATGTTGATGGTGAAAATGTTGAGGGAAAGGAAGAGATTATAACACCTTTTAGAATTCATTTTAGAAGACCAAAATATTTGGTTGATATTGATACTAACATTTTGAAATCAATTCCTAACAAGATTAGTAAGCACAATTGTCAAAGAAAAGTTAATCATATGTGGAGATTATTCTTTGAAGAATTAAATATGACAAGTCAATGCCAATTATTTTTTGAAATGATGAAGAATTTTAAATTTAGGCCTATCATGAAGATTCTTGGGTTTAGAACAATGGATAATTCAAACAAAAAAATCATTGTAAAAAATCCAATGAGTGCATATGACAAAGTGGGTTCTATATCATGCACCAAAGATAGTAATATCATGAGATGCATACTTACATCAATATTAGTAAGTACCCAAATGAAGAAAGATCGACTCATTAGAAAAACAAAAAAACATTGAAAATCAGTAGAGGTACTTTAAGGAGAGCCATGGTAAGGCATGTGAGAGTGGAAGATCCAACAAAAAATAAGTTATGGATATTTAGTAGTAGACTACCGCAGAAGGATAAAGAAGTTAGTGAAGCTTTGAAATCATTAGTTGAAGATTTTTGGACAAATAACACATGTGTTTCCCCTAATCAAATAGATGATGTAAGAAGAAATATTGGTAGCTGAAATCATGATCCACATGTGAAACATTTTTTGGACTCAACTCAAACACAATTTTTTGCAAAAATTATTTGTATGTAATATCAAATTCGAATAAGTCAAAGATTTTTTTGTACGGGTAAACCTTTTTATATAAAGATAAATCACACACACACAACTTGTTGTTGTAGGATACATGCATTGAATTTTCTAACCATTTTTTAATTTTTAAGGCATATATGTGTGCTTTTGCATTCAAAGTTTGTTTTGTAGAATTGTGACATGAATGAGCCACCTAGATCTTCAAGAGAATTCATATCCAACATTTTATGTGAAATAGGGGATGGTAATTTTTTTACAAGATGTCATGCTTGGATGGTACGTGCATATTTTGTGGTTCTTTGTAGCTTTTATCAACTTGTGAACATATGGATAGTACACATGCAATTCAAAATTAGATAGTAGATTACAAAAAATATAAGATAGTGGCATATTCTCTAAAAGATGGGAAATAGGGTAAAAGATGTGATTTAGTCATTGAAAACATTCCAGTGTATGAGTTTATGAAGATTTTTTGTGAAAAGATTATTTACAAGAATGCAAGGCATACACATAAAGCTCAATGGCTAGATTTGCAATTCAAGTTGTGCAAGGATACATTTCCACTAGATACCATTATTTTAGTTGTAGACTTCATAGAGAACTACACTCTACAACCACAAAATGATGTGCAAGAAAAGTATTATACTTCTCAATAGGTTTCCATATTTGTTCACATAACATTCATGTATTCAGCTACAAGTACAAAGGATAATAGGAAGATATTGAAGGAGTACCAGTTTTACATCACTAATGATCGACCACATTATACAGAGTTTGTACATGGTTGTTTTCAACTATTTTATGGAGATTTGACTAACAGGGGCATACCATATTGCTAGCACATTATTTGGTTAGACAATTGTGCATCTCAATTCAGGAATGTAAAGATGCTTTATTGGTTAAGTAGGATGCACAAGTTGTTTAGAATTTCATATATGTGGAATTTCATAGAGGTTGGTCATGGAAAGGGAGAGCACGATGGTGTAGGTGCATGCATCAAAAGAGCCTTAGATTGTGAAATTTTAAAGTACTAAATGGAGAAACATTGATAGATGCAAAATCCATTATCTATTGGTGTAACTCTACAATGGGTCCAAGTAAGGAAGGTGAGTCTACAGTTCATATATTTTCTTGGTTAATATATAATACTAACATTGCACCATATGAGAATTTTTACACAGTGATAGGATCAAGTGAGTTGCACTCTTTTAGAATCTCTAATGTAAGTTCATGGAGTATCCACACACAAAAAATTGCATGCTTTTATCCATCATGTGCAGAGGAAAATTGGGATGAGTGTGAGTCAACTAAATGGGTAGACAAATGGAATATACGGATTTTGGAGCCAATTGACACCTATCATCCCCACAAGCACTAGAAATGGTAGAAATGAATTCATCCATTAACTTTGACTTCTTTTCAAATTAAATGCAACTTAGTAATATATATATATATATATTTGTAAATTCAATATTTAACTTTATAACTTTTACCTAAGTATTTGTTGAATTAATGACATCGTTATGTATATTTATTACTGTAGGCTATGTTTTTGTTGTTATTGCACCTAAAGACAATGAAGAAGGGATGTATTATTATTTCTATCATTGTATGTAGGCCAAATAAGATAGGATCACTCAGTTAAAGATGGTAAAGGTTTAGAGTACCATATAGGTGTGGTGGTTTTAATCGGTACATGGATTAGATGATATTCTATGAAGAACCCTAACTTGTGGTTATTCAAGGATTGGAAAAGAGAGAGCATGATTCTTGATTATTCTAACCTTGTTGTCATGTCAAATCTCCACCTAATAAAATATGAAGGAAAACCACATAATAAGACTCTTTGGAAGGTTCATGAGTTAGACCATGAGGCAATACCTGAGACATTAAAATGTAGAGTAGATCAAGCTAGTTCATTAGATTGAATATAATTACCAAAAAAATGATGTAGCATTTATATAATTAAGACCTTGAGAGTCACTAAATGCCATAGGGTAGAAAAATTTGACAAGGCATATCTTGGAGCTCATCCAAAGTATGGATGCAATGTTGGGTTTACAAGATTGTGTTATCAACACCTACAATAACCTCTCTCACTTTTTGGAGATTGGATTCCATTTTGATTTTATAGCCCCATCTCAGGTGTTGTTGAAACTTGTAGTGTTGACCAGTACAAAAACACCAACTATTGAATCTCTCAAACTGTTTGTCATGGGACTCAACTATTTAATCTGTTAGCTTCAAGTGGTTGTGTAAACCATAGTCCCAAGCTCATCCTATCCTATTAAGCACTCAAACATGTTGCAAATTTGTTTAGCACTCACCTCAGGATTTGTGACAAGGGCTTAACTACATCCTATGTACTATAAGTTGAGTGGTTGTATCGGGCATTGATAGATCAACCTTTTGGTGCAATGACAACCCCACTCTAACAAGTGGTATCAGAGCTTGGTCACAAGTTTGAATCCTCAGACGCTTGGATAACATTGAGGGGGAGATTGTTGGAAATTTATTCATCAATCCCCTCAAGATTTGTGACAAGGGCTTAACTTCCTCCTATGTACTATAAGTTGAGTGGTTGTATCGACCATTGATGGATTGGTCTTTTGGTGCAATGGTAGCCCAACTCTAACAAAACATTCTTGAGCATGTTGAACAAAATTGACCCTGAGGGTCACTATATATACCATAGGGAAAAAAACTTTGATGAGGCATATCTCAAAGCTCATACAAGGTATGGATGCAATTCTAGGTGCTACAAGATTGTGTTGTTGACACCTACAATAACCTCTCTCTATTTTTTGAGATTGGATTTCATTTTGATTTTGCAGCCCCATCTCGATTGATGCTGAAACTTGTAGTGTTGGCTACTACAAAGTCACCAACTAGTGAATCTCTCTAACTATTCATCGTGGGATCAAAATTTCTACTCCATTAGCTCTAAGTGGCTAGGTAAAACCTAGTCCCAAGCTCATCCCATCCTGTTGATTATTTGAACGTTCTTGAGCATGTTGAATAGAATTGAACCTAAGAGTCACTAAATACCATAAGGGAGCAATCTTTGATAGGGCATATCTTGGAGATCGTGTGAGGTATAGATGCAATTCTGGGTGCTACAAGATCATGTTGTTGACATCTATAATAACCTCTCTCTCTCTCTCTCTCTCTCTCTCTCTCTCTCTCTCTCTCTCTCTCTCTCTCTCTCTCTCTTTGGAGATTGGATTCTATTTTAATTTTGTGGCCCCATCTTGGGTGACTCTGAAACTTGTAGTTTTGGTCAGTACAAAGTCACCAACTGGTGAATCTCTCTAACTATTTTTTGACTATCATCATGGATGTACTAGTGGATGGGGAACATTTTAGTTTTATTTTTAATAGCCTCTTGTTCTCTTAGCTTTTTAAATGATGCACAAATGTTACCTTTTGTTATGTCTTTGTTTTTACATCTTCATAGGATTATTTTTTTGCATAATATCTTCTTTGTTTTTCTCCCTTAACATGCCAAATATCCAATTGACCACTAACAAAAGCTACCTGGATCATAATGGACTTAAAGGAGGATGTCAGTTGTTCTCTCATAGAATTAGTTTTCCCACAAGCTTTTAACCTACCAATGATTACTTGTAATTCAATTTCCCCAGTTTCTGTTTCATTCATTATATTATCTTTGGTGCAAGGAGGAGGTCATTCAATTGGTGGAGGTTATGGAGTTCTTTCTTTTCCTCATGAAGGTTTCTATTTTGATCTTGGGGAGGGTTTTCATTTTGATCTTGTGGAGGGTTTTGTTGTCACAAAATTTTGCACACTTGTCCAAATTTTTTAACTAAGGAAAACCTTGTGAAACATGGAAACAACCTCCATGTTGTGGCACTTGAACTATGACATTGAGTCTCAAGAGAATGCCAACTTCCTTTGCTATTAGGATGCACCTAACTACTTTTGGAGGGGAAAGGGGAAGAAAGTATGCATAAAAAATTAACTTAATCTATCCTAAGGTTGTGATGCACTAAAATACAGTGTTCAAACCAATCTCTGCCCATACATGCACGCTTAAACTATTATGAAATCAAAGATATACACATTTAGACTTGTTTAAACCCAATAATCACATGCAGATCAGATAACCAAAATGAATAACACAAAGAAGAAAGGAGTTTACTTACATATCATCCATAGGTCAAAGACATACAATCATGCAAATTGTAGAAAGCCACAAAACATTGAAGAGAGGCCAATGAATCTTGCATAGTATATCAATAGATGAAGGGGATAAGGAAGAATTCCATTGGGTCCAAAAGAAAAGAGAATTTACAGTAAACTCATACAAAAATATCAGAGAAAACAAAGAAGAGTCAACCATATGAAGGGCTCTGAAATGTATCTTTATAGCTCAAGAATAGACTCTAGATCACTTCACAGCCTAACTAATACATTGAGTATGGTCAAAAGACAATTGGATATGATCCGATCAATAGATTTGATATGGTACATCTTTGGAGGTGATAAATCATCAAAACCCTAACCTAGAGGAAACCCTAAAGGGATAGAAATGAAGTTATTAATTTCCCTAACAAAGTAGATGGATAACAAAGTGATGGTCAAATTTTCTTTGTACTATTTCTATCCCAACATTTGTTTAGAGTGGTGAAGGTAGATTGTGGAGGTCAGATCATGCAACCAAAACTACCTTCTTCTTCATTTATGGCTTGTCAAACCATCAAAATTAGTAGTCAAATGAATCCACCAACCATAAAAAACCACATGGACCAATGACCTTATTTCAGTTTGTCACCTTAAAAGGTCTTTGTAAGTTTGACCACTTCATAATAAAACCCCCACCACCTTTTCTTATTAAACTTTACATTCACTATGCCAGAAAAATATTACCTGTTACAATCGGCATCTCATTTTAACTATTTGTGGATAACTCTTTGTGAACTGTGGGAAATTTGTACATGTGGTGGCTTGTCATTTTGTCACATGAAATAACTACCTTGCATCTCTACAAAGCAACAAAGTGACAAACATGGATTCTATAGGAGTTTTAAAACTACTGAGCAATAAAAAAGCTCAATACCATAATGATAATACTCAAATAATCTTAAGATAAGCCAATTCCTATAATCAATTACATAATTAGATCATTTGGACCCAACTTTAATGAAACCAAGGATGGTTTCCTACTCTTCAGGCTCTATTAAACCAAGGTTGGTATACCTGAGGATGATTCAAATGCAAACTGATGTATTACAACTATCTTAGTTTCATTCTAATTCTCATCTTCTGTCCTCATGCACTTGCATAGTTTACCGATTTCTTTAATGCTTTCAAATCCGTATGCATCCCCTATAAGAAAATCTAGTCCTAATTCTCCTAGAATTTACAAGTGTTTCTGGGAATAGTAGCTGCCTATGACTCATAAAACTAAATGTAAACAAGTGGTGACTGGCACTATGACCTTGAAAAAAATAGAATGTGGATGATTTTGAATTTATAATATTTTTAGCATGTAGAGGAAGAATTTATTCTCAATCATCTCTGATTTATGAGACCAGTACCTTATCCATTGGGCACAAAGAATTACTTATTGGCAGGAGACCTTTTTCAATTAGCTCATAATTGAATCTATCAACTATAATCACCTATTTCTATTCTTACAAGATATCCTCTTCATAAACTCATGAATTTTACTGATCTATTAAAGCATTTACATAATTCATTGAATTAAAAGAAACAATATAACCAATATACACCCCATCTAGAATGCATTCAGTCAAATGAACATTATCCAAATGATCTGAAAATTGATAAACTCGTGAAAAGGAGATAGAAATAGTGACACATATTTGGTGAAAGTATCCCTTTGAATTATCCTTTTTGCTAACTAATACAATAACCAATAAGAACTTAGTAAAGAACCCAAAAGATCATGCTAGTTCTGCATTTCTATTTTTTATTAGAAGAATACATCACTGAAAATAAACTCAAAACAACCACATATGACTAGACCAAATGTACTTTCTTGATAAACTAAAAACATACAAAATTTTTGGACCCTCACAATGCCCTAAAAACTCATTTATATAGGCCTGTGGGTTGCAACAAGAAAAAGACAAATTTTATTTACAGGTGTCCTTCACATAAGAGATTCAATACACCTATCAAAAAAGATAAAACTGCAAATAACAGAAAAACATGCAGATCAAATATTCCTTTGCAGGTCCCTTTCTATTACATTTCTACATTCTGATTTGGCTTCTACTCTGATTCCTTCATGTATGCAATTGCTTTGTCCACCAATGATAAAATCTGTTCTAATGATTGCAAACTAACCTCAACCCATGGGTTTCATCATCATTATACTATACTATGAGAGTCACTTTTACTTATCATTGTTCCTTGGTTATATCAGTATCCTAGGGTTATTGGATTGTCACTTAATATAAAGCATTTGAGCTTGGAGGAAATGTGGCTGTCAAATATTTAAAAATGGGCATTTTTTGATTCCTTCATCATATCTACATTCAAAACCATTCCTCTACCAAAATGTGTCCCTCTTTTGAAAAGAAAGATGTGCATTAACAAAAAGTAAGAGTAATTATACACATGAAACTCATGGGTATGAAATATTCTTCACCCTCTCCAAAAACAATGCACAAGGCTCTATATATCTCTACTACCCTGGTATTGAAGTATACTTTCTTAAAAAATTCTTTAGAGAATGATGTTATTGCTGATAGGGTTCTAATTTTGCCAAGTTCACCCTTTGCTCTTTTCACTACCTTAGTGGCTCAATCATAGCTCTTTACCATAGTCTCAAGGAGATTATAATCAATAAAAACACTTGGAACTACTAGTCTTCCTTGGTCAAAGTTCCATATCCTAACATGTGGAGCAAACAACTTCTTCTCTCAAACCATCTTTTGAACAAATTTAAAACAATTCGTGATGTATTAGCATCCCAGACCCAATTACCTTCATTAAGCAATCCCTTTGCTATCCACAACCTATGATTTGATGAGTCCATTGGAGGCATTCTTTGACTATATCTTGCAGGACTGGAGCACAAAAAAAAAGAAGTATAGTTACTTACTTGAAGTTCTTTCTTATTCCTTTCTATAATTCCACAACGTCTCCATGAACAAATTGCTTCACACACTTGCCAAAATCAATACAATCTTCTCATTAATTACTTTTGCTCAGAAATGGCTTGAAATTTCTATTCACACAAGGTGGGACTAAGAAAATCTTCTATGTTATACTCTATTTTTTACACATGTGAAGCTTTCATATCTAATAAATACATAGAGTGGCACCACCTTTTGTGCTTAAAATTGCGCCATCGATCTTTAAAAGTCCTATGATCAAGGGATGTAGAAAAAGGTGACAAGTATTCTACTTGACAAGTTGGCCAGTCAATGTAATGAGAACTGACCATGTATACAACTCCCTCGCTGATTGCATCTCCATTTGGACCCACTAGCAACTAAGGACACATGTCAATAGGTTGCTACCTCACTATACATAAAGAATGAGCACCTTGACGTAGCGAAGAAGCAATAGTCATTGATTCAATTTTGATCTTGTGGATGACACGCTACTACATTGCTTAGAAGAATAGTGGTGGGCCCCATATTCACTATCTTGTTGTACATATCCTTTGAGAAACTCTTCATAGCAAGATAGCGACGGCTATTGATCTGAGATCAATCTACGAGTAAAGAAACTACATAAACCTCTTAATATGAGGTGGACCCCATATATGCTACCTCACATAGAGTAAACCATGCACATCTTTTTTGTAGTGAGATAGCGAGAATTGTTGATCTTAGCTTGATCTAACGATCAGAATCCCTCCTATGTTTTATGAATGGGGCATGGGTCCAGAAGACTGATGATGTGATAAATCTTGCATAGCTGGTGAAATAAAAACCATATTTTAATTCCAGTCATCTTTCCATGTTGCTTAGGTCCCACTGTATGCTCATTTTACGAAAACTCGCTATGTCGCTAATGGTGAGATTCCTAGATTTTCTGATAGCAAGGTAGCAACCTCCAGTGACTTAACAAAACTCAACATCGAAAAGAAAAAGCATGTCACATCACAATCACCCACTTTGTGGTTCTAACACGACAATGATATCATCATTTATTATGCCACTTGGGACTCTTAATGACCATCGGGAAGTTTGACGACTACCGTGACATGGGTTTCTAGGTTGATCGCTACCTCGCTATTGATAAGAGACTTGAATTTTTTGACAACAAGGACATAGGTACTAGAGCCTGAAATATTTTTGGGATCCCTGGTTACTTTTCTAGCTTAGGTAGCAAAAATAAAGTACACGTGAATAAAAACCTATACAAACAATTTTTGGTCACTGCCTCTATTTATCCAGGCACCGTAGCTTAGTTTAATGGAAATCTCTATGTTTCTATGGTCACTTCACTCACATCTTATGATAGTGACAAAATGATAGCCATCGATCTTGCTACAATCGAGCAGTGACTCTTAAAAGGAAAAAGATGCAGGGTGTGAAATCTAAAGAATGTAAGGGAATATTCGAAAACTTTAAAATGTTTGCACCCAAATTTAAATAAACACAAGAGACCTAGGGTTCACTTAAGGTATTATAATGGCTGTGTTGAGGGACAAACCTTGAGAATTTAATAAATTTCAACAACACATGAATCAAGGCACAACTAGGGTAACCTAAAATTATGAAAATCATGAGGAGTGAAACCCTATCCTACAAAAATGCAATGACCTAACTGATTTTTCACCAAAATTTCAAACCTTTTCTCTATACTGTGAAAATTAGACCAATAGTGGCTCTCTCTAGGGATGATAGACTACTTGAGTCTATGCAAGAATTTAGAATCTATGGAAGAGTAGACCACATACTTGACTTTCTAAATGACAACTTCTTCAGAGAGCACAGAGCAACACATAGAAACAAGAAACCAAGCTGTATAGAGATTTACAAGGATCTACAAAATATACACAATGTACAAGAACACACGGAACCTAAAATATTGTTCATGGAAAAGAAGATATCTTAAGAAAAATATCTCTTTAATAATTTTCCATGAATTGGCAATTCAAGAATATCTCGAGTTAGATCTCTCAAAAAATATGAATCTTCTCCATTTGTATCACAAATGTTATATGGGCTAAGCCAGATTGGGTAAAATTTACCATGCTTTCCTTTATGTTCCACTTTAGCATTCTACATCAGTACCATTTCACCTATTTTGAATTTTTTCTCAATGGCTCTTTTGTCATATAAATGCTTCATTTGTGATTTTAACTTGGCATTGTGAAAAGAAGACTCTTTCCTTGCTTCCTCTAGTTGCAATATATCATCCATTCTGAGTTGCATTTCATCAATGATATCATCTTCATATAACTGAACAAATTTATACATCACTTTTAGGCTATTCTATGGAAGTCTAGCCTGTATACCATAAACTAGGTCAAATGGAGCACATCCAATGGTCTTTTACACAATAACCCTATCAGCCCATAGGGCTAATGGCAATTTTGAATCCTAGGCTTTTTTATTTTCTCCTAAAATCCTCTTAACAATTTTTAATATACTCTTATTACTTGATTTTTCGTAACCATTTCCTTGGGGATGATAGGGTGATGATGTGTACACTATAATGCCATACTTGTTACAAAATAATTCATATTCCTCTGATCTGAAACACATAGCATTATCAGTTACAATCCTCTGCGGGCATCCAAATTTGGTCACAATATTATTTAGAATGAAATTAATCACCACCTTACTTGTTGCATTCTTAGTAGGGACTACCTCAACCCACTAGGTGAAATAATCAGTGGCTCCTAAGATCCATGAATGTCCACCACTGGATTTATTTGTGATTTCTCCTATAAAATCGATTCCCCATTGTTGAAATGGCACCTACACTTCAACTGGTCTCAATTACAAATTCCTAGAGAATTTTAACTTTCCATTAAACGTTTGACAAGCATCACAAACTTTTACAAATTCATGAGTATATCTAAAAAGTGTTGGCCACCAAAAACCAGCCCTAAGAGTTTTATGAGTAGTGGTTTTAGCCATATAATGACCACCACATGCACCTTCATGCATATCTTTCAAAATTCTTTTAGACTCAATCTCATCCACACACTTTAAAAGTACCCCTTCCATACTTCTCCACCACAATTAACCCTGCACTATAACATAGCTTATGGCTTGCAATTTGAGGGATCTTTTTTGGTTATCTATTAGTGTTGATGGAGATTTCATGTTTTGTAAATAATAAATTACATCTTTGTACCAGTCAAAGGTATCCATATCACAAAGATTATCCTTGCAACTATCATCAAGTTGGTTAATTTGGTTTGCCTCTAGATTGGCTTCTATCATCAATTTGGCCAAGCCTTGAACCCTGACCAATTTGGTAATCTGAATATTAATATTAAATTCCTATATCCTATTAATCCATCTACACGTCCTATCAGATACCTCTTGTTGTGAAAAGATGTTCTTCACAGCAGCAATAGGAACAAAGGCAATGACAATAGCTCCCATTAAGTAACATCTAAAGGCCTTAACCCCTTTCACCAGTGCATATGCCTATTTTTCATTGATGTCATACTTAAGTTCTACTACTTGTAAAGACTTGATGAAGAATGCAATGGGCTGCTCATAACCTTCTTCCTTTTTCTGTAACAATATTGTAGCAACAGTGTGAAACAAGGCAAAAAAAAATATACGCATTGGTTTATCATAATTTGGAGCTCTAAGAATAGGGGCATCTTTAATAGCTTGCTTAATTTATTGAAATGCAGTTGTAGGTTTACCATTCCATTTTATCTCAAATCCTTTCTTTAGCATCCTTGATATAGGCCTACTAATTTCTATAAAATTTGTAAAAATTCTCCTAAGAAAGTTGATCTATCCAAAGAATGACTGAATGCCTTTAACACTTTTGGGTTTATGAATCTTGTCTATTGCTTCTACCCTTTCAGGGTCAATCCTCACTCCATGCTTGCCAACTAAATGTCCTAGCAACCTTCCTTCAGTAACACCAAAATTACACTTCCTTGGATTCAAAGAAATACCATACTTAAGGGCTCTGATAAATACCTTTTCCAAATGTAGGCAATGATCATTCTCATCCTTGGAATAGACAGTGAGGTCATCCTGATACACAACCAAAAATTTGTCAATAATGTTAGCAAAAGCCACATCCATAGCCCTTTGAAAAGTAGCTCTAGCATTAGTAAGCCCAAAAGGCATCCTGACATAAACATAAGTACACCATGGAGTAGTGAAATTAGTCTTGAACTATTTTGATTCTTTACCAACCACTTGATTGTAACCTAAAAATCCATCCATCATTGACATAAGCTATGAACCAGTAACCCTTTGCAACATAGCTTCCATGTTCGGTAGACCATAATTATCTTTTAGTGAAGATATATTAAGATTCCTAAAGTCAACACATAACCTTATATCTCAATTTTTCTTCCTGACAGGAACTAAATTGGATACCCAAGAAGAATGTCTAATAGGCTTTATGATTCTTGCATCTCTCAATTTGATTAGTTCCTATTGCATTTTGGGAGCCAAAGTTGGATTTATTGGTCTTTGCTTCTGCCTAAAAGGTTTGGCATCTAGTTTCAAAGCGATCTCATGTTGAAAAAGATCTTCCCTATAGGCTTTTAGGTCATCATATGACCATGCAAACACATGTCTATACTTCCTTAGTAGGTCTATCAAATCTTTCCTAATTTTAGAAGGCAATTTCTTACCAATATACACCATTTTAGGTGTTTCTTGAGTTCCCAAGTTCACCTCCTCCAAATATTTGGCATTGTATTCATTAGTATTCATTTGTGACCTATCC
Organism: Cupressus sempervirens; assembly: GCA_028749045.1. NCBI lineage: Eukaryota > Viridiplantae > Streptophyta > Pinopsida > Cupressales > Cupressaceae > Cupressus > Cupressus sempervirens. The sequence continues at coordinate 809,432,310 of CM053789.1, forward strand.
TAGTTATCAAAAACTATTTCAAAAATAACTAGACCCTTAGGAATTTTATTTGTCTTCAATTGCACAACTTCCTACCCAAAAATAGTATCTTTTCCATCTATATTCTCTACATAAGTTGCGCAATCAATTTCTTGTCCTAACAACATATTATCACAGTTCAAAAATCTTAGGATATCCTTATCATCTTCAAACACTTGCCAATTCTAAACATTATCAGGGATAGAATGTCTAGTTTGAATCTCAATTTTAGATACACCAGCAAATGTGATATCATCAGGCTTTATTGCTATGTTTTCTAGTAAGTCTACCATCTTATTATTTGTCCTATATTTCCAAATTATCCCAAATGCATCAAAACATTCAATCATATCCCACACTGCATTTCTATACTATTTTAATCTTTTGTTCTTTAACACATAAGCATTTCTCACTTGGGATACCACCAATTCAAAATCTCCTACAACATGTAAACACTTTATCCCATGCTTATGAGCTAGTCTAAGACCTAGTAATAAAGCCTCATACTCTGCTATATTATTCGTACAAGGGAAACTTAAAATAAAGGAGAATTTGTATGTTACCCTTGCTGGGGATATCAACAAAATGCCTGCACTAGATCCATCTTTGTAGCATGCACCATCAAAAAACATAGTCCATAGATCACCCTTGTCTATTTTTGTGTCAGCTTCCATTTCCATCTGAGACTTATGCTTGGACTTTTTCAAAGTCAAAACCTCAACTCTAAATGCATTAATATCTATATTCAAAAAATTTGTCATATTGTCTTCTATATCTTCCTCTATCATGTATATACTTTTAGGTTCCCTATTGACTTTTATCAAATTTCCCTCAATATTAAAAGTAGCAAATGACAAATCACACTGTAGAGTCCCACCCATGGCAACACTCCACTTTCTTGATAACAACATGCCATACTATGGTGGAATGTTAATACCCAATACACTCATTGTAAGCTCTTTGTCAGGATAGGTTGTTAATCTATATGGCAAAGAATTTATAATGCCTATGACTGTAACTTCTCTTTTGTCCATGGCACAACATCTTCCTTGAGTAGTATCCACCTTTAAGCCTAATTCCTTCCTTATTTCAAAAGGCATCATAGTAGTGGAAGCTCCAGAATCAATCATACAATATTTTAATGTTTTACCATTTACTAAGATGTTTAAGAAAAATGGTTCAACATTTCCCAAACACTAATTTACAAAATTATCCAAAAACATTTGAAGAATTTGAGAAACAACTACTTCAGCTTCATTGTCCTTTACCTTTTCTTTACTACTCTCTTTGGGACTATGGTTTTCATTGCATTCATGTCTCACATTTGTACTAGTATTCCCAACTATGTTAAAGCTTTATGTTTATGTTCACGGATCCTTAACAATTCAGACAAAGGAACTTTGACAGTGATTTGTGATAACATTTTAGTCATATCTATAAAAGAATCAGATGAGCTATCTATGATTGTACTCCTCTTATCATGATGGTTATAAAAAATACTTACCTCAACTTGGTGATTCTTATCACTTAAAATGATTGCTTTTGGTATCTTCTAATCTAACTTCTTCAGAACACTATCTGGGGACTCACAAACTTTAGGATTATTTTCCTTCTTTGGTTCCCACCTTTTATTTGTAATCTTAACCTTCTTAGCAAAGTTCTCCTTAGGCTTCATAGCTTCCTCCTTTTTAGAATTAATCCCCTTTATAAATATGCTAGCCACCTTATCATTTCCTCCTCTTTTAGCCATGTTTCTAGTCTATACTTGAGCTATCATGTTTGTAGTAATTTGGTCAATCTCTTCCCTAGAGGGCTTTCTTAAAGTGATTTCTTCTTTGGCACTTACCATGTTACATAGTGCCTTCAACATCACTCTCATGAGAGAAAACTTGTTGTTGCACTTTATTCTGAAACTGCCTTTGCTCATTTACATCTCTTTCATGATCCTCATAGTCAGAATAATCATAATGTGACTCAAACATGTTACACCCTACATCTTCTTGGTTTTCTTTATGTTCTTGACATTTTTCTACTACATTCTGATTTCCAATGAAAGAAAAGGCTATTGCACAAGATTCAAGAGCATGGGGCAATTGACACACAAAACACCATATAGGTTTAGTGGTAAAGTCAAGTTCATCTACTACATTCATAGAATTTCTAGATAAGGGATCAGGGATGACCTTTTTGTTAGTATTCTTGGGGGAAGGGACATTAGGCTAACCATCTTTCCAAGAGGTAGTATAAGTGAAATTTTTCAATCTATTCTGTCTATTGAAATTTGACTAATAAGGAGCCCTATTCTCAGTAGGATTCCTGTCATTTTTTACCTGAGGGATATTTAGACTCTTTATAACATTTAGAACTTGAGCTATCTCACTAGGCTCTTACTTCTTGCCACCTACACCTTTGTTATCCTCCTTTCTCTTTCCCTTATTTCCAAACAATCTAGGATCATCTCTTTTATTTTCCAGCCTCCCTGAAATCCTCAAATTGTTTTCCACATTGATAGCAATTTTGAAAGCATCCCTTAAAGTCCTAGGTTCTTTATCTCTAAGCTAATATGCAATTTTTCCATTAAAAGCATTCAAATAAGTAATCAAATAGATCTTTTCTTCAACTCACATGGTTTTGTATGAATTTATACATTCTCTTTTGGAACCTATTATTAAATTTAGTGACAGATTCATTAGGTAACCTCTGAATATCACTGAATTCACTTAGGATATATAACTCTAATTCTGCTTATCACCATATTGCCCTTTGAAGCAGTATTCAATATGCTTCCAATCAAAAATAGATAATTCAGGGAGTCTTTTGAACCATTCTCTAGCATCTTTAGTTAATGACTGAACAAACAATTTCATAATAACATCGTCAACCTCAACCTCATAATCACTCATCATATCAAGAAAAATCCTCAAATGGTCCTCAAAGGTGATAGCATTGTTCCCAACAAATTTAGGCAACCTTTTCCTTATTTCTTTTGGGATGGGGTTAGGGTAACAAAGGATTCCATCAAAAAATATTTTCCTATAACCTTCTAACTTGACATGTCTTCTTTGTAAATCAATTTTAGGTTGATGATCAACTTCTTGTCTAGTATTATCCACAATATTACTAGTGTTAGCATCACCAACAGAGTTGTTAAGATCTACTTTATGTGAAAATGAGGATGAGAAAGGAGCATGTACCTTGGTAGTATTTTGATTTGCATCATTAGATCCACCATTATCTTTAGGCATTACTGCAGATTGCCTTCTAGCATTGTGGAACAATTTGATCTTGTTGTTTATCTTAGCTATGGCTGCTTTATTTTCTGCAATCTCTAGTCTCTTTACTAGAGCATCTTTTTCCTTCCTCTTCTTTTCCAGCTCAATATCTAGAAGTGACATGGAATCATGGATCTGAACAATCTATGATGGTTCATTAATCTTAACACCAATCTCCTTTTGTTTCCCCTTATCTTCAGCCTCAACAGCTTGCCCCACATCTTTTGCTTTGTTGTTGTTAGCTTCCAGAGCACTATAATTTTTAATCTATTTTATTACACATCCTTCTAAGTTTACTTTCTAAGCTTGCAACATCTTTTTTTCCTACATCTTAAGTTGTTCAACTTAACCTATAATCTTTGGTTTCCATGCATTAGCTGTTATTTCATTTTTCTTCTTTAGGGTAGCAATTTTCCTAAGTAATGTCTATTTTTCTTCAAAGGATTTTGTAATATTTTCCTCCCTTTCCTTTTGCAATTTTTTATTTATGGCTTCTTTCTTAGCAAGTTGCATTCTTAGGACTTCAATCTCATCAGGATCTGGGATAGTGAACTCAGAACTAGCAGTTTTTTTCATCATTGAAATTTTTAAGATCTAGATGTTTCAGTGCTACTTCTCTTGAGAATAGTCAGATGAGAAAGGGTTCATACTTTGTTGAAAAATATTATTACTATTCTTTTTTTCTAAACTGAGTGTATTATGCATCTCTACAATTTCTTGGCATATCACTTTAGTTGTGCTAAAAAAGTCATCACCAGATAGTCCAGTATGGGATCTAGAACTTTGGCAAGATGATTCCCTTTCCATAGTAGAGAAATGAACATTATCTCCCCTTATTTCTTGCTCTTGAGGATGGTCTTCTCTATGCACATGAGATCTTTTCACAACCTGATTTTGCCTTCCCCTAGGAAGGAGATCAGTTTGTAATTTGATTCTCGGGTTTTTCTCTACATTTTCCCGTGTGTTTCTTTTGTTTTCCATGATTTTGTGATAAAAAATCTTCTAAATAATGACACTAGTTAAAACCTTATGAGTCACCACCCACCCTATCAGAATGGGAAAAACTTTTGAATGGATCATAATTTTTTTAAACTAAATTCCACAGACAAAATATGAATAACCCTCGAGATCAAAGAAAAGCTCTCAATAAAAACATCTACCTCAAACTCTAACCAAGGGAAACATAGATCTTAAAAGATACACTAGTTTATGACACAAAGCATTATTCCCCAGTAGAGTCACCATTTTTTTGGAGTTTTAAAACTATCGAGCAACAAAAATGCTTAATACCAAAATGATAATACTCAAATAATCTAAAGATTAGCCAATTCCTATAATCAATTACACAACTAGATCATCTAGACCAAACTTCAACGAAACCAAGGACGATTTCCTGATCTTCAAACTCTGCTAAACCAAGGTGGGTATACCTGGGGATGATTCAAATGCAAACAAATGCATTACAACTATCTTAGTTTCATTCTGATTCTCATCTTCTGTCCTCATGCACTTGCATAGTTTACCAATTCTTTTAAGGCTTTCAAATCTGTATGCATCCCCTATTAGAAGATCTAGTCCTAATTCTCCTAGAGTTTACAAGTGTTTTTGGGAATAGTAGCTACCTATGACTCAGAAAACTAAATGTAAATGAGTGGTGACCAGCACTATGACCTTGAACAAAATAGAATGTGAATGATTTTGAATTTATAATAGTTTTAGCATGTAGATGAAGAATTTATTCTCAATCATCTTTGATTTATGAGACCAGTACCTTATCCATTGGGCACAAAGAATTACTTATTGGCAAGAGACTTTATTCAATTAGCTTGTAATTGAATCTGTCAACTATAATCACCTATTTCCATTTTTACAAGATATCCTCTTCATATATTCATGAATTCTACTGATATATTAAAGCATTTACATAATTCATTGAATTAAAAGAAACAATATGACCAATATACACCCCATCTAGAATTTATTCAATCAAATGAACATTATCCAAATGATTTCAAAACTCATAAACTCATGAAAAGGAGACAGAAAATAGTGACACATATTTGGTGAAAGTATCCCTTTGTATTATCCTTTTTGCTAACTAATACAATAACTAATAAGAAATTTGTAAAGAACCCAAAAGATCATGTTGGTTCTACATTTCTATAAGTTATTAGAAGAATACATCACTGAAAATAAACTCAAAACAACTACATATGACTGGACTGAATGTACTTTCTTGAGAAACTAAAAACATACAAAAAATTTTGACCCTCACAATGCCCTAAAAACTCATTTATATAAGCACGAGTTGCAACAAGCAAAAGGAAAATGTGATTTATAGATGTCCTTTACACAAGAGATTTAATACACCTATCAAAAAATACAAAATTGCAAATAATAGAAAGACATGCAGATCAAATATTCCTTTGCAGGTCCCTTTTTGTTACATTTCTACATTCTAATTTGGCTGGTACTCTAATTCCTTGTGTATGTAACTACTTTTCCCACCAATGATGAAATTTGTTCTAATGATTGCAAACTAACCTCAACCCATGGGTTTCATCATCATTATATTGTACTGTGTGAGTCACTTTTACCTGTAACTATTCCATGGTTATATCAGTATCCTAGGGTTATGGGATTGTCACTTAATATAAATCATCCAAGCTTGGAGGTAATGTGGTTGTCAAATATAACAAAATGGGCATTTTCTACTTCCTCGGTCGTATTTGCATTCAAAACCATTCCTCTACTAGAAGATGTCCCTCTTTTGAAAAGAAAGATATGCATTAACAAAACATAAGAGTAATTATACACATGAAACTCATGGGTATAAAATCTTCTTTAGCCACTCCAAAAACTCTGCACAGTGCTCTATATATCTCTACTACCTTGGTATCGAAGTATACTTTCTTGAAAAATTCTTTAGAGAATGATGTTATTGTTGACAGGGTTCTAATTTTGCCACATTAACCCTTTGCTCTTTTCACTACCTTAGTGGCTTGATCACAACTCATTACCATAGTCTCAAGGAGATCATAATCCATAAAAATACTTGGGACTACTAGTCTTCGTCGATCAAAGTTCCATATACTAGCATGTGGAGCAAACAACTTCTTCTTTGCAAACCATCTTTTGAACAAATTTAAAACAATTTGTGATGTATTAGCATCCCGAACCCAATTAGCTTCATTAAGCAATCCCTCTGCTACCCACAACCTAGGATTTGATGAGTCCATTGGAGGAATTCTTTGACTATATCTTGCAGGACTGGAGCACCACAAAAAATATAGTATAGTTACTTACTTGAAGTTCTTTCTTATTCCTTTCTATAATTCTGCAACTTCTCCATGAACAAATTGCTTCACACACTTGCCAAAATCAAAACAATCTTCTCATTAATTCCTTATGCTCAGAAAAGGCTTGAAATCTCTATTCGCACAAGGTGGGACTGAGAGAATCTTCTATCTTATACTCTATTTTTTTGCACATGCGAAGGTTTCATATCTAATAAATACACAGAGTTGCACCACCTATTGTCCTTAAAAACTGCACTGTCAATCTTTAAAAATCCCATGATCAAGGGATGCAGAAAAAGGTGACAAGTATTCCACTTGAAAAGTTTCCCAGTCAATCCAATGAGAATTGATCATGTATACAACTCCCTCCCTAATGGCATTTCTATTTGGACCCACTAGCAACTAAGGACATGCGTGGATAGGTCGCTACCTTGATGTACGTAAAGAATGAGTACCTTGTAGTAGCAAAGTAAGGACAACCATTGATTCAATCTTGAACTTGTGGATGACATGCTACTACATTGCTTAGAAGAATAGTGGTGGGCCCCATATTTTCTATCTCATTGTACATATCCTCCGAGCAACTCTTCATAGTGAGATAGCAAAAGCCATTGATCTGAGATCAATCCAAGGGTAAAGAAATTGCATGAACCTCTTAAGATGTGGTGGGCCCCATATTCACTACCTCACATAAAGTAAACCATGCACATCTTTTTTGTGGTGACTATTGGTGTTTGAAAATGTTACTAGTTTCCAATTACCCTGATGAGAAAAAAACACATCTAGGGGCAGCTAACTCCAATTTTCAACATGCCCATTCAGACACCAGGCCAACTATAAGGCTTGACCCTTCTTCTTCTTTAGGCTCTGCAAAACCTAGGTGGGTGGACCTATAGATTTTTTACATGGTACCAGTTATCAAAGCATACACTAAATCTAATATGAAGTAGATAAAACCCTTATTTCTCCTAATGACTCATGAAATGACATGGATTTATAGTAGCTAAGTGCAAAGATATGAATCTCATAAGCTGAGTTAGGGCACTCTATTATAGCTCTTCAACATGAAAGGGAAAAACATTTGATTATTAATGTTGAGTTTCAACAAATCCTCAGATATGCAGCAGTAAGATTTAATGATCCTGTAGCTGATTAGTGCCTTAACCATTGGGAAAATCCATGAACCAAATGCATACATATGGATATCTAATACTTATGTGTATCTTTAGATATCTGATCTATCTATTCAACTTGTAAATAGACATCTATGTTCAGTTTAATCTCATTCTTACCTGATATCCCCTCAATGAACCTGCAACCCTGTTGAATCTCTAAAGCATTTACACAATTCGTTGAATTATCAGCAATAATGAAACAACATACAACCTTAAGGGACTGCAACTATGACCTAGGCTCTTTGTTCCAAGACCATAAAACATCATAGCTCAATTGATAAAGGAGACAAGATTTAAACTGAAACTTAATCATCTATTGCTCTATATTATTTCCTTGAAATTATACAATCATATGCATAAAATTAACTCATAAAGAACCTAATAGATCTGGACTATCTGTATTTATCTTTATATTGTTGTTCATTCAAGAAGAATTTGCTAAAGAATGGAGGTGGAATCACAATTTTGGATCTAAAGCAATGGTCTCACAGAATGACTGCAAATTTCCTACCAATAATGGTTTCTCAGTAACAAAAAACTAGAATCCTTACAATGGATTAGAGAAAGAAAGATATAGACAAGAAAGAATTCTCGAATTGAATCTGTAACCGACATCTGTCCACTAGGAATTCAATTTTTTGCAACTGAAAACCTCTTTCATTTTTTTACCCATCTGATCTGATCTTTGTTTTCATCATTTCTTGTAACTGATTTGCAAATGTCTGTTTTTGAATGATGAAAGCTTGCTAAGTCACCAAAATATTTGATTTGCCTACTGAAATGCTAGTGAAATTTTAGTTTTTACTGAATGAATCTGAACAAATTTTGACCCAAACTAAATTCTCACTACCTTTTAACCATATTCAAGTCATCACCTCGTTAGAAAACAATTCTAAAATTTCATACCTGAATACAGTTACAATTTGAGTACCTAGTAGAAAACCTCCTATTGCTCAAACAGATGGATTCCTATGCAGAAACTAACCTCATATTCGAAAAATTTAGATCTTCCCAATTTTGGTGGTATATGATAGGGCATACTTAGCCTTCCAGAAACCCACTGAAACTCAGTTTGAAAAATGCCCTCCTTGGTAGAAAACCAGGTCTGTAACTCTTTGATTTTAAATTTTTGAAAAATTCAAAAATTTCTAAAGTTAAAACTTTAGATAAAACCCCTTTTGAATTTAAAAATCACGTGCATCCCTTTTTACAAAAATAATTAAAAATTATTTTTATATTCATCAGAATTTTTCTTTCCCCCTCATTTGGCCCACTAAGCGCCACTCGGGCTGCCACGTGGCAGCCCTTGATTGGCTGTCAACCTGCCACCAGTCTACCACATCACCATCAGCTCGGGCCCCACTTGCCACTTGTCAACTACCTGCATTCCCACAATATTTATCTTCCTTGCATCTTCTTTTTGTGGGAATGCGGGCACACAGGATCTACCACATGGCAGCATCCTATGCCTCTGTCTGTAACTGGTTGTCTACACAATCTCATCACATTTGGGTCCTGCACTGCCACATGGCACAATCCCACTTTCTCACTTTATTTATTGCCCAAGCATCTTGATTTTGTGGAGAAGCAGGCACCAATGATCTCTGCCACATGGCGTCATCTCGCGCAATCTTTATTCCCAGTGCCATGTCACCATTGATGCATCTTCGTTTAAAATTTGACCTACATTATTCTGACGTCACTCTCCATATTTCCACAATGGTCCCACGCACAGTGTGAGTAATAATATTTAAAGGTCTATAAATTTCATTTCCCATCGAATGTGGGATATTACTTTTTACCTCCCTGTGACTGCGATTTTTCTTTTTGTCAGTGTGGCGTGAGCTTCATTTTAACAACGTCCCCTGCCTTGGATGTCTCCTGTCTTTCCACATGAAGCTCCTCTACAATGTGTGGTGTTCATCTTATGTGTATGGATTTTTCTTTGTTTAACGCCTAACTCCACATTAGCATGAGTAATTTCCATTCTTGGAAATCTTTGCCATCTCTTCTGTATTTTGCGTGACTGCAACTCTATTTGGTGATGCCCTTGCTATAAGATGCCTCAAGTTCCTTGTCTTTGGCAGTGTAGGCTTCTTCTTACCTTTCATGGCACAGACTCCTTTTTGAAGCGTCGGCTCCCTTTTCTTTTTATGCTTGTTGAATGTCCCCTGCGCTGGTCTTTTTATGCATTGACTATTTCAAATTCACTTCTCTACCTTGATTTCACGTTGTCCCTACTCCTGTCTTCTTCCTAGTTTAGCATGAAGACTCCATTCTTTACTGGCGGCTTCCCCCCTTGCTCCTACTTTGCACGCGTGGGTTTCACTTTGCCCATTTTCATATCTGCAATGGCATCTTTGATGGCAGCAGGGGGCTCATTTCCAGATGGGTCTCCAAATATCAAAGCATTTCTAAAGAAAACTTAGAGGCATTTAAAACAATGGATTGCAATTAGATTTTTGCAGCTGTAAATCACAGTCAACCTCATCTTATCTCCATGCAGAGACGTATTTCTATTCACAGCATATCTAAATACTAGTTCACCATATTACATCTACTCCATTTGAACTTGGCATGTTCTTCACTCTGGGTGGCTTAATGTTGGACATCACTCAGCGGCTTTTCCTTCTTTTTCTTGCGTGTGATTTGTTTTTTCTTTCTACTGCTCACCCTTGCATCCATCTTGCATGGGATCTTTGATGATGGATTATTCTAAACTCCAATCCAAAAACACATGAAATTGCTAATTTATCAAATTGAGCCCAATCTCTATCACTATGTTTCTACATTTATTCTCATAGGTAACCATGATAGAGTCTTCAATGCCAACTGCGCCCAAGCTTCATCTCCTTTATCATTTATGAATTCAGTAGCAACATAGCTGGGATTCCACAAGTGGTGCGAAGTAAACCATCCCTAACTTGATGAGACAAAGCACTAAGGCCAGAATTAGATATTTTCAAAATACCGTATGCGTCTAGAGACAAACTTTCTAACTTCAAAACTATATGGTAAACATCTCTACTATAGCAATAATCAACAACATTGATGAGTTGCTAGAAATATCTCCTTGTTTCATCTTCAATTTTTGAACCTCGAAAGATGTCCACCCAAAATTATTACAACCTTTCAATCTTAGGGAACTTTTGAACCCTGACATATCCTATTCGTTTGATACCATTTAGTTGGGCCCCAAAGCGGGTCCGGCTAAAAAAATTTCATTTTCAAACAATTGGCATAGCAAATTGATCCATTGATCTTCTCGAACTAATTGAAATTGACTTTGAGCATTAATTTGATCATTAAAACTCATTTGCCACTTTTTGCAAACTATGAATTTGGTGCTAAAAGGTCCATTGACTAGCCTTAAAAACTAACTCAAACCTCTGACCGGGTTCTGAAATATGGCAGACTGAATCTCTGTACCACATTCTTGCACACTATCAAATCTCATCTCATGACGAATTCTCAGTTAAAAGATATTGACCCTTGAAGTTTCCTTCTCAGAATTGTCTGCAAGTGAACACATTAGAAAACAAGAAACTGGGTTTGGATTTGGCTTGGAAAACTGGGGAAACGGACACTTGAAGTTTTGAAAACTAGGACACTGGTACTTTTCAATGAGGATAGTATGATTCTATAATTTTGGCTCATGACGAATCACAGGTCAAATTTGGCAAGCATCTGAAGCTGGCTACTTGGATTTTGCAAACTGGGAACAATGACAGAAAGTGATTTTTGCAAATGGAATTGGCTTGGAAAAGTGTGCATACTAATTCGTCATGACTTGCAAACTAACACACTTGGAGTATTTTTAGAGAAAAACACAGGGGTATAATTCATTTGACTTGACCTGTCACTAGTTTCAAGTTATTATGTCCCGAATAGGGCTACCAAACAATCTACAAATGCTGACACAGTAAAAAGATAGAAATTTCCTTTAGAATTGCGCTTGAAAACTGATCAAACGGATTCGTCATGAGCTAAAACTTGAAACATAACAAGTCTCTAACATCTAAAATATAATGCAAAAGAAATTTTCACGTTTCAATCAACTAGATCAAAGTTATAACATGCCAAACAGGGCTTCCCAAAATTGTGTGCAAAGTGCAAATGCAAGAAAATAGTAATTGACCAACTTTGAGGGATTCAAAATCTAATCAAACAGATTCAAAATGGCTCAAAATTTAAAACATAGGTTCTCTAGTGTGGACACTAAACACTCGCAAAGCGGTGAATCATGACACAATTCTGGGTGCAAAATATTCAATGGAAAACACAGCCTCCTGTCACTATTTGACACTTAGGGTAAAAATGTAGATTTGAAGCTTGCTCAAAACGAGACTTCACGGGAAGGTTCAGAATGTCAATTTATCATTATGAAATGCTTAGGCATGCTAAATGAAAGGTGCTAGAAGCATTGAAAACCTCTTAAGCCTCAAAGGTACAATCAAGTACATATGCATTTATGGGGCTTGATTTGGCTCAAAATTTCAAATGGATGCTCAAAATGGGAATGCAATTTTGAGCGCCAACAGTGACATAGCAAGAATCGTTGATCCTAGCTTTATCTAACGATCAAAATCCCTCCTGCATTTTATGAATGGGGCATGGGTCCAAAAGACTGATGACGTGATAAATCTTACATAGCGGGCAAAATAAAAACCATATTTAAATTCTAGTCATCTTTCCACATTGCTTGGGTCCCATTGTATTCTCGTTTTATGACAACTTGCTATGTCACTAATGGTGAGATGCCTAGATTTTTCAATAGCAAGGTAGCGAGCACCACTAACTTAACAAAACTCGATGGTAGAAAGAAAAAGCATGTCACATCACAATCACCCACTTTATGGCTCTGACACAACAATGATATCATTATCTATTATCCCACTTGGGACTCTTAATGACCATTGGGAAGTTTGACAGCTACCGTGACATGGGTTTCTAGGTTGATGGCTTCCTCACTATTGGCAAGAGACTTAAATTTCCTGACAGCGAGGACACGAGTACCGAAGCCTAAAATATTTTCAGGATCCCTGGTTAGTTTTCCATCTTAGGTAGCAAAAACAAAGTAAACATGATTAAAAATCAATGTGAAACTTTTCAAGTCACTACCTCCATTTATCTGAGCACCATAGCTTAGTTTAACAAAAATCGCTATGTCATGATGGTCACTTCACTCACATCTTATTATAGCGACAAAATGACAGCCATCAATCTTGCCATGATCGGGTGGTGCTTCTTAAAAGGAAAAATATGCAGGGCGTGAAAGCTAAAGAACATAAGGGAATATTTAGAAACTTTAAAATGTTTGTGCCCGAATTTAAATAAACACAAGATACCTAGGGTTCACTTAAGGTATTATAATGGCTGTGTTGAGGGACAAACCTTGAGAATTTAATAAATTTCAACAACACATGAATTAGGGCACGACTAGGGTAACCTAAAATTATGAAAATTATGAAGAGTGAAACATTATCCTACAAAAATGCAATGACCTAACTGATTTTTCACCAAAATTTCAAACCCGTTTTCTATACTATGAAAATTAGACCAACAAATTCCATCACATCTGATGGTCCTAAAGATACACCAAACTTGTCAACACATTGACTAATAGAAACATGACCTCACACTAGCTCATATAACACTTTGTCAACTTCACCCATGGCCCACAAAAGGAAAAGGATCGACCTACCACATGTCACAATGTTGCTATCTTGCTATGATAGAAAGATGTACATTTTTGCATTGTGAGATAGAAACAACCATCAATTTTTCAAGATCTGATGGTGGAGTAAAATTTACTGAAGAAGCACTAGCTCATGAAGCAAAAGTGAAACAAAAATTGCCAACTACACTCCTGTTAGAGGATTACCAGCCACAAATAAAGAAGGAACACTAGGTACATGTGTCATGTTGTCAATTTGTCACATAGAATATATTCTACACACTTTTGGAAGGTGACAAAGCAAGGGATGTTGATTATGGAAGATCAAATGATGGAGAAGTTGAACCAACTGATGACTGTGCTGACCAAGGAAAGGGGCCCATGGAAATATGTGGTAATTTGTCACTTTGTCACTATGACAAAAGAGACTACAGTTTTTGACAGCAATTAAGAGATAACCCTTGATCCTTCTTGATCTGATGGTGGATAAAATATGGGCTTGCAAGGATATTAAAATGTACGTTACTTAGGAAAAATTATAACCTAAGGTCATAACATATATTTTATCATGCCCTAATATTTGAATATTTCAAATATATGAATGTTATATTGTTTAAATTCAAATATTTCCATTTTGGCGGGAGGGTAAAAATAGCCAACAATTCTGTTGACTTAGGTGGGATGCAAGCCTGCTATGCATGGACTAGTAGCTTTCACATCCATTGGGAAATAGTCATAGAAATCATGAAGATCCACCTAGAAAAACCCTAAAATTGTAGAAAACATGCCCAGTAAAACCTCAAAATTGCTCTTTGCAACTGTAAAATGGGAACCAAAACCCTCTACATCAAACCATGTGCTCGTACACTTCTTGGAAAATAGGAACAGTTAGAAAGAAGACTAACTTGCTATGTACATGAAACACTCATTTCTATGAGAAATAGGGCTTGAGGTATATTCTATTGACTAGAATAGAAAAGATTTCCCCATTAGGCCTAGTTAACTGGAAAGCATTAGCTTTCTTACAACTAATAATCACATAGGGACTAGTCCATAATGTCTCAAATTTTGAGTGCCTCCCTATTTTTTCCCTATTTTCATCCCATTTCAGCACAAGGTCACCTTCTCTAAAAGTTCTAGCCTTAGCCTTCTTATGAAAGATCTTATTCATCTATTGTTGGTGTGCTTCCAAGGTTTGCATGGCCTATTGTTTTTTCTCCTCTAACTCCATCAGTTCTGTTATTCTAACAGATACAACATCATTCTCAATTAGTTCCAACTGATTGGCCAATTCTAGGGATGAAAAATCCAATTAGATAGGAAGCATTTCCTCCCTACCATATACTAGCATGAAAGGTGAGTATCCAATAGCCCTCTCAGGTGCTATTTTGTTAGTCCAAAGGGAAATTATCAATTTTTGGTGCTAACACCTTTGATTATCTTTAATTGTCCTCTTAATGATTCTAAGCAAATTCTTATTAGAGGACTCAGCCAAGCCATTACCTTGGGGGTAGTAATTGGAAGTACTCAAGTATATTCCATAATCAATTACCGATGCACAAATATAAGCTCCTACAAATGATTTTGCATTGTCTTAAATTATCGTGGAAGGGGCACTGAACCTTGTGACAATCCCGTCTAAGAATTCAACAACAGAATTCTCGGTAGCACCTTTTAATGCAATTTCTTATGTCCATCTAGTAAAGTAATATGTAGCAGTTAGGATCCATTTATGACTAGAGCTAGAAGGGGGATTGATGGAGCCTATGAAATCTAATCCCTATTGAGCAAAAGGTTGATCAACTTGGATAGGATGAAGTTGAAGGGTAGAAATCCTTTGCTTACCTGAAAAGAAAACACATTTTTCACATTTCCTGACATACCTATGGAAATCCTTGAACAAGGATGGCCAATAATATTTCACCCTAATTATCTTCATGGTAGTTGTTCTTTCTAAAAAGTGGCCACCATTAGGACCATCATGAAGCTCCTTGATCATTCTCTCTACTTGGTTTGCATCAATACATGTTAGCAAAGCTCCATTGAAGTCCTTCCTAAAAAGAATACCATTGACAATGGCATAGGGAATGGACTACAATCTAATCTAGCTTCTTTTAGCCCTATCCAAACATTGAGGATATCCATTACTTGACAAGAAGTTCCTCATGTCCTCTATCCAATTCCTTGGATTCTCATCTCCTACTCCTTATTGTTCTGTCAATACTGTAGCAACTTCCTCATCCAATTCCTAAGATGAGACCATCTGCTTGCACAATCCTTTCCCTCTTACCAACTTGCTAATCTAAAAGTCCACATCGTACTCCAACACCCTGGTGATCCAACCTTATCTTTTCTCACTAATGTCCTTTCTCAAAAGGAAATCCTAGACACTTGCATGAGGGACCAATAAGTGGATCCTGTTGTGTGATAGAAGGTGCTTGAGCTTCTTTAAAGCTGTTATGACTGCAAGGGCTTGCTTCTCCACATAGCTATATTTGTCTTCATACTCTTTAAACCCTTTACTAAAGAAAGAAATAGGTTTCTCTTCATTCTTATCATTTGATTGAGTAAAGATAGTAGAAATTCTTGACTCACCTCCTAAGGTATAAAGAATGAAATCCTTCTCAAAATTTGGATTGATGAGAGTAGGGGTTGAGGCTATGGTTGCCTTGATCTCTTCAAAAATTTCTTTCCCTTCCTTGGTCCATGCAAAGACCATATTATTTTTAAGTATAGTGGTAAGGGTTTCAACATGGTAGCAAGATTAGGATTAAATCTTTTTACAAAATTTATCCTACCAAGGAAACTTTGCAACCTTTCTTGTGACTAGGAAGAGAGATAGAGCAAGTATTGCCTTTTATCTCTTTGGATCAATTGTTAGACCATCTTTAGATACAACATGTCCTAACAAATTTCCTTGATTAGTAGAAAAGACACACTTTCTTGGGTTTAGGGGTACTCTAGACTCTCTACAACTTATGAATACTTGTCTGAGATGGCCAAAATGATCTACTACATTCTTTGAATACACTATGATATCATCAAGGTAGACCAACAAAAACCTTTCAATCATGTTCTTGAATTCCATGAAATGTGGCACTTGCATTTGTTAGCCCAAAAGGCATTTTACTATAGGCATACATGCCCCACTCGATGGTGAAAGAAGTCTTATATCTATCAGCCTCCTTGACTAACACTGTGTTATAACTTGAGAGTCCATCCAAGAAAGATAATCTCCTTGAATTAATTTCCTTAGAAAATATTTGTTCCATGGAAGAGAGAGGGTGATGATCCTTAAGGGAGGCTTGGCTAAGATCCCTAAAGTCTACACATAGTCTAATTTCTCCAATCTTCTTCCTAATAGGGACAAGGTTTTCTACCCAAGATGAGTGCTTGATAGGGAAAATGTTATTAGCCTCAATCAATTTGGATAGCTCTTTTCTCATTAATGACTCAATCTTGGGATTCACTAGCCTCTTAGTTTTCCTAATAGGTTTGACATTATCAACTAAATCTATGATATGTTGAAATAAATCTAGGTCAAAACCCTTTAAATCATCATATGTCCAAGAAAATACATCATTAAATTCTTGACAAAGATGAACAAGACTTTCTTGCTCAGTTTCCAAACATACCTTCCCCATGTTTAGAGTCCTTCCATCAACAATTGCAACTAGTATACCATCATCCTTACTTCTAGCAAGGTTCGTGCATCTATCTCTTGCTTGGTCATCAGGATTGAAGACACTCCCTAAGGTGATGAGACCCTTAGGCAACTTGTTGAAACTGAGATAAATGATTTGATCCCCATATTGGTCATGTAACCTTAACTAATTTCTACCTAAGAGCTCTACTTCATTCTACAAGAAGCTTGCAATTTGTGCATCAGATTCAAAGACTTGCCAATGGGTATTGTTGTCTAGGACTACAAGCCTAACGACCACTCTAATCGTCTACTTCTTCTCATCCTCAAGGCTCTTTGGCACATCATAATATGCACCAATTGTTGCAAGTCTATTAACATGTTTATTCTCTTTTCTAAGAATTCTTTGAATATTAAATACATTGAAACTTTCAAGAAAATATTATACTCTATGTTAATAAGACTTGAGAAAACCATTCTTGGCGATATTTTGGTTTCTCACCTAATCAACAACCAACTTACTATCTCCACAGACCTTCAAGGCTTGATTTCATATTTTTTGAGCAATTAAGATACCTTGAATCAATGCCTCTTATTCTGCTATATTACTAGTGCAATTCTATTGAAGCCTAAATGAGAAGTAGAACCTTTCTAGTGTAGGAGAAACCAACTTCACACTAGCCCCTAATTTAATCTTATTCCTTGACCCATCAAAATACATACTCCATATCCCACTTGTATTTTCTTTGGTCTTCATAAGATTGGGAACAAGAGTATCCTTTTTTGATAGGAAATAAGTACCAAGGCCTACCTATGGGGCTTCTAATATAGGATCAAATTGATATGCATTAGCCTACTCATCCAAAAGAAAATCAAGAACCTCTACCAATGAAGTAGTACACTCCCTTGCTATGTCTTTATCCTCTATTTCATGGATGGTACAATTTAGTTTTATGGGACTTGGTGTGTGGGGCTCAATATGATGGAGGGCTAGAGGCTCTGCTCTAATTAAAACCTTGGTTCCATATCTTGTTCTAAAAAACATGTATGACCAATTAGAGGATATGTAACCACTTATTTAGGTAGTGAAATCTCTTAAGAGACAGATGGAAAAGTGTGGCTTAACTTCAACAGCTGATATATCTTGGACTACAGTACAAATAGGGCATGCATGTAGAGCCATTTCAATATTCCTAAGGATTCCTATAGTCTTGAGAGTACTATCACCCAACTGCAATACATCCCTAACAATGGGCTCATATTTCATTTCTAGGACATTAGCTACACACTTAGGCATCACTGAACTACTAGCCTCTGAATTAATCATGTAGTTGTGGACTAGTTTATCCCCTATAATCAAAGAAACATAAAATGGAGGAGGTCTAAACATTTTACTTGTTTCTACCTCCCTTGATGGTTGTATTAGACTTGTGGCACTCTTAATGCTTGATGGTTGATCCATTGGTTAAATGCTCTCCAACTCTTGTTGCAGTAACTTCTTTTTCATAGGTATAGTAGCAACAACTTCCCACATAGAAATGTTCACATTTTTTTTATTCATCTATTCTACCACACTGTATGATGCATTAGGCACTTTGGTAGAAGCTTTGAGAGTTGCATGAGTAGAAGGTTGAGATGGAATAACTTGGGGGCCATTTACATCTCCTTGGTTGCTGTTATGTCTTTGTTGTTGAGGAGCATTGGCTTGATCATTCAATGCATTTACATGAGGTGTTGCATTTGATGTTGAAGCCTAATTAGGAGGAGAGGCAATAGCATCTGCAAAAACTCTTCTTTTGCTCCTAGTAATATGAGCAATGGAATCCTGGTTTACATTACAATGCTCTTCCACTTGGTGATTCATGAAGGAGCAAAAACCTTGTCATTTCAAATGTAAGGCATTTCTAGATTGGCTCTCCTTGTATGATTTCCCTACTGTGGGCTCTTGAGTGGTCAAAGCTAAATAAGATTCAACCTTTTGACACATACAATGGGCATATCAGTAATTTTAGGAGGGACAAAAATCTTGATCTTGAGCCATATTGTTCTAAGGGACTAGGGCTCTACTTTGATTTGCATTTGAAGTAGAAGCATGATTATTCCACCTATTATGATCAAAAGGAACATTTCCTTGATTATTATTTGGAGTTTGATATTTCAATTGAGGAGCCTTATTACCTTGAGCTTTCTGCCTCTCCAAAGTCACTACTTTATTGCCCACCTTTTGCATCACTGAGAGGCCATCGTCTAGCTTCTTCTCTTGACCTTGCAATCTCTTATCTATGTTTTGCATCATTGACCCTATCATCTCCTTAATTTCATCTATTCCATTTGAAGGTGTGGAGGTTGCAAGAATAATGTCAAGAGATTGTGATGTGGAAGGTGTGGGAATAGGGGCTACTATTGGTTAGTGAATTGGAATATCAAGGAAGAAGGGCATAGTAGGCCTTGGAGTTAATTTATCTCCTTGTATCAAAAGGTTCTCTACCTTTATTGCTATCTCATAAGCATTAGGTAATGTATCTCCTCCCATGGTTTGGATTATAGTGCCAATATCATTGTTAAAGGATATGGGGTAATGTAAGAAAACATTACAAGGGGTATGCTTCACTACAATAGGTATTCTATCCCATGTTTTCTAAAATATCTAATTAAAATCAGTCATGTATTCATGGGGTTCTCTTATAATAGTCAACTGCTCTAAGAGTGAAAGGTAGTCACTTTTATCCTCAAAATATTGGCATGGGGCTGGTCCCAACCCATCCCAATCTATTATAGAGCTATGAGACAACCCTTTATACCATCTTCATATATTCCATGTATATTATAAACATTTTCAATAGTAAACTCAGGTGTACTTTTGAGACCAAATACTTGTATGTCATGTCTTTGAGCAAATAGGAGGAGACTTTCACGATTAAAGGCGGAAAAAAAATGAGCTCTACCATATAGGCAAGTGATCTATTAATATGAGAAGATGGTATTCTAGGTTGAGATCTAACAACATGAGGAGTGAAGATAGATCTTACAAGGGTATGTGTTACTGTTGCACACCTGACTGGTGATAAAGATACTCTATTCCTAGGATTTGGAAATGAAAGCTTTGCATATTGAAACTTACCTCTAGAAGATGCCCTTGTTTTAGCTTTGGGCATGAATCACAACAACTTTCATCTGAAACTAGATGTGGAATGGAATAGAGTTGCCAGGTTCTAGAAAATAAGCCCCTTAAAGGCATGAAATACTAAGAGCAGCATTGTTTCCTCAACATCAACTTGAAATTATTCTCTTTTGACACTAGTAGACTTAAGATCTTGAATATTTGTCCCACCAGGCATGCCAAAAACTATTGTCACAAAACTTTGTACCCTTGTCCAAAGTTTTTACCTAAAGACAACCTTGTGAAACATGGAAACAACCTCTGACCTATGGGACTTGAACTATGAGGTTGAGTTTCCAGAGAAGGCCAACTTCCTTTATTATTAGGATGCACCTAACTAATTTTGGAGGGAAAAGGGGAAGAAGGCATGCACAAAACATTAACCTAATCTATCCTAAGGAGGTGATGCATTTAAATAGAGTGTTGAAACCAATTGTTACCTCTAGTTTTACCGCCAAGAATTTAAATTTTAAAAGTGTGGCTCATGCAATGGCTAGTCTCGAATAAGTGTTTTAATGTTACAACCTGCAAGTTTTTGGCCGTCAGATCTAAGAAGACCAATGGTTGGCACCATCGCGCTATAAGGGAAATGCACGATATTTATTATAGCGCGATGATGCCCTGACAACACGTTGCGGGGGTCGGTCCAGCGTTCTGCGGGTTGGAAAAGGTTTTGGACGCGCTTGGCGCTATGTCGCTATCGCATATCAGCCGAAAAATCTCCATAGCGACATAGCGCCTGGCAAAAATAGTCACAGCAACAAGTTTCAATGACCGATGTGATCAGGTGTTGCGATGATGAATCAGGAGGAACCATGTGTGCTAGGTCAGAGTTCCTGTCAGCATGGCTAACACAGTCGGGGCTTACGTTTGCCACCGTCGGATCAGCTCAGATCAATGGTAAGTGCCATCGTGCTATGGAGGAGTTGCGCGAGGGTTATGACAGTGACATCGCACCCTGGTGATGCATGTCAGGTGGGGCCGTGTCTCAAGCGATGCCAGGTGTATCAACATGGAGGGCGAAAGCACAAGGTACAACGAGTCCTCACAATCGTTAGATTTGGTCGCATCAATGGATGGCACCATCTCGCTATGGTGAAGACATGCAAATTTTATCATAGCGACATGGCAACCATCTGCCATGTGGATCGACAGGACCAGGTCTCACCAAGTCTCGCCAGGTGTCATCCAAGGTGTGGTGCAGTTACAAATATGGCAATGAGTGGGATGGGTCCGATCACAGGTCGCAGAGTACGGTAGGTCAAAGGTTTCATGGTGGCAGGTAGACAGGTTCACGGCCTGAAGGTTTCAAAAACACGGCGAGGCGCTATGGCACCAATGGAAAACCTATGCATTTTCCGATGGTGACATAGCACCCAAGAGGAAGGTTCACCATGGCAAGAAATGATCAGACGGATGGGTCCCAGCGGGTACTGTGCAAGCGCAATCAACGTGGCGAATATGTTGGGGACACACATAAATCTTAGGGCATGCTATCAGTGGGCACCATGGCGCTATGGGAATTTTGCCTCAATTTCCACATAGCGACATGGCACCTAGCTGACACGTAGTCGCTTTGCGGATCAGGTCTCGGGTTGCCAGCTAGTCTTCATCGAACCAAATAAGGAGGTTCCATGTGTATGAATCAGCGCACGGCGTACAGTGGGCTCAAAAATTCAATAGAGAAGGTGGGTCGTGGGAGGACAAGTTTTGTGACCGTCAGATTGGAAATGGATCGGCGGCAGGCGCCATCTCGCCATGGCAAAGCTGCAGGGTTTTTTGCATAGCGACTTGGCACACTTTCGCCATGTGTCAGTGGGGTCAAGTCTCGCTAGGATGCGTCGCTAAGGTGGTGCCAAACAGGATGGGCCCAGTCGCAGATTGAAATGTTCGCGACAGGTCAGAAGTCTCACGACAGGCAGACTGCGTCGTCAAAAAGGTGTACCGACGACGATTAGTTTTATGGTGAATCAGGAATAGCCATGTGTGCTGAATTAGAATATAGACATGAGGTGGCACCAGATCTTAGCATGAATAGCGAGTCTTCACGATCGTCGAATCCACAGGGATCTACGACTGGCGCTGTCTCGCTATCGAGACTTACCCAAGAATTAACGTCAGCGACATAGCGCTCGTGCACCATGTGTCCTAACGGAACCATGTTTCATACAGCTAGTGCAAGAAGGATTAAGAAATTGTCAGACTAATGGGGGAAGTCCCACATGTGCCGCGGGCCCAGTGATTTACAAGGGAAGAGGTTTCAGAATGACGAGTCTCCATGATCGTCGGATCAAGGCCGATCGATGGTAGGCGCCATCGCGCTATGGCGGACATGTGCGAGGGTTATGTTGGTGACACAGCACCTTGTCAACATGCATCCTATCGGCTCAGTCTAGGATGGCAGTTGGCAGTTAGTGTAACCGTCACAGTCATGATAGTATTCAAGGTGGTGCAGTTAGTCCAATGAAGGGTGGTTAACCATGGGAGGACCTCCAGGTGGCAAAATAAAGAAATATGATTGGCCCGCACGGCCTAGTTGACACATAAGGAGCCCGGTTGATCTTTTGACTTCAACAGATTCATGAACCAGGAGGTGAAGATAATCGATTTTGTCATGCGATCTAATCTCCATGATCAATATCGACGTACCAGAGTAAATGTAAAACATAGGATGACACTCCACCCACCCGTTGATCCATCTACCAGGTCGGAGCACAGTTATGGCACTGTTTTTAGTCTTCTTAAGACATTATTGGCGAAAGAGATCAAATTTTCTGGAGATTTTTTCCATGATTGTCTTCCACGGAACTCAATGGCAGGTAGTTGCAGGGTCATTTCAGCAAAAATAGATCTCAGTTACGCCTGAACTATAAAGGAAGATTTTGTACATTTTGTAAGGGTTGACTCTTCCTAATTTTCTCTGTTGTTGCTTGTAGACTTGTGGTGTAAAATCCCTTTGTCTCTGAGCTAAATAAACATCTTGTATCATCTCTTTCAGCCATCAACGTGTATGTGTATTGTTTTGCCCCTTGTTGATGCATTGTTGAGATCATTGGTCTGCATACTGTATCTATCTTTGGCTTATTGAATAATATACAAGTGAAATCTTCCATTCTTGGTGTTATTCAATTGGTCTCTTGATCTATATGTGGTTGTTGGTCGATATAAGTCTGAATGAATGTATGACCTTGAATGTTACCCTGGTTCCGTAGTGCATATATGGGCAGAAATGAGTCTGAACACTCTGTTTTGGTGCATCACTACCTTAGATTAGACTAGGTAGATTTTCTTTAATGCTCTCTTTCTCCCTTTCCCTTCTGAGAATAGATAGGTGCGCCCTGACAGTAAGAGGAAGTCGGCTTTCTCTGAAGACTCAACCTCGTAGTTCAAGTCCCACAGCTTGGAGGTTGTTTCCATGTTTCGCTAGGTTGTCCTCACGCATAGGCCTTGGACAAGGGTGCAAACCTAAGTGACAACAATTTTTGGCATGCCCAATGGGACTCATATCAGAAGATTTCAGGTCTACTGGTGTCAAGAAGAAAAAATTCTAGGGATAAATGCTGAAAAAGTAGTGCTGGATTTAGTTTTCGAGCCTTTAAGAGGCTGATTCTTCAAGTACTTGGCAATTTTGAACATCAAAAAGTTTGGTTCCAGACCAAGTTTGCAGTAATTCATGCCCAGGACTGAAACAAGGGCGTCTTCTAGAGGTAAATTTCAATATCAAGAGATTTCTCTTTCAAATCCTAGGAGAAGAAGGACTAGAACTTCATTATCACCAGTTAGGGGTAGAATAACAGTTGATATACCTGTAAGATCTATCTCTACTCCCCCTACTATTCGAACTTAGCCTAGACTGCCATCAACACTCATCAATAGAACACTTGTTTATATGGTACAGCCAAGAGTTCATGCATTTGCCACCTTTAATAGTGGAAGTCCTCTGTTGTTAGCCCAAAGACATGATATACCAGTATCTGCACTAAAAAGTATACCTAATTTTACTGGTGAAACTTCTATTTCCCCTTTAGAGCATATCCAAGAGGTAGCAAATGTCTGCAATATTCATGGTATTACAGAGGACGATGTTGCTGTTAGACTTCTAGCCTCATCTTTAAAAGGAAAAGCATTACAGTGGTCTAGAGGCTTAGCTCATCGTTCCATAACTGATTGGGATGGACTAGGAGCAAGATTATGCAAACATTTTGAGGATAAGAGTGACCATTTGTCACTACTAGAGCAGCTGACTACAATAAAAAGAGCCCCCCATGAATGTATGACTGATTTTAATTACAGATTCCAAAAGACATGGGACAAAATACCTACTATAGTGAAACCTACCCCTGGTAATGCCTTCTTGCATTACCTTAGAGCTTTCAATAGTGACATTTCCACTACTATCCAACCTATGGGAGGAGATACATTACCAAATGCTTATGAGACAGCTATAAAAGCAGAGAATATCCTAATACAAGGTGGAAAGTTGGCTCCAAGGCCTTCTATGCCTTTCTTTCCTGATGTTCCCAACGACCAACCAGAAATAGCCCCCCTTCCTACAATTTCTACGTCACAAGCTCTTACTCCAGTTCCCCAAGCTTCCACATCCTCGAACGGAATAGAGGAACTCAAGGAAATGCTCCAAGGTCTAGTGCTGAATACAGATAAAAGAGAGAGGACTCTGGATAAAAAATTGCAAGAGCAGGGGAAGGAGTTGAAGGACAAAGGGAAGAGATTAGAGGATAGTTTTTCTCTAATATAAAAAATGAGTAACAAGGTGGTGGCCTTAGAAAGGCAGCAAGCCCAAAGTGGTAAGCCCCCCCAATTACAACATCAGGATCTAAGTGGTGGTAGGCCTCCTAATCATTGGAATAGCTCTTTTGATCAGAATAGACAAAATAGTCATGTTGCTGCTTCAAGCTCAAATTAGAGTAGAGCTTTAGTTCCTCAAAATAACTTAGCCCAAGATCAAGACTTCTGTCCTTCATGTAACTATTCTTATACCTACTGCCTATGTCAGAAAGCAGAATCTTATTTGGCCCTAACTGTCCAGGAGTCTGCAGTAAAGCAGTCACACAAGGAAGATCATCCCAAGGAGGCCTCATATGTTCAGAGGCAGGGTGATTGCTCTTTTATGAATCACCAGATGGAGGAGCATTGTAATGTAAACCAGGATTCTATTGCTCATAACACAAGAAGCAAGAAGAGAGCTATAAAACATACTGCCCCCCTTTCTCCTGAGCAAGCCTCAACTTCGAGTGTTATACCTCATACACAAAAAGCAAATGAGCAGACAAACACTTCACAACAGCAAAGGAAAGGTCCAAGAAAGGAGGATGCAAGTGATCCCTATGTTGCTCCATCTCGGCCTCTCATGGGTACAACTCCCAAAGTTTCTGCCAAAATTCCTAATGCACCCTTGAGTGTGGTAGAGCAATTGAAGAAAACCAATGTAAGAATTTCCATGTGGGATGCAATTGCCACCATACCAATGCAGAAAAGGATGCTGCAGCAAGAATTGGAAAAGATTGAGCCCAAAGATCAGTCATCTACCATGGAGAATGACACTAGTTTAGTACAACCATCGGGTAATGTGGAGACAAATAAAAAGGTTAGACCTCCTCCATTCTTTGTTTCTCTAATTATAGGGGGCAAGTTAGTCCATAATTGCATGATAGACTCAGGGGCTAGCAGCTCAGTAATGCCTAGGTGTGTTGCTGATGCTTTAGGAATGAAATATGAGCCCATTATTAGGGATGTGTTACAACTAGATGGGACTACTGTCAAAACCGTAGGCATCCTTAGGAATGTGGAAATGGCCCTACATGCATTCCTTGGTTGTACTGTGATTTAAGACATATCTATTGCTGAAGTCAAGCCCTATTTTGCCATCTATCTTTCAAGAGACTTCACTGCCCAAATAGGTGGATTCATATCTGCTGATTGGTCTTATATGTCATTTAAGACCAGATATGGGGCTAATGCTTCAATTATAGCAGAACCTCAAGCCCTTCATCACACCAAACCCTACACCCCCAACTTCATTAATATGAATTGCCCTATTTTGGAGATGGATGAAAATGACATAGTAAATGAGCTTGCCACCTCCATAGTAGAGATTCCCGATTTCTTCTTAGATGAGTGGGAAAATACATGTCAGTTTGAGCCTATGTCGGAAACTCTTGAGATAGGCCTTAGTACATATTGCATCATAGAGAAGGAGGCTTAAGTTCTTGATCTTGTTGCAGCTAATGGTGACATAAGTGGAATATGGAGTATCTACTTTGATGGCTCAAGGAATAGAAATGGAGCAGGGGCCGGTGTTATGTTGATCTCTCCTGCACAAATAAGATACTACTTCTCTTTTAGGCTCCAATTTAGTTGTACCAATAATGTGGCCGAGTATGAATCTTTGATCCAAGGTCTCCTACTTGCCCAAAAGAGGGGAATTCAAGCCTTGAAAGTATATGGAGACAGTGAGTTGATAGTGAACCAAGTGAGAAATCAAAATATCACCAAAAATGGCCTGCTCAAGTCTTACAAACACAGAGTCTGGGATTTGCTTGAGGGTTTCCAAGCATTTAATATCCAAAGCATTCCTAGGAAAGAAAACAAATATGCTGATAGACTTGCAGCAGTGGGTGCATCTTATGATGTGCCATGGAATCTCAAGGAAGAGAGGAAGCAACAAATAAGGGTGGTAGTAAGGCCTAATGTTCGTGATAATAACACTCATTGGCAGGTGTTTGAGTCTGATGAGCAGATTGTGAGTTTCTTGCAGAATGAAGTAGAATTTTCAGAAAGAAATTAGTCAAGACTACAAGATCAGTATGGTGATCAGATCATTCACCTCAGTTCCAACAAGTTGCCCAAGGGTCTCATTACCTTGGAGAGTGTCTTTAATCCTGATGATTAGACAAGAGGCAAAGGAATAAATCTAACTGCAAAAAAGGATGATCATGCCCCAGTTACTATTGCTGATGGAAAATCTCTTAACATGGGGAAGGTATGTTCTGAGGTTGAGCAAGAAAATTTCATTCATCTATGTCAAGAATTTAATGATGTGTTCGCTTGGACATATGATGACTTAAAGGGGTTTGACCCTAGTTTGTTTCAGCATACCATAGATTTAGTTGATAGGGTCAAACCAGTAAGGAAAAAATAGAGGCCAGTGAATCCCAAGATTGAACCCTTAATGAGGAAGGAACTATCCAAGTTGATTGAAGCTAACATAATTTTTCCTATCAAACACTCATCATGGGTGGCTAAGCTTGTCCCTGTAAGGAAGAAGAATGGAGAAATCAGATTGTGTGTGGACTTTAGGGATCTTAATCAGGCTTCACTTAAGGATCACCATCCTCTCCCTTCTATGGAGCAAATTCTGTCCAAGGTCAGTGGGTCAAGGAGGTTTTCTTTTCTTGATGGATTTTTTGGTTATAACCAAGTGTTGGTTAAAGAATCTGACAGATATAAGACATCATTTACTACTAAATGGGGCACCTATGCTTATTGCAAGATGCCATTTGGACTAACAAATGCAGGTGCCACATTCCAAAAGGTGATGGAGGTAGCTTTCAAAAGATTAATCAAAAATTTTGTCTTAGTATACCTTGATGATATAACTGTATATTCCAAGAATGTAAAAGATCACCTCGATCATTTGAGCTAGGTATTTCTAAGATGTAGAGAGTTTGGGGTTTCCCTCAACCCAGCCAAGTGTGTCTTTCCTACAAGCCAAGGAAAATTACTGGGACACATTGTATCTAAGGATGGGTTGACCATTGATCCAGAAAGAACAAAAGCCATACTTTCCCTTCCCCTCCCCAAACACAAGAAAGAGCTGCAAATTTTCCTTGGTAGGATAAATTTTGTAAGAAAGTTTATTCCTAATCTTGCCATCATGGTGAAACCCCTCACAGCCATGCTTAAGAAAGATATGGTCTTCTCATGGACCAAGGAGGGGAAGGAGAGTTTTGAAGAAATTAAGGCAGCCATAGCCTCAGCCCCCACTCTCATGAACCCAAATTTTGAGAAAGATTTCATCCTCTACACTTTAGGTGGTGAGTCAAGTGTTTCTGCTGTCTTGACTCAGACAAATGACAAGAATGAGGAGCAGCCCATAGCCTTATTTAGTGAAGGACTCAAGGAATATGAAGATAAGTATAGCTTTTTTGAGAAGCAATCCCTTGCAGTCATTAGAGCCTTGAAGAAATTTAGACACCTCTTATCCCATAATAGGATCCATTTGTTGGTACCCCATGCGAGTGTAAAAGACTTCCTGTTAAGCAAGGATATCAGTGAAAAGAGAGCTGGATGGATCAGGTAATGGAATATGATGTTGATATTCAAATTACCAAGTTGGTAAGAGGGAGAGGATTATGCAAGGAAATGTTATCAGGTCAGGATTCAGATGAAGGGACTGCTATGGTAACTGCAGAGCAGCAGGAGGAAAGAAATGTTAATGCCCCAAGGAGCTGGATGGATGACACGAGGAACTTTTTATCTGGGAATGGATACCCTCAGGGATTGGATAGAGCTAAAAGAAGACAATATAGACTGTAGTCCATTCCCTATGTTGTGATTGATAATATCCTATTCAGGAGGGATTTTAATGGGACCCTGTTGAGATGTATTGAAGAGGATCAGGTTGAGAGGATGATTAAAGAACTTCATGATGGCCCTGATGGTTGCCACTTCTCTACAAGAACAACCACCATGAAGATCATGAGGGCTAGATATTACTGGCCATCTCTGTTCCATGATTGTTATAGGTATGTGAGAAAATGTGAGAGATGTGCTTTTTTCTCAGGCAAACAGAGACTTACAACTCTTCCTCTTCCCTCCATTCAGGTGGATCAGCCCTTCACCCAGTGGGGGTTGGATTTTATAGGCCCCATTAATCCTCCATCGAGTGCAGGTCATAAATGGATCTTGGCTGCTACCGATTATTTCACTAGGTGGACAGAGGCAGTTGCCTTGAAGGATGCTACAGAGCCATCAGGTGTTGAATTCCTTGATGGAATTGTATCTAGGTTTGGAGCTCCTTCTACTATCATCTCAGATAATGCCAAATCTTTTGTTGGAACCCAGATTTGTGCATGGGCAATGAGTCACAATATCTATCTGAGCACCTCATCAAATTACTACCCGCAGGGCAATGGTTTAGCTAAATCTTCCAACAAAAATCTGATCAGAAACATAAGGAGAACGATAGAAGACAATTAGAGGGTCTGGCATAAAAAATTAAGGACCGCTCTGTGGGCTGATAGGATAACACCCAAGAGATCTATTGGGAATTCACCTTTTGTGCTGGTGTGTGGTAGGGAGGCCAGACTTCCAATCTCATTGGAATTCCCATCCTTGGAGTTGGCTCATCAGTTGGAATTGGTTGAAAATAGTTCTGTGTCAGTAAGAATGGCAGAGTTGATTGAACTAGAAGAAAAGAGAAAAAAAGCTATGCAAACCCTAGAGATACACCAACAGCAGATGAAGAAGAGTTTCTATAAGAAGGCAAGGGCCAGAATCTTCAGAGAGGGAGATTTAGTTCTCAAGTGGGACTCAAAAAGAGCAAAACCAGGGAGGCACTCCAAATTTGATCCACTATGGAGTGGCCCTTTTCTGATCTCCGGTTGCAAACAGGCCAATCCATTCTAGCTAAGTAGGCCAAATGGTGAAATTCTGCCCATTCCAGTCAATGGGATCCATCTGAAGCCCTATCTCTAAAAAATTTGTGAATCCATGTGCATAGTTAGTTTAGTTGCTTCCTATTGTTCCCGTTTTACAATAAGTGCGCGTGCACATGGCTCACTTATTGAGTCGCCAGTTCCTAAAGTTTTGACAAGTCTCAGGTTGCTGAGGGGGTCCTATTTTTGTTTTCAAGTCACAAAGACAGAGCCAGAGTTCAAGGGTTCTTTAATGTTTTGATTTCCTCATTTAGGGTTAGGGTTTCGTGCAGCTCTCAGTTCTGTAACTTTTGGGCCCTCTATTCTGACTCCATGGCCCAATGGATCATTCTCAGGCACTGGTCATGCATTAAGCAGGCTCATGCCCCCTACGAGTCGCTAGAAGTGTTACCTCTAGTTTTACCGCAAAGAATTTAAATTTTGAAAGTGTGGCTCGTGCAACAGTTAGTCTCGAATAAGTGTTTTAATGTTACAACTTGCAAGTTTCTGGCCGTCAGATCTAAGTAGACCAACGGTTGGTGCCATCGCACTATAAGGGAAATGCACGATATTTATTATAGTGCGATGATGCCTTGATGACACGTTGCGGGGGTGGGTCTAGCATTTCGTGGGTCAGAGAAGGTTTTGGATGCGCTTGGCGCTATGTCGCTATCGCATATCAGCCAAAAAATCTCCATAGCAACATAGTGCCCGGCAGAAATAGTTAGGGCAACAAGTTTCAATGACCGACATGATCAGGTGTTGCGGCAATGAATTAGGAGGAACCAAATGTGCCAGGTTAGAGTTCATGTCGGCATGGCTAACATATTTGGGGCTTACGTTCACCACCGTCAAATCAGCTCAGATCAACGGTAAGCGCCATCACGCTATGGAGGAGTTGCGCGAGGGTTATGACAGTGACATCATGCCCTAGTGATGCATGTCAGGTGGGGTCGTGTCTCAAACAATGCTAGGTGTATCGACATGGAGGGTGGAAGCATAAGGTATGACGAGTCCTCACGATCATCGAATTTGGTCGCATCAACGGATGGCGCCATCTCGTTATGGTGAAGACATGCAAATTTTATCATAGCAACATGGCAACCATCTGCCACGTGGATCGATAAGACTAGGTCTCACCAAGTCTCACCAGGTGTCGTCCAAGGTGTGGTGCAATTACAAATATGGGAATGAGTGGGACAAGTCTGGTTGTAGGTCGCAGAGTACAGTAGGTCAGAGGTTTCGTGGCAGCGGGCAGACAAGTTCACGGCCCAGAGGTTTCAAAAACATGGTGAGGCAGAAAACCCATGCATTTTCTGATGGTGACATAGCACCCAAGCGAAAGGTTCACCATGGCAAGAAATGATCAAACGGATGGGTCCCAGCAAGTACTGTGCAACCGCAGTCGGCATGGTGAATATGTTGGGGACACACGTAAATCTCAAGGCACACTGTCAATGGGTGCCATGGCGCTATGGGAATTTGGCCTCAATTTCTGCATAGTGACATGGCACCTAGCTGACAGGATGGGCCCAGTCGTAGATTGAAATGTTCGGGACAGGTCGGAAGTCTCATGACGGGCAGACTACATCATTAAAAAGGTGTACTGATGGTGATTAGTTTTATGGTGAATCAGGAATAGCCACATGTGCTAAATCAGAATGCAGACATGAGGTGGCACCAGATCTAAGCATGAATAGTGAGTCTTCACGATTGCTGGATCCGCAGGGATCTACGAGTCATGATGTCTCGCTATCGAGACTTACCCAAGAATTAACGTTAGCGACATAGCGCCCATGCACAACGTGTCCTGGTGGAACCATGTTTCATATAGCTAGCGCAGTAAGGATTAAGGGATTGTCAGACTAATGGGGAAGTGCCACATGTGTCGTGCGCCCAATGATTTACAAGGGAAGAGGTTGCAGAATGATGAGTCTCCATGATCGTCGGATCGACACCGATCGATGGTAGGTGCCATCATGCTATGGCAGAGATGCACGAGGGTTATGTTGGCGACACAGCGCCTTGTCGACACGCGTCCTGTCGGCGCAGTCTAGGATGGCGGTTGGCAGTTAGTGTAACCGTCATAGTCATGATAGTATTCAAGGTGGCACAGTTAGTCCAATGAAGGGTGGTTAACCATGGGAGGACCTCCAGGTGGAAAAATAAAGAAATGTGATTGGCCCACGTGACCTAGTTGACACATAAGGAGCTCGGTTGATCTTTTGACTTCGACGAATTCATGAACTAGGAGGTGAAGATAATTGATTTTGTCATGTGATCTGATCTCCATGATCAATCTCGACCTACCAGAGTAAATGTAAAACACAGGATGACTCTCCACCCACCTGTTGATCCATCTACTAGGTCGGAGCGTAGTTATGGCACCATTTTCAGTCTTCTCAGGACATTATTGGCGAAAGAGATCAGATTTTCTGGAGATTTTTTCCATGATTGTCTTCCACGAAACTCAATGACAGGTAGTTGCAGGGTCATTTCAGCAAAAAAGATCTCAATTATGCCTGAACTATAAAGGAAAATTTTGTACATTTTGTAAGGGTCGACTCTTCCTGATTTTCTCTGCTGCTACTTGCAGACTTGTGGTGTAAAATCCCTTTGTCTCTGAGCTAGATAAATATCCTGTATCATCTCTTTCAGCCATCAACGTGTATGTGTATCATTTTGCCCCTCGTTGATGCATTTTTGAGATCAGTGGTCTGCATACTATATCTATCTTTGGCTTATTGAATAATATATAAGTGAAATCTTTCATTCCTGGTGTTATTGAATTGGTCTCCTGATCTATATGTGGCTTTTCGTCGATATAAGTCTAAATGAATGTATGACCTTGAATATTACTCTGGTTCCGTAGTGCATATATGGGCAGAAATGAGTCTGAACACTCTGTTTTGGTGCATCATCGCCTTAGATTAGACTAGGTAGATTTTCTTTTATGCTCTCTTTCTCCCTTTCCCTTCTAAGAATAGATAGGTGTTCCCTGACAGTAAGAGGAAGCTGTCCTTCTCCGGAGACTCAACCTCGTAGTTCAAGTCCCATAGCTTGGAGGTTGTTTCCATGTTTCACTAGGTTGTCCTCGCGCATAGGCCTTGGATAAGGGTGCAAACCTAAGTGACAACACCTATCTCTACCAATACATGCACAATTGAATAGTTATGACATCAAAGATATAGTGATTCAGACTTGTTTAAATCCAACAATCACATACAGATCAGATAACCAAAATTAATAACATAAGGAAGAAAGGAGTTTACTTATATATCATCCATAGGTCAAAAGAGATATAATCATGCAACTTGCAAATAGCCACAAAATATTGAAGAGAGGAAAATGAATCTTACATAGTACATCAATGGCTGAAGGGAATAAGGTAGAATGTCATTAGGTCCAAAGGCAAAGGGAATTTGTAATGAACTTATAGAGCAATATAAGAGAAAATAGAGAAGAGTGAACCATATGAAGGGCTTTGAAATGTATCTTTATAGCTTGGGCATAGACTTTGGATTGCTTCACAACCTAACCAATGCATTGAATATGGTCACAAGATGATTGGATATGATCTGGGAAATAAATCTGATCTAGTACATCTTTGGAGGTGAGAAATCATCAAAACCTTACCTAGAGGAAACCTTGAAGTGATAGAAATGGTGCCATTAACTACCTTGACCAAGTACATGGATAACCAAGTGGTGATCAGATGTCCTTTGCACTATTTCTAACCTTGCATTCATTTAGAGTGGTTGAGGTAGGTTGTGGATATTGGTTTGTGCAAAGAAAACTACCTTCTTCATTTCTAGCTTTCCGAACCATTGAAATTAGCTATCAAACATGTCCAGCAACTAGAAAGTACCACATGGACCAATGGCCTTATTTCATTTTTCCACCCTACAAGGTCTTTGTAAGTGTGATAACTCCATTCTAAAACCCTATCCACCTTTTCTTATTAAAATTTATGTTCACCATGGCCAAAAAATATTAACTATTACTGTTGGCATCTCATTTTAACTATTTGTAGCTAACTCTTTGTGAACTGTGGGCCATCTATACACATGGTAGCTTCTCACTTTGTCACATGAAATAACTACCTTACATCTCTGCAAAGTGACAATGTGATGACCATGGATCCCATCACATCTGACGGTCCTAAAGATACACAAAACCTGTTAGCACATCAACCAATAGAAATGTAAACCCATGCTAGCTCATTTGACACTTTGTCCACTTCACTTGTGGCCCACAAAAGGAAAAGGACCCACTTGCCACATGTCACAATGTCTCTATCTCATTATGACAAAAAGATGTAAATTTTTATATGGCAAGATAGTGACAACCATTGATGTTCCAAGGTACTATTGGCTTCCCAATTAGATCAATAACCTAGTTCTAAAAATGTAACTCATGGATTGGACATCCAAAATGAGTAGCTATCTTTCTTATGGGGAAGAATCATTTAAATTTTCAACTCAAGGACATATATTTGAAATATATTTATGAGGTATATGCACTACAAAACTCTCTAAGTAATTCTATCACTGTAAAACATAAACTCTAACAATCCTAGAAATAAATCTAAATTCATAGTAATGGCTATAGGAACTCTATATTACAAACTACAACTTATATATATCCATCTATTTGTATACATCTATATCAAATACTTGATTACAATTTTGAATATATAAGATCATTGAATCTCTAAAAACCATCTAATAGGTTTCTCATCATTCCTTTAAACAAGAAAGAGACTTATTACAAAACTAATGCCTAAGTGTGCTGATTTTCTATTCCACATTTTCAGTAGTCCACTCAAATGCATTATACTCCTTTATTATTAGGAATTAGATCAAACCCTTTTACCATTTTGTTCTCCTCCTTTCTATATTTTTATATCGTTTTGAAAATCTAAATTTCATTGAGAAATGTGAAAGATATGATCATTTTACTAAAAGTGGTATTCTGTTGCCTTAAAACATGCCACCTTTTTACTCAGTCAACTTTTGATATGTGGTGATCATTGACTATTCTGAACTAACTCAAATGATCAAAATGGTTTGAGTGCCTTGTTTTGTAGCTTTCTAAATATATAAGCCATTCTTAATTCAATTAATAATTGAGAGAGATGTGCCTATTTTACGAAAACTTAATTTTAACTTTTTTTGCATTTCCTGCAATTGTTGAATATGGACAAGTGTCAACTTGTTTCTCCTTCTTAGCTACATGAACAACTCAATTATCTCAAAAACAACATGCTAATCACCTCAAAATAATTATGATTTAATAATAACCATTTATTATAATAAATCATCATAATTTAGCATTAACTATCTACACATACAAATGCTAATCAATAAACCATTTATCATAGTTAATGCTTCATAAATCAAGTTAATGTATGCAAATGATTTGGAAATATATTGAAATAATGGGGTTAATTATTATAATAAATGGATATAGATATGACAATTTATAGGCTCATCAGATTCAACGGTAGAGTAAAATATTCTGAAGAAACATTGGCCCACAAAGTAAAAGTGAAACAAAAACTGCCAACTGGACTCCTATTAGAGGACTTACCAACCAAAGAGAAAGAAGGCCCACCACGTACACTTGTAACACTATCATTTTGTTTCATAGAATATTATTTGTGCACTTTTGGAAGGTGACAAAGAAAGGGTCGTCGATCATAGAAGATTAGATGATGGAGAAGTTGAACCAACTGATGGTCATGCTAACCAAGGAAAGGGGCCCATGGAAATATGTGGCAATTTGCCACTTTGTCTCTATGACAAAAGAGATTGTAGTTGATGACAGTGATAAAGTGACAAACCTTGATCCTTCTTGATTTAACAGTGGATTTTTGAAATATGGGCATGTAAAGATATTAAAATGTTCATTACTTAGGAAAAGATATAACCTAAGGTCATAACATATATTTTATCGTGCCCTAATATTTGAATATTTCAAATATATTCACATTATACTTTTTAAATTCAAATATTTTCATCTTGTCAGGAGGGCAAAAATAGTCAATAGGTTTTCATTTTGATTTTGTGGAGGGTTTTTTTGATCAGGCTGGGGATTTGGTGGTTGACTATTCACATTTCCTAATAAGAAACCAATTGTATTTTAAATAAATAAACAAACTTGAGGAAAATTTTTTAAAAAAAACATACAAAACTATGCAAAAACAAGATTAAAAAACATACTTGATGAACCCAATCTTGATCTCCGACGACGAGGAGATATTTTGACGAGGAGAGTGAGCAAAGATTTCACCTTCTACAAAAAATGTGTGTGCTATTGTGGGCAGAGAAGGCAACCAAAAAAATAAAAACCAAAAAATGGAATGGGTTGTGGGTTGTAGTCGATAAATAAGTTTTTAAAAATTGTGTACACACAACTTGGTGGATTTGGCCTAAGAGCATAAGGATTTGAAATGTGGAGGCATTTGAGAGGATTTTCTTTTTATAACATAAATTTTATTGTGTGAAGGCATGATTGAAATTAGCAGAATCCCCTTACAGTTTCACAACCTAAAGCCAAAGAAGTCAAAGTGATAGAGTGACTTGGAAATCTCTTTCATCACATAGTCACATAGCTAAGTTTGAAGTTTTTTAGAAGAGTTATTATTGTTAGAGTTTTAGGTGACTCTACAATACCCCCAGGATCAAATGAAAGACCAAGATAACTTCTACAAGAGAATAACAAGACAATTGCATAAAGATGCAAGAATATTATTATTGATAATGGACTTGATTAACATCCAATGGATTGATTTAAAATGTACATAATAGGCCTCCTTATATAGGAGAGGTGATAAGAGACAATGATAAGGAGAAGATAAGTTATCACTCACACAAGGTGGAATCACATGTCCACCAAAGGTGGATCATCCTCCATTATGCAATGAAGTATGTGTGATGATGAGGATGATAATGTGATAAGTACACTAAAGGTGGAATAAGATAACAACTATGACCACCTAGAGTTGAATTCTCCTACACCATGTGTTTAATTGAGGTGCAAACTCATAAGTTTCTCAATCACAAACTACTATGCAATGCATTATCCTAAGTAATCTTAATTAAGTGTAATTAGTGAATATTTAATTACACCAACACCCCTCCTTAAGTGCAACTTAAGGAAATGCAATTGAACTCACAATGCAAGATGGGTTCTGGCTACTAGGCCATTTTAGATACCCATGGACAATATGCAATGCAATGCATGAAACGTAATCTCTCATAAAATGGAGAAAGAGAGAAAACCTAATGGGAAAAACCCTTCTCCAAAAAGGGAGATGAAAACAAGATGCATGGATGGATGGAGTACTCAAGATCCCCCAAAAATTGCATAAAACATGTATATACAAAAAATGATCCCTCCATAGGAAGGTAATAAGGAGACATGATATCCCCACCATAGTGAAGAAGCTCCAATGTAGATGAAGAGTACCTACAAAAAAGAGATAATCCAAAATCTACCAAAAACATGTCTCTCCTTAGGAAGAGATAAATACATCAAAATATGAAGAAGCCACTCCATGTAAAAGGTGAGGAAGGAGGAAGAAGGTCTCCATGTATGCATCTCTGAAGACTAAATAGGTGTCTCCAAGCTCAAAGATTTTTTCACACCATCAAGTTGACCTATGAGATGTGAAAAATTAGGAGAACATGAAGAGTTGGGAAATCCAAACTCCAAAGAAGGTGAAGAAGTATCTCGAAGAGAAACCTCCTCAGATGTATTAACCAAATCTACATTATGAGACTCGTTTGAAAGAGCATCCAAGAATTCATCCCACACTGCAAGATCTAAAGCATAAAGATCATCCTGATGAATAGTAGAGCTCATGTCTAAAGAAGTAGGAGGTGGAGGACCAGGAAGTTCAACATTTGTCTCAAGAACAAAATGATTCAAGTGTCCAATGTTCTCCTCACATGAATTATTCACCCTTGATAAAGGGTTAGGTACATCATGAATATCATCATCATTATCAACAAAATGTGTAAAAGAATACAAGTCTAATGTATGATCAACAACTCCCATAGCTATGACATCTCTAGTCTCCATGTCCCTAATATAGACTTAATCAGGAGTGAACTCAACAATTTTACCTTGTGCACTAAGAGTAATTTGGTAAATGGAAAGGATATTAGTGGTCAAGGATGGTACACAAAGAACATCATTAAATGTACCCTATCCCATAAGAATAGAACCTTTCCCACAAACCTTCATGTATGTATGATTACCCATCAATATAGGTAGAGAATTACATTGCTCAATAGAAGAAAACATATCCATAGAAGATGCCATATGATGTCATGCACCTGAATCAAGAGGCCATTTTCCTTGCTCAAGATGTGTGGAAGCAATGAGTTCTTGTCCTTTGCCTCTAAATGATGATGTAGATGTAGAAGTTGCCTAATATTGAGAAGAAGGAGAAGACACTGATGAGGACAACTAGATATTGTTCTTTTGAAAAATGTGAGTAAGCTCATCAATCTTCTTATGGAAACATTTATGCTCATCACGTCCTAACTTTTTGCAATAAGAAAATTTATCTCTCTTTTTTTCTAGAAGATTCCTCTCTTGAAGAGGACTTGGATACAATATTATGTTGTGAAGGAGAGTCATCACCTTTTTCATGTTGCTTAGGATCCTTGTGTTGTTTGTTTCTCTTTCCTTTGGGAGCCTTTGGAGAGGAGTCATTTGCAACCAATGCTTGATGCTTTAAAGGTTTCAATTGATCCATGTGTGCTAAATTTGCTTGTTCCCTTGTGAGCTAACTTAAAAATTCATCAAGAGAAGGAATTTTGTATACATTACCAAGAGCATCCATAGTAGCATAGAATGTGAAAACAAAGATTGAACATTCAGGACCTAGCTTGGAAAGAATAGATAATATCAATTGCTTATGATCTTTAGTAATACCACAATTAGAAAGCTCCAATCTAATGAAATTGAACTTAGAGAAAAAGTCTTGAATATTCTCAAAATCATAGGGACTTAAGCTCATTCTCTAATTTGAATTTTCTTATCCTATGAGGTCTATCAAAGATTCCTTCTAATGTAATCCAAGCATTATAAAGATGTGTGCAAGATGCAATATGATATAAAAAATCATTGGAGATGCTAGATCTAAGAAAGCCAAGTGCTTTATCCCTTCTCTCAAACAATTTCCTTCTTTTTGCAACTCATGTAGCTAGTTCTAGATCCTATCCAAGAATCATTCTAAGCAATCCAATACTCATAAACTAATTAGAAACTGCGTGTTTCCATTCATGATAGTTATATGGAGTGAGTAATGGTACTTTTAAAAATCCATAATGAATCAAAGAATTACTGAAATAAGCTGATAAGTCCTTCAAATTACTAATTCAATTAAGAAAATTGAAATCCAAGTATTTACCAAGTGCAAATATAGCCAAAAGAGATATATTTCTGAAAGTGATATGTGCACTCCAAATCACTGAAATCTGATTATAGATCTGGAAAGTAGAGCAAAAATCGTACACTCTCAAAAAAGAAATTACACCTAAAAATGTTACTAGATGTGCCCAAATAGAGCCTTGAAAGTTGCAAAAAATGGGATTTGTGATTTTTAGAAAAATTTAGAGACATAGATCCAAAATCACTTGCACCACTATGTAGATTGTGAAATTCTACCCCAAAACAAAAAAGAATACTTGGAAAAAGGAGTCCATATGAGGGAGATATCGTTGTTTGATAATTGCCTCTAAAATTATTTTTTCTGAATCACCACCGCCACACCTTCAAAAATCAAATGGCTCTAGATTTGGCCTCAAATGTTTAATTTGGATGAAAAAGAATTTGATTTAGGGATTTTTGGACCTCCTCTATATGATGCAAACCTTTGATTTTCACCAACAAGCTCCAATTTTCACTTGCAATAGAAGGTCACAAAATAGGACTACCAAAACCTCCTCCAAATTGTGATGTCCAAATTGCCAAATGCTACACCAAAAATGAGTTAAGCCAAGATTGGACTTCTTGAGAAGAAGTCTTTAAACCATGAGAGCTCTAATACCATGTTAGAGTTTTAGGTGACACTACAAGACCCCCAGGATCAAATGAAAGACCAAGATAACTTACACGAGAGAATGACAAGACAATTGCATGAAGAAGAAAGAATACTATTATTGATAATGGATTTGATTGAAATTCAATGGATTGATTTAAAATGTACATAATAGACCTCCTTATATAGGAGAGGTGATAAGAGACAATGTTAAGGAGAAGATAAGCTATCACCCACACAAGGTGGAATCACATGTCCACCAAAGGTGGATCATCCTCCATTATGCAATGAAGTATGTGTGATGACGAGGATGATAATGTGATAAGTACACTAAAGGTGGAATGAGATAACAACTATGACCACTTAGAGTGGAATTCTCCTACACCATGTGTTTAATTGAGGTGCAAACTCCTAAGTGTCTCAATCACAAACTACTATGAAATGCATTATCCTATGTAAGCTTAAGTAATTGTAATCAGTAAATATTTAATTACACCAACAATGATCATGTGAAATTGTTAGTGTAGCAAATAAATTGCTTGATCACTCAGTCATGAGGTCTAACAGGTGCTAAGAAATATAAGCTATGACTTTGCTACATAGTCAAGAGCTTCAAAAGTAAGCTTGGATCATCTAGTTAGAACATAAATAAAAAGGTGAATTCATGACCTAGAAATCTCTTTGATTACATAGTCACATGTTTATATGATGTAGTTAGATGGATGCCTATGAATTGGTGAAGTAGTTAGTTTTGTGTATGAAATGCTTTGATTGCATAGTCACATCATCAAAGAAAGAAGTCAAGTTGTATGCATTAGACATTTTGTCACATGGTCACATAGATAAAACCCTAACGTGAAAAGGAAGTTGTAAAGTAGCAAAATAGTGAAGAGCTTTTAAAAATTCAATGTTTGCATGGTTGTATAGTTAAAATGATAAAAGGAAATGAAGGCAACAACCAAGTGATCACTTAAATATAAGAGGTTTCACATGGTTGCAAGCTTTAAATGTTGATGTTGAATTTGTTGGCAGAATGAATGCTCCTAGAAATGTGTACACCATAGCCCTAGACATACAAGACTTGCACCATTATCTAGGATATGATTTTGTGGCCCACATTATAAATGTGATGCACAATGAGATTACTATTTCTTAGGGAAAAGAGATGGGGGATTTAAAATTCCACTACTCATTCTTGATGCACATAATCCTATACAAAAATATTGGGCATGCTAGTGCTGATTTCATTTAAGGGACAAAGGACAATGGAGAAAGCTTGCTGGTTCAACTATGGACCAGATTTTGGAAAAGGATTTATCCCTATTTCAATTCTATTGCTTTCTATAATCATTTTTTTCCCATTTCAAGTTACATGTTAGCTAATAAAATAAAGAGGGTTCCTAGGGGGTTAGGATGCTAATTAGACCCTCTGTATGCCCTAATGGGGATAGAATGTTAAACCATGATTGGGTACGTCTTTTCCTTTTTGATATTTTTTCTTTAATAAGGGTTTATGGATGGCCCCAAACCCCTCATGTTTTGCCCAAATACATTCCAGAGAGAATGCAAATTGTGGAGTTTTTCTAGAAAATAATAATGATGAACCAAGAGTACCTAGGTCCCACAATAAAAAAATGGTTCTTTTGTCCCTAGAAATATCAAAATAGGGGATTTTTTCATAGGGAAGGATGCAACTAAAAAGATAGATGCATTCATGAGTGAATTCTTACTAGCCCTTAGCCCTTTTTAGGACCTATGATCTTAATGACCTAGTTATCCATGCCCTAAAACAAATGAGAAAGTTAACTGTTCCAAGAAGAAAGCCCTATTGGGAAGAAGATGTGACCATAAAATGCTTAGAAATAGAGGACTATAGAGAAAGAACCCTGGAATGGATAGAGCTTATGAAGGTTGAAGAGGAAATGAAAATAGAAGATCCCTCCTTCAAGGGTTTCTATCCTGAGGAGAGGTATGTGGACAAATTTAATAAATGCATCAATAATTTTGATAGCATAATGTCTTAGGTCCCTCTTGAAATAAGAGATAGAGTAGTACCTCAATTTCTTGAGCATGATGACATTATATATATTGATGTTGAAGATGATCAGCCAGAGAGTTCATTATGGGCCCAAGGTGGAAGAATGAAACAAAAAATGATTGAGATCCTAGAAAAGGCAAGGGAGAAGACATTGAAAATCCTACCAAGGGGGAAAAACTATTTTAATGATATTAGGCACAATTTCATAATAAAGCAAGTAGGCTAGAATGAACGAATCCCTAATAAGTTTGAGCTTGAGGCAAGGATGTTGGATGAAAGGATTATCCAAGCTCAATAATTTATGAAGGATGACGACTTCATAAATTCTAAGGAATTTAAATCATTCATGTTTAATTAAATAGAATGTACTTACTCTTTAACTACAACCAAGAGATTCCCAAGAAAAATTTGGTGAATTGGTGTAGATGATACAAGAGTATGACCCAAACAATGACACTCTCACTATGGATCAAGCTAGAGAGCTGGTAAAAAGAAGTGTGATGTTTCTTTTCCCATGATGGGAGCTCAACTCATCCTTTATTGTTGACCAAACAAGAAGGAAAAATAAATCAATCTCATTTGAGGAGACAAATATTGGAGGAGAATTGCAAGGGTCTATATTTAATGTTGACTCCAAGATAATGGTTGTCTAGAGCATGGACCCTAAATCTAACAAGCCTACTTTGATGGAAGTTAGACTTACCCCAAGGTAATGTGATAGTTTGGAATGTCACAACAACATCAAGTGACTAGATTCACAGCCTACTGAACATTGTGTCACTCATGGGGAAGAGTAAAATGGATATGCTAGAAGAACAATTGTATCAAACATACAACATATCCATTGATATAAGGAAGAAATATCAGGACGAATTGAAGAAAACATATGTGCTAGAGTAAAAAGTGGCTACCCTCAAGAATGAGGTGATGACTCTAAGGAATGTAATCAGACCTATCACAGAGTTTAGAGATCAAGAGACCCAAACTGGTGCTAATACAACAAATGTGGGTGTGGACTAGCAAATGAAAGTCGATTATCTAGAAGTGGGAAGGGAAATTGAAATCAGGACTATGGAGAGCAGGCTCTCTCATAAAATAAATTTTCTCAAACTAGCTTCTTAGAATCTTCAACACAGCTACATCCCATTGTAGGAAGCAGAGTACAAATCTACAAAGACATTATCTATTCTTTCTCCCTTGTTCACTAAGTGGGGTTGCTACATTCCATTCTTTGATAAGTTAGTCCCAGTTTTGGCTCAAAATAAAGAACAACCCAAAGAAATGATCATTTCCACAAGGAAAATGGTAAACATGTTTAAAGAATTAAATGCATTCGTTACTAGTAAGTTGTAGTGATAAGAAATAAAATTAAGACCATTTCCAATGGCACACCTAGTTTTATCCTTAAAATAATTGATGATGATAATAAGTTAAGGGTATGGCAAGAGTGGTCAGATTCTTTTGATAACATTTTGATGCATGAAAGTTTGTTGCCTACAATAATGGAGAAACTAACATAGAAATAATTTTTGATATTGTTGATCTTCTATACAGGATGGAGGTAGACATGAATAAGATAGTTGAAAATGTTAGAGCTTTAATTGATGCAAAATGGAATAAATGCCTAAATAAACTTAATATAGTTAGAGGAGCCGCTTGGCCAGATCAGGAATCATATATTACTATCTGGGAGATTATAGCTAATGACATAAAGGAAATTCAATTTGGAGATAGCGACTTAGCATGCATAGAATAGTAAAAGAACATTGAGAGGGAGGAAAACGATCTAATAGAGACACCTTATCTTTTTGGTTTACCTATTGTGG
Organism: Cupressus sempervirens; assembly: GCA_028749045.1. NCBI lineage: Eukaryota > Viridiplantae > Streptophyta > Pinopsida > Cupressales > Cupressaceae > Cupressus > Cupressus sempervirens. The sequence continues at coordinate 809,476,131 of CM053789.1, forward strand.
GTGTGCTCCACTTAGAAACTATGAAGTTCATCCTAAACATCCAGATTGACAGTTGTTCTAATTTTGGCTATCTCCAATATTCTTTTTGTAATTGGTTTGTCTCATATATAAAAGTTGTTGTATCTCATTTTTGAACATGTATCCTCCCATATAAATCTTGTCACAATCCTTATTATATAAAATGATCTCCAAGATGTGGAGTGAGGGTCCTAGATTTTTAGTTTGAGAAGATTTTTGTTCATTTTTTGAGTCTGTCCATAGATTGTATAAGTTTTTTCTAGAGATAATAGAAAGTTAACAATTGCCAATCTAATTGAGTTTTATTTATAATAGCAGTTATCATTGAATTGTATACATTTCAAATAAGTTAATAATAAATGCAGAAAGTTGGCTTTTCATTCTAGATCTTGTCTCTTCCTTTGATTTCCATTTTATTCTCTACAATTTAATAAGCAAAGTTCATTAAATTTTTGTTGTAATTTTTTTTGAATTATATTTCAATTTTCTTTTACTAATAATATAATGGCTATTTAAATTCTTAATGTAAAATTTGAGAATTTTATGGTTTTCATTGAAGATTCTAATAAGTATGAGATCTGGAAATGACTATTGATAATCTTTTCATAAAATGTTAAGATAGATCCAGAAGTAGATGTCAAATTCCTATGAGGTAGTAGCCAAATAGATAAGGCATGGGTCATCCTTCAAGTTGATCTAGGTTGGAATATCCATATGGTACTAAATTCTTCTAAATCAATCATTTTATTATTAGTTTTGTTGAAGATTTGAAACATCGGCCTGGGCTTAATTCATGAATTTTTAGGGTTTGATAAAGTAGCCATTTATCATCTCTTTTTTAGTCATAGAGTTAGAAGAATCAAGGCTAAAATCATCTACTATTTTGGAATTCATGTTGAGATATTGAGTTTTGCGTAGATAAAGATTGAATTCCTAGGTATACCTACCTTAATCTTGCAGAGTTCAAAGTGGAGAAGGCATCAGAGTATTGTTAGTTGGTCCTCTTATTGTGTGCCTCAAAATACCCACTATGGTTTCTAGCTAACTACTAGGTTTTTTGATCTTATAAGAGGCTTTTAAATTTCTATAAAACCAAGAACCAAAAAGATGGCTTCTCTACTAGGGAGTATGTGAAGATATTCATTGGTAAAAGTATTGGAGTCTTTGGTCAAATTTGTACATTTGCAGTCATATATTTCAGTTGTGAATTTCCTATTTGACTTAGCCAACAAGATGGTGACTCTATTGGGGAGTATGTGAAGATATTCATTGATAAAAGTAGTGCAGTCTCGGGTATAATCTATACATTTTTAGTCATATATTGTAGTTTTTTTTGTCCATCTGAGTCAACCAACAAGATGGTGCCTTTTTTGGGGACTACTTGTATTGGTTTTTCTTAATAGATAAACCTTGAGAATCTACAAATTTCTAATACAACAAGAAGTACATGACATGGGTTCTATCCAAATAGTGCCTTCTCTATGTGATAGAGTTTTCATTTACAAAAGTGCATCATGACAAAAGTTCTTGTCTTAGAATTATAGTCAAATATTCTATTCTTGCGTTATTTTTTGTCTTCTATCCATATTAAATAAAATTTCCCCTTAATGGGTGGCAACTTAGTCAAAGGTTAGTAGCTAGTGCTATATTTTAAGTGTTGTGTGAAATGACAAATAGAAGAAAAAAAAAAGTGTACACAAAGGAAAATCTAGAGGCGCCTCTATACACAAAACTACCTCATATGGGTAGGAAGAACCAACCCAAAAGGAAAGGAGTTCCTAAGCACAAATGGAAACCTAGAGAAAATGCCTCAACCCATTCCCAATATCATCATTTGGTAGAGAGAGAATCCTCATCCTTAAATTTTGAATTTGAGAACACTAGACTTCTAGGTGAAATATTCACAACCCCATTACTAGAAGAAAGAATCTACCAAGATAAAACTATCTCTTCTATAAGAGATACCACCTTTAGACCCAATATGTCTAAATAAGTAAACCAATGGTGGGGGTATAAGAACACCTTGAGTGCTAGAAAAAACCTAGGGAAAATTCCATACATTGACATGAATCACATAGATCTAGATGATCATGTGGATTTTGAAATTACCTCTATAGACCCTAATGAATTGTTATCTTAAATTGAAACATTGATGAAGAAAGTTGCTGAGGAAGATGCCAAACACATTTTTTTGGAAAAGGAGAAATAGGAAATTCACATGAATTATCTCATAGAGATAGAAGCTTTTCCTAGAAGGATGGAAGCTCTAAAAGAGAAAAATAGAAAGCTAGAAGAGAAATCTACTACTCTCCACTCTAATATATTTGGAGATGTTGCAAAGATAAGGTTAAAAATCCAAGATCAAGAACACCTTATAAGAGAGAAGGATGGACCTATTATTTTCCAAATCCAACCCTATAAACCTATAGAATAAAATGGAATAGATCTTACTATGAAGAATCCTGATAAAGGAAAGTAGAAGGTTATAGTGATACAAATCAATGAGCCTTAAGTTGCCTCTAAGAACCCTATTATGTCAAAAATTGACTTAGAGTTGGAGAGAGAAAGAAAAAGAGAGGGAAGATTTTGCAAAAGAGTTGGAGAAAGTTGAAAATGAGGTTGAAGCCATAGAAACAAGGAGGCAAATTCATTTCCTTAAATCCACCTCTAGCTTAGCATCTTGGAAAAACCAAACTTCACAAGTTGTACCTACTATCCCAACTTTTGGACCTATAATAAATAGCCAAGGTTTCTCCTAGTCAATACCATCATCCTCTTCCATTACTACTAGTGCAATAACTACAACTCAACAAGTGAAGATTCCCATATAGACCCAAGGGGTTAGACCTAGTACCTCAAATGTCTTACATCTTCAAAAGAGGCCCATTTATATCGAGAGATAAAAAAATGTCCTTTGTAGGTATCTTTGGCTTTCCCCATCCCATCTCCAATGATTTGAGAGATAAAGTTACCTAGCTCTCAACAAAAAATGCCATAACTAGTGAAGAGCATCTCAAACAATTCACTAATATGCTAAATGATTATAAAGTGGAGCATGAGGATGTTTTTATGAAGTTGTTTGTGCATTCACTCACTTAGAATGCAAGAGATTAGTTCAAAATATTGTCTGATGATAGTATTGGTTCTTAAGATGATCTAAAAAAACTTTTCAAAGAGTAGTATGGGTACAACACTAATGCAAGCTTCATATTGAATGAGATCAACAATAGTAAAAAGAATCTAAATGAATCCATATTTGATTTTAATGTGAGATTCCAAAATGGAATATATAAGTTATTTCAAGTTATGAGACTAGGTGAGAATGTGTTTCTCACTACCCATTTCAATGGCTTTGATAGAAAAATGGCTTATATTAAAAGAGATAAATATCCCAGGACATTAAGGGATACTTTCAAGATAGCTATCAATATTGAAAACAATAGAAGAGCATTGGGTAAGCTGGGAAGGAGAGATGATCCAAAGTTGTTCAACCCTAGGGGAAACAAAAAAGAAGGTGATAAGCCTATTACAACCAAAAATCCTAAGGATGACAAAATGGATCACATTCTAAATTTTCTTAAGAGTTTGAACCTACCATTGAACCATGGAAATAAGCCTAATATTGGTGAAAACCCATAGTTCAACAACAACTATAATAGGCAGACAAGATTGTAGAACTACCCTTATAAGGCATAATGGAAGGATGGTAAGCCCATTCCTAACCCTTCCCAAGGCACAAGTGACAAGAAGACACTAGATCCACTACAGAGAAATTATTTAAATATGATGGAGGAAATTCCTTGGTGTATTATTTGCCAATCCTCATTCGTCTTTCTACTATGATGCTTCCCAATCATTTTCTACACACCAACAAATATAGCTCGAGGAAGGAGAGGAAGAAAAGAACCATGATGATGTGGCATGCAACATGGGTAATTTATGTGATAATTATGAAGAGTAATCAAGAAGAATTTGAAATTGATGTTAGCAATCAGTGAAGCATGTATCAATTGTACCAACAAGTTTTCTCAAATAATGAAGATCAAGATGAAGATAAGATGTGTAACATGATATCAAATATTGAGCACGTGAATTTGAGAAAGCCATCCAAAGAATAAATTGACATAATAACTACTAAGATGGTGGCTTGAGTTCACAACACATAGAATCTAAGGAATACGATAGTAAACAATGTTTTTGGGAAAGCATCTAGTATTTTTATTAAGGACAAAACCCATAAGATGAATGATGGTCATAAAGAAGAGATTCCAGTGGTTGTCAAGGTTAAGAACAATAAGGCTAGGAAGAAGGAGCCCAAAAAGAAGATAAATTCTCAAGGCATAGAACCAATTAAGATAAATGCAGAAGAAAAGAAGTCAAAACTTGATGTTGTCAAACAAATGGAGGAGCCTATTTTTCACATGCAAGAAGCTAGAGGTAATCTATGAAAACCTCTTGTTAATGATCTTGTTAACATGATTTCTATGTTATCACATATTACTATTAAGGTCCCTTTATCTGAAATGTTTAGGATAGAGGAACATAAGAGTATAGCCCTTTCTTGCTTAGGAGGGATTAGAAACAGTAATGCTATCAAAGGTGAGGTGTCATTAGGGAAGGAGATACCATTTTTAGTAAAATAAAAGGAAGAAAAAGGAGTCATATCTCAGATACCTTAGATTTATTTGGATAATTCATCTGCAATTTACATAGAAAATATTCATCCCTTCTTCCTTCACCTATTTATAAATGGGAAAAAATTTTTTTTAAATGATTGACTCAAGATCTTCCACTACTATCGTGCTTTTTAAGATCATGGAAGCCCTTGGTCTAAAGGTAGACACAAAATAGGTTAGGTGTAGAGCTATGGATGCTAGAAAAGTCCTTGTTATAGGTATAATTAATGCGTTGGCATTTAGATTAGCTACTTATCTTGATGTCAACATGACTATGACTATCCTAGTAGTTGATATTCCTCCCCAATATGGAATGTTTCTCTCAAGAAAATGGAGTGTTTTTACAACTCCCCATTCAAGAACCCAAAAGAAATAAACCTAATATGTTACAAAGTTTACTGGACTATTTTTCTATTTATAAAGTTTATTCAACATCAAAGTAACAATGCAGAAGCAATATACACAAACAAAACATTTACACATGCAATTATAATATAGATTTCATTCCTCAAGGGTTCCTTCATATTGAGTCATGTTTAAGATTTTTGATTAATTTTTTAAATCTTAAATACAATTCCCATTATCATAAAAATACAACATATTAATCTCATAACAAAAATCATGAATAGAACTGATACAATGAAATATATCTAATGGATAGCATCCATTCCACATGTCACAGGGTATGCAAGAATCGATACAAGTATATCAAAATACAAGATACACGATAACATATAACTATATCAACTAAATAAAAGTCTCCAAGATAGGGATAAGAATGATAAAGTATAACTAGATCATCAAACTTCCAACATTTGTAAATATGAGGAGGACCCAAATGGTAAGAAGTCACTACCTCCCGACTACATGGCTACCAAGCTAGGCTTCCACTCCTACCATGGAGGCAAGATGATGAACGATCCACATACAAATAATCAAATCATAAAACATTCCTAGGAAATGAATCCTAATAGCCAAATCTACATCAAGGGTTACACAAACTACTCAAGAAGCAAAGATAACCAAAGTTGAAAGAACATTCATCCAATACCAACACCACATACCAAGTCAACATACATATAGAAAGTATATATTGAGCACCAAAATCATGAGAAAAATTCCACAAAAGATATGCACCTCAAATCAAAAGACACATGTCAAAAGCACAATCACCATGAATCACCAATCATCATCAATGAAATTAAACACCAACAATAAATACGTCCAATAATAAGAATAACACTAATAACTACACTACTAGAGGCAAATACAAAATCTATGAAGGAGACTTAGGCTACATACTAGGGAGTGTCATCACATGATCAAACTACTTGAGTTACCCTAGACTAGTCTATCATTAGACCCCGAACCCTCAAGCATTGAGTTACCTAGAGTAGTCACTCTAGAACTTGGAACCTCAATGTGACACATGCAGAACTAGAATAACCTCTCATGAATATGAGGAAAAATAGTCATACCTCTCACTAGGTATCATCACATTCTCATCCTTAGCCTATACAAGTAGTCAAGGCATGAGCAAGGCACATCTCTAACTTATCTTTTTAATGTATCCCAAGGAAAAAGGGTTAGGCAAGATATTTTAATTACTATGTTACCACTTATTACACAACTTACAATAGGTTACACTGGTGCTAACCACTTTGGGTCTTGGAGCCCTGATGCAAGCCACTCCCAAAGACACGTACCTAGATAACCTTCCCTAAGCACATAAACCACAATTTTGTCCTAAACCACAACACCCATAATGATAGAAATCTGTTCCTTAACAGGCAACCCCAAAAAAAAAAAATTGGTTCTCAAAACCAAAGTCATCATATTTCCTCACCAAATAAATCTCATAAACATAAGCCCTCAATTTTGAATCATAAAGTACGTCCTGACAGGGTAAAAGCATAGATCTGTGTCAACGTTTGTGATACAAAAACCTGCTTTGGTCAAATCTCATTTCTCTATCAAAACTCAATTTTAAAAAAAAACTAAAAATACCCTTTTATAGATTTCAGATTCAATATCATCATTATATAAATTTTTGAGTGTTTTGATTAGTTATAATATGCTATAATCTAAAAATATTATAAGTCGATATTTCAACATTTCAGAAGATGCTCTCTCAAAAAATGAAAAAAAATAGTAAATCATATCAAAAACATAAAAAAATATGTTTATCACTAGAGGAGAGAATCCTCTTCATGAATATGTAATTTTTTTCAAGAAGGTATAGATTTGATATGGAAGTTTTGACGGGAGGAAAAAATTGTTGGATTCTGACAAGGTCGAACTTGAGTACTTATAACAAATAAAATATACATAAAAAATAATTTTTTTTTTTTTTGTGCACTAGCTATACATGTCATCTATGAAATATTTTCAAATCATAACAAAAAAAGATGATTTGCACATACTTGTTTGACGAGAATTACATCCTATATTTTTTACAGTTAAAAAAGGGACTCCAAAATAAAATAAAATGAATAAATTCTTAGTCAAAAAAATAATAAAAATTATAGGCATAAAATTCATTCAATTCTACACATTTCATCAGTTTACATCATCTTCATATTTTAAATGCAAATACCATTTTTTTTGTCATTAATGTTGAACTATCACATTCTGATATCACTTTTCTTTATAAAAGGTGACACAGGTTTGTGCTTTTACCCGACATCTAGTCAAATAACCATCATAAAAGAAATCTTAAAATACTCCTTTGGTGCACATCCTAGTTTGTCCAACTAAATAATTCACATAAAAACCATCACAAAATAAAACACCACATTAAAATTTCCAAAACTCATCACAAAAAAAATTCCACAAAACCTCAATTAGACACACACCAAATAGTACAAGGTTCTATCGAATGACTTAGATTAGACTATTTTCAGAAGTTTTGTTTGATTATATAAAGGTTATAAAAGTTTAGATAAATTTAGTTTGTTAACTATCTAATACATTTGGAATTAAATATTTTATATGTTAAATCAATAATATTTAAAATAAAGATAAAATATTTTCAAAGGTCATAACATTGAGTTTTTATGCATTTTCTCTATGTAAATTAGTTGGTATTTTAAATATTATAATCTCATATGGAATGGTAAAGATCTACAACCTATATTGATGGAAACAGAATTTAATTTCACATATTTTTCATTATTACCAGTCCTAAAGAAAAGTTCATTTGAATGGTTTAGAATATGAACATTCTTAGCAGCACTATTCATAATAGAATTATTTATAATCACAAAGAAGATATTTTCCTAAATATGTATTTTGTAAAATTTATAAGTAATTATTTGTGTGTCTCTAATTGAAAAATCAAGCTCAAATAGGCCTTGTTTTAGCATGATAGTCAATCTTTGACTATTTCTGTACCAAACAATCATATATGATTTTTATATATGCTAAATAAAACTCAAATGGGTCTCTAAAATTATCTTTATTTTAGATAAAATTTATAGAAAAATCACATGTTTCAAACCCTCAAATTGACACACAAGAAATTGCAAAATTTTTTATTCATAATCAGGAAAACACGAAGAAGACAATCTTTCCAACATAAATCACAAAGACATTTAAAAACCCCTACCTTCAAAAATTAAGTAGAATTTACTCCCAAGCTTTCAAAAAAATCTTTTACATCAAAATCTGAATGCATAATGTGTAATTTCTCTCCTAAAATCTCTATTGTAAATTATCTTATTGTTCTCCAAAAATCCTCCCCCAAAAAGACCAGAATGACGTCTTAATACATAATAAATAAATAAAACTAAGGTTACTAAAATAAGTCAACTTACAAAAGAAAGTAACTCGACTAAAATAAAATAATAGTTTCTTTTGTTTTCTAATATCTTTTAAAAAAAAAATAGAATCACTTTTTTAAAAAAAATAAAAGAACTACATAATTTCTACTTTTTTTCTATTTCTTTTAATATTAAATAAATCCATATTATTTATTTATTTACTTTCTTTTCACAAAATAGATTTATCATTTTTATAATAAACTAAATAAATATCCTTTCTTTTAAGTTAAATAATTTATTCCCTGCTCAAAAATCTTATTTTAATTTTATTAATTAATGTATAATTAAATTACATATAATTAGTTTAATCATTAATAATAATTAAAGTCCATTAATTATGTCCAACTCTAATTTTATTATCATTGATTAAATATTCATGATACATCAATATATAGTCTTTAATATTTTAATTTAGCCTTTTTTCCAACTTTCATATGTAGACTTTTTAAATCAAGTCTTTTAAATAAAAGAACAAATGTTTAATTAATTTAATTTTCCAATTAATTAAATATCATGATATTATAATTCTTCTTTTTATTTAAATAATATTTAACAATTCTAATATTATGTGATTGATTTAAATATCAAAATTAAACCTTTTACCAAATAAATAACATAGTCATATCCACATAAGGAAAACTATTCAAAATCCAAACTCAAACAACACACACAAAGAAAAACTTGGGGTTTTAAAAGGGGTAGAGAGTCAAATACAACTCCTCCTTGCAGCACAAGTGTATAGGCTATGGCTAGGATTGGACCTGATCATTATCTTCCCATTCTTACTATTGAGTTATTGTGATAGGGCACGCTCATCCTAGCAATTCAAGAAAGTCGATGCTCGGTTCCTGAAGCTTATGTAAAAGATGTGCATGTGCATATGCATATATATAACTAAACTTGACATGCAATGGTAGGGCATGTGGTACATCGTGTAGATCCTGACTAGCGAGTGACTATGACTCCCTCCCTTAACCACATCAAACATGTCAAACATAAAAGTAAAATAGACACGCGCAACATACACATGAAAGTATGGGGTAAGTACCATAATGAATCACGAGTCAACTCATCAAATTCTCATATATAACAATGCATTACTATGAATATAAAACAATCATCATTAAGGATATATCATCTGATATCATTATGAAAACAATCATATTTACTAACTAAGAATCATTAAAGCAACATTAACACATAAGTAATCATAATCATTATACAACACATGAAATATAATCAACCATGTAATCATAAATGATATTTTCAAGTGATGAAATAACATCATACCATATATCTCTAAAACTAACACATGTATGAAATAGGCCTAAAAGAGTTCAACATATATAATATAAAGAAAACTATGGGTGGGCATTACAGCTACTATGTGAAGCAGCCTACAATGTGACTTGTCTTTTGCTACATTTCACATAGGGTACAAGGTCATCGAGGTTGATAGAGAACCAAGGATTACCCACATGATTGAAGATAACAGTGACAATAATTCCATATGTTTCTTAGACACAAAAGTAAATGATTTCAGAGTAGAGATTGCTATTCAAGAAATTGAAAAGTTAGCCCCATTAGTTTCACAGGAAGTAGCAAAATGCACAAATTTACAAAATGTTTGGACAATGTACTATGATGGGGCTAGATCCAAATAAGGGTCAGGGGCTAGAGTAGTTTTCATCTCTCCAGAGAATAACACATTTAGATATTCATTAACCTTGAATTTTACATGTACAAATAACATAGTAGAGTATGAAGGAATTTTATTTGGGTTGGAGGTAGCTATAAACCATGGTATTATTGGTGATTACGAATTAGTTGTATCCCAAATTAAGGAGACATATGCATCTAAGAACAAGAGGTTGAAGTATTACAAAAATGTTGTATGGGATCAGATTGAAGCATTTGATGCTTTTGGAATAACTTGGACGGATAGAAGTAATAATAAAATGGTTGATCTACTAGCTAATGTAGCCATTAAGCCTGATGATATAGATGCAAAATAGAGCATCAATCCCTAATAATATAGAAAACTAGCAACTATTTTAAGATTATAAAGATATTGTGAATTTTCTTTTAAATGAAGATAAATACTATGGCTAGGAATTGGACTGCATCACATTAGTTGAGAAAATACATGGGAAGGACACCATCTTTTGCCAAGAGATCTTGCAACTAAAGACAAATAAGCTTCCTAATGAGTTGGTAGTGTTGGAGAGTGTGTTTGATAATCAATATAGGGTCCACTTAGAGGCCAAAGACAAAAAATGACAAGATCTTGAAGAAGTGAATCTTGGAACTAATGAGTCTCCGAAAAAGCTGTACATAGGTAAGACTCTATCTTCTGCCATGAGAAAATCCTTGATTTATTGTCTAAGGAAATTTAGAATTTTTTTCAATGATCATATGATGACCTTAAGGCTTAGAGGGAAGATTTGTTTCAACATGTTATTCCATTAAAAGAAAATGTTAAGCCTTTTAGACAAAAGTAGAGACTAGTCAACCTCACATTAGCCTTTAAGATGCAAGAAGAGCTAATAAATCTTAGGGATGGGGGAATTATTAAACCTATAAGAAACTCCTCATGGGTATCAATCTTAGTATTAGTCAGGAAGAATATTGGTGATATTAGGCTATATGTAGACTTTGGGAATTCGAATATTGCTTCCTTGAAAAACAATTATGGTTTGCCAAGCATGGAAGCTATGCTACAACATGTCAATAGGTCTGAATTGATGTCCATGATGGATGATTTTTCTAGGTACAACCAAGTATTGGTTGATGAGAAGGAACAATTTAAGAGAGCCTTCACCATACCATGGGAAACATATGTATATGTTCGAATGTCATTTGGTTTGATCAGTTTAGGGGCTAATTTTCAAAGAGTTATGGATGTTGCTTTTAAAGAGTATATAGATAAATTCATGGTTGTCCACTAAGATGACTTGGTAGCTTATTCCAAGAAAGTTGAACACCATTGTAGACGTATAGAAAAATATGCTCTTAAAGGCTTTGGAATGTGGGGTTTCATTAAACCCAAGGAAATGTACCTTTGGAGTTATAGAGGGAAAATTGTTGGGTCACATAGTTTCTAAAGATGGAGTTAAGATTGATCCAGAAAGGGTAGCAGCAATAGATAAGGTCCTTAAGCCAAAAAATGTCAAAGGTATTCAACCTTTCTTTAGCCAAGTTCTTAAAATTAGAGAAAAGTTAAACATTGTCTTATCATCTACATTTTATTTCATGGTGTATAATCGGTCACAAAATTAAATGCATTAAACAACAATCCTTATTTATTGTTTCACCATCATTTCAACAAAAATGTGACGAGGATTGTGTAAGAAAAATAAGCTTCCCAAAAAGACAAAACCATATTGATTTGAAAGCCACATTCATCATATCACATTCCACATAAGAAACCTACAATAATTGGTGTTGTTGTTCTTCTCGAGTTTATCTATTGTTTAGGCAAACTTCCAAGACTATGATTGCTTTTAATCCTTGTCATCAACATGACATGGATTGTGATTTTTTTAAACATGGGTTTCTCTATTAACATATTGAATTTTGAATCTAGATAAGAAAAGTTAGATAGAGACAGTATACAACTTGATAACGATGTCAACAAGTGTGCTAGGTTAGATGTTGCACATGTGAGAATTTTTAAAGAGTGTGAGCTAACAATGTTGTGTAATTATAAAATGATTGTAATATCTTAATGAGGTCCTATTATAATTAAGAGGTGTAAAGAAAATTTTCAGTGGATTTTGGGAGATGGTATTGTGAGAAGGGTTTTTCTCTAGAATTTGAAAATATTGTAAGCCCATAGAACATGTAGTTGGGTATTTTTTTACTTTAATGCATGTTGCAACTCCTCATATCATATAATATAAGTCTCCTTTTCAGTTGTGTTAATTTTGTCTCAAGTTGGACATTCATCAATAGTATCCCTCCCTTTTAGGACGAAGTGCTCACTTAATTCCTAGAGTGGCTTATCATCCACTTGGTCAAGGCATTATTATAAGTTATATGCATGATGTTCATGATGAGGAAAGTAAATTTTTATGATATATTTGAATAAGAATGATCTTTATGTCATTACATAATTGAATTAAAGAATTCACTAATGGTATACCTCATACATATTTGGTCAATTATCTTTATGATTTATTACCCAATGTATGATATGATCCATGGATTCTTTATGTTGTTGAGCCTAACTTCTATATGTTCTAGTTATCTATATAGTACACATTCTTCTCTTCATATCCAAAATTCTCCCATGGATATTGTACTTATTTATATATGTGTTTATTATTTAGATTTATATAAATATAATTAGGGGAATATTATGTCTATTTATTATTAATTTGATATATTATTCTTAGATTTTATTAAATTAATGGACCATGGTTTCATTCTTACTCTAGATTTAATCATTATAATTTCTATGCAATTCAATAATTTTATTTTAAAATATATTTGTGTTATAAAAATATGAACCTTAGTTTACTATTGAATGGTTTTTGAAGTATTAGATAGTAGCCGAAAAAGGGGGTGTTGATCCAGGAGTACAAAAAGGCTGAAGAAAAGTAGAAAGTCACCTCCCACTTATCTAACTGATACCAATTTTATACTTCAAAAACCAAATAAAGAATAACTCCAAAAAAGAGTAATCCTTATCAATAATCCTATCCCTAATAAGAATACAATATGGAAAATTATACCAACAACATAAAAACTTATTGCTACTACTAGTCCACTTCATTATAATAAACATAAGAAAAGACCCATAGGGTACCAAGTTTAAAGGGATCCAAAACTTAACAATACCAAAAGAAAATGAATCAGGGGCTAATTTCCCACATTCTCTCCCTATTCCTCCTCTTTCTTTTCCTCAAGATTCTCCATGTTCAAATCCACCCCCTCCACTTTGACAGGTTTATTCAGCAGTATCTTTAGCCAATCCTTCACTAGGAAACTATAGATGGAGCAAGTAGTTTCACTTGCTTTGCCAACATATTTCTTATCCTTGTTCACTTGTAGAAAATAGAGAGTGGTGATAGTAGAGTGCATGACCTTTGTGATAAATTCTGCCAATGTGCCAATTTTTTTGGAAAATGTCGATATGGTTTTCTACAAGCTCCTTCATCAAATTCTCTAGTCACTCCAACCAAGCCTTTCTTTGGCTCTGTTCATAGCTATGTCTCCCTTTCTTCACCCTACCTTTGAGAGCTTCTCTCATGGGGGAGGTGATATCCTCCCCCTCCTCTTCTATTCAGGGATGAGATGGCCTCTAGGGTGTTTGAGATGTGTGAAGGGCTAGTCTTCCTAATATTCAGGAGTTGCCTCTAACTTTTGGTGGGTTTTTTTCTCTCTTTATGGACTCTAAACTAAAATCTTGTTTGGAGGGGGGGCATTTAATTTTTCAATTTGGAGCCTTTTACTATCTCTCTAGCATTTTTCTTGCTCCTCCTCATGTTTGTGTCAGACTCAAGGACACTTATAATATTCATCTTAGTACTAGGTTTGTTTTTTTCACTCTTTTATAGTCTGAGCCAAGGCTAGGGTCTATGGAGACTTGGGGAGTAATAACAACTAGTGGATTAGCAAGAAAAGGTAGGTTTATGGCAAGGTGGTATTTGTAAAGTTTGTGCATGAAGCCCTAGTGGATGACATAGAAGGGTTTTTCTTCTTCTTTCTTTTCCTAGCCTTAAAAACATAGTCTTCCATGGAATGCAAAATAAGGTGAAGAAAAGAAATCAAATCATGGTTCTTAAAGTGGTTGAGCATCGGGAAGTGGTAGTAGTGTAGTACCTGGAAACAATATTCAAGAGTAATATATTACATAATGGAGTAACAAATCACATCCTAGAGCTTTGGTAGATCCTCTCTGGAGAATGCACCTCTCATGCAAACTAACTCCTCTTGAGGTCAAAAGAACTTCCTTAGACTTGTTTCATCAGAAACCTTGGCCTACTTACACCAATTCCTGCCCTTCAGGGATAACTCTCTAGCCTTAGTGATGAGCTCCTCTATTATTTCAAATGCCAACCCATCAATATTTACCTTCTTGTCAGTCCAAGAGTTGAAAAATTCCATGGAGATGTGATTATTGTGCTTTTCCATGCCTTCCATGCATGAAAAAACTCCTCCTTCTCACAAGTAAACCCATGCATCATTGCTCTTTCGAGTGATGTAATCCTCATTCTCCACTGGTTCAATGTAGTCACTGGTATCCATTTCTTCACCAAGATCAATGACCAACTTCTCATAGTCTTCTGACATCCCCTTATTGTAGACAAAATTGCAACACTTGTGGTAGATTAAGTATTTCAAATTTAAGGTGGAATTATGAAGGCAACCAAAACCCATCATAAGATCACAAGGTTTCATAGTTTCTAAAATCCCTCTCTTAGAGGCATATGTGATTAGTACCTTTCCTTTTAAAATTAACCATTGCCAGTTATAATTGGAGTGAGGCTTGATACAATTGTACTTGAAATCCTTCCTAGTCAATTTTTTTATTTTGATCAAATCCACACCACTCATCCTTTTCTAGAAACAACTAATGCTCCTAGTGAGAGAATCCAAAAATCAATTCTTCATGAAATCTTGCCAAAGATCAATTTTATGATAATAGATCCAATGGTTTTCCTATCCCAAGTGGAAGCCCATTTTGTATCTCGTCTTCCTAAGGGTTTCAGGGCGAGTTTCCATCGTTGGATCCCACTACATTTCGTTAAGAGCCTTGTTACCTACTGAACCACCACTAAACTGGGAGTGGCTTTGTCCTTGAAGATTATGTTATTTCTCTCCTTCCAAATTTCCCATGAAACATATAGGGTAATTATTCTTCATAAGGTTTTAAGACATGGGTGATTAGAGGGCTCATCCCAATTAACAAATTGATGTAATTTCTCATTGACACACCATTAGAATTCCCATAATGCAAGGATCCTCCTCCAACTCCAACGTAAAAGGGCAGTGAATGAGGAGTTGTGGGATAGACTCTACTTCTCTATAGAATAACACACAATAGTTAGCTAACTGACACCCTCTCTTTCGAAGATTATTAATGGTGAGAATTGTCCAATGGAAGTTTGTCCACTAGAAGAAATTTATCTTTGGCAAGATCCATGGGTGCCACACCTTCGTCTAATCCCCCAAGGCCTCATCCCTCACAAGACAAAAAATGTAAGTGGATTTTACTATCGAATGGTTATATTTGAATATCGATGATATTTTTGATGATTAACATTAACAACAGTATTCATGGTAAATGTAATATCAAATTGGATGTTTATATGAAACTTAATTTTGGACATTAATATGTTAATTTTCTATTAATTTTTAAATGATATTTTTTAAAGATAATCATTGATAATTTATAAATATTGACCCTTATCCTTCATCCTACAAGAATATCTAAAACTTGATAAGGATTCAAAACTATATTTATTTGGACATGTAGACCTTTGCATGCCCTTGTATCTTGGTATCCTTTAATCCAACTGCATTCACCCACTAATTTGGATACTTGATAAGGATTCAAAACTATATTTATTTGGACATGTAGACCTTTGCATGCCCTTGTATCTTGGTATCCTTTAATCCAATTGCATTCACCCACTAATTTGGATATTTAGAGAACTTACTGAAAATATATCAAATAGAAAGACTTCATGGTGGTACCTTGAGTCATATTTAATAGTCCCTTTTTCCTTTACATCTCACATTCATGTCAATTCTAGGGCTCAAGAAAACCACACATAATTAAAGAAGAAAAACTCATAAACTCACAATGTAAAATCTTCATTCTTTTCACTTTTCTTTCTAGCATGTGCTTCATGAAACATTATTTTCTAGCATTCTTTTTCATAAAATATTTTCATACAAAAAAATGAATTTTCTAATCACATGGACCAATAAAGGAAAATGATAGTTAAGCTAAATTTAAATTTATAATCACAAAAAATCCTAAAATGGATATTTTCAAGTGTGCACCAAATTTGGATCTCTTATATTTTGACCAAAGAAGGAGAAATTCATTAATTTATGTCTTTTAGTAAGTCATAAAAAAACCCAACCTCAGTCAAAGAACTTGTCCACGTTTATTAGATCTAGGAAAAAAGAGCCTTCATTTGACATTGAAAGATGAAAACTCTTTCTAAAGAGTAGTTTAATATAGAGGTTACATCTATCATTCAATATTAGAGGAATTTAGCAATAGTTTAGATAAAGACCACCATCTTGAACATTTTCAATGCATCTATATAATCAATTGAAGTTGTTTCAAAATAGTGTTCCATATGGAAATGTATTTTTTGTGTTATAAAATTTTATGTCTTTTTAAATTTTGTAGTCTACTTCCCCAATAGATATGTTATGAATTTTAATTCAACTATTATACATGAATTTTTTTTAATAATGATCATTACTTACAAGTATTAGGATAAATTATTTTTTCCTCTACACAAAATAAAATAGGCTTAACATGAATAGTTTTACCCCACAAAACATGAAATGTAAAATATAAATATAAAAAGATTTAAGGACTAAATAAATTCCAAGATAATAAAATGCTCCTTATAAGACAAAAAGAATATTGATCAAATAGATCTTTTTCTTCCTATAAAAAAAAAAATAGAAGAGTTCACTAAGGAGGTGTTCTTTAAATAGAAAAATGCAGAGGAAGTGAGGGGAATCAAGATGTTATTGAAGACTTGAAAAAGAAGATGGAAAAAATGGAAAGGTGCACTAAGGAGGTGCCCTCTAAATACCATAGATTTTTGGAATCTTCAATGGATCACTTGAAAAAGGTCTTGAATGTCACTAATTAGGGCAAAGAGGTCAAACTAATGTTGGATCTAGAGGGACCATATAAGGATGAGGAAGAAGAAGGACCATGGAAATGTACTTGCTCTAGTAAAAAAAAGAAATAGAAGAGGGAGGCTTAGATTGATCCACTTGACATCTTGAAGGTTATGGAGTAGATAAAAGATATTGAGCATGAGTTGAAGGAAAAAGTTCAAGATTTTTCCTAAGTTGCCTTTTCTTGTGGTGTTCTCTTTTTTCCTTGGTTGCTCTTGGTAGGTTTTTTGTTTGTTTCTTTTTGTTGTTGTTTTTTTGGTGTTGGCTTAAGCCAGGTGTAGCTTGAAATGGTAGTGATTGTGTCTACTGGTTTTAATATTGTTTCGTTTAAGGACTTAATGCTTTTGTTATCTTCTATAAAAGTTATGAAGTTTAGGGTCCCCTATTAAAACCTTATTTTAGCCTTCATAAAAAACATTTAGTAATGATCTATACAATAAATAACCTTTTAATTTCCAACACTAAACCTTATTATTTTTTATGTCCATACCCTCTTTCATAGCTCCCACTTTCTCATAGGTTGTGAGGATGTAGACTCTATCTTGTTGTATGCTTTCCAAACACATCACCCAATGAAATATTATAAATCCTTTTAAACAAATGAAAATGTATTTTGTTCATATCCTAAAATTGTAGCATTGTGTTAGCATACATATCTTTGATGGACTATATGAAATAGACATGTATTGTCTATGATACCATAATTTTTCATATAATTTTATAGAGCATTTCTCAATGAGATATCTAAAAGTTATTTTTTCTTTGATTCATTCCTCTATCATTTCACTCCTTTTTACACAAGATGGGAATTTTTGGATGAAAAAAAGTTATCTAATCAAAGATATTCATGTAAAGGAATCCTAGATGACAAAATCAAACTTCAAAATCAAACTTCAAGGGAGATTTATGTTGAACTGAATGGAAGTAATAATGAATGAAATTTGTTGATCTCAATTTGGTTTTGACAAGTGAGTGTCAACACACTTAAACCATTTACTCAGTTCATGTTGAACTAGTAATACATGTCAAGCACAACATACAAATATTAGACCAAGTTCAGTTGCAATGAGTGTCAAGTCACTCAAGTGCCAAGTAGATAGACCATGTTGAGTGATTTCAAGTGCCAAGTAAATATTGGATGTTGAGTAGTTTAGACATATTTGTTTGTAATGGCACAAAAAAACCATGTAAACCATTTTTTAGCTAACTTAGGGATAGATTTTGATCTTTTGGAGATAAGGGTGAATCTATATGTGGATTCCCTATGCATTTGCATGCAACCAATTAAAAAATGGGAAGGTTTAAGTGGCAAAATGGATGAATCTTAGACGTAGATTCATACCTAACCCTAAGTCACCAGAGTCTTCTTAAGGAGGATGAAGTCGTAAATTTTTTAATGATGATAAGAATAGTGCACAAGGGGTGAATGATCAAGTTGGAAGGGTGAACAAGATAGTTTGCAAAGCATTCAAGGTGACTTAGTAGTAAGAGTGAATTGTAGAGTCAATTAAGTGAAGAACAGAGGATAGAGGATACAACATTAATATATCAGATCATGAAGGACCAATCAAACATTGGATAGAGGTGATCTATTACCAAGCAAGCAAGTTCTAACCACAGGATCTATGTTGAGACATTTTAATAGGTGATTTCAGTTAATCTCTTATCAAAGTAGTCCTAATAAGCTGTATGAAATCCTTTAATAGGGTGCTTACATAATTGTAAGTTGAAGTCCTCTAACAAGGCACACTTCTAATAGGGTGTTGAAATCCTCTAGCAAGTTTGGACTTAACAGTCTTTGTAAGCCTTTAACATAGTAGGCCTTTCATAGGGAAAACCATGATTCATGGTCAAAACATTGTAACCTTGACTGGATACAATTTATTTCTATAGTAGTGAAGACTTGTGGGTGTCATCCCCACCCCAGTTTTACCTTCTCACGTGGAGGGTTCCTAGGTAATCATATCTAGTGTTATGTGTGTGTGTGTTTGATTACATGTTTACATGATTGATGCATATATTTTACATGGTATTTTAGTTTATTAATGCATGTGATGGATGAATGGTGAAAATTTAATAGATCCAAGTTTAAATTCCTAATTCAATCCCCCCCTCACTCTCAGAAGTTTACTCTCTTCCTACTTGTAAATCCAACAATTGGTATTAGAGCCTAGTTCTCTAAAAGAGAAGCTTTGCAACTTAGAGGAAAGATCCTGAAATGGAAGTCTACAAGTTGGGAAAGACTACTAAGAACTACAAGATTGAAATACATCTCATACTACATCAATTGAATGAGACAAGAGAGAAACCAAAGAGATCCTTGAAGAGAAGGAAAGAGATTGTTATTGTAGAGAATGACACACTATATAAAGAGATAGGCACCACCAAGCTATTTGCATATGACAACTCTAGTGAATATGATGCAACAATTACAAATCTAATGGAGAACAATAGAATCCAAACTAAGGAAATTAGAAATCTCAAGTTGGAGAAAGAATCACAAGCTATAATGCTATGTGAGGTGACCAAACAAAAGAAGAAAGCCATGGAAGAAAAAGCCATGATTGAATAAGACAATAGAATTCTAGCAAATAGATTGGAGGAAAATTCAATAGAGCTAACAAAGATCTCCAACATGCAATTGGATACTCTAAGTCAAAAGATGAATGCCAACAATGAACTGAATGTCAAGGACATTGAGATAACCACATTGAAGTTGTAGAATGAACAATTGCATAATGATCTGAAAAGATAAAAGGAATTTTCTGAAAGTTTCAACAAGACAAATGAAGCCATTAAATACTTTGAGCAATTACAGAGATCCCCTAGATCCAACAAAGACACATCAGCATTGGGCTACACAAGCATTGGAGAAAGGGAATCATCCAAAGTTGCTGAAGAAAGTAACATGAAAGGTAAGAACTCCAAACCTACTTGTCATAATTGTGTTAAGAAAGGATATACTGCTAATGTGTACAGGAGCAACAATGCAAATTAGAATGTCAAGCCTAAGGACATGACCCATTGTCATAAGTGCAAAAAACAAGGTCATCAGGCACATGAATATAGAACCAAGACCATTCAAAAATAAAGATTTGAAGGATATTGCTACAACTATCAGAATTATGGGCATAGAGCCTTTGAATGTAGATCCAAATCTATGTGGTCATCAAAAAAGCTAGCAAAGGTAAGAAGCTATAGAAACTCTTATAATTGGGATTAAAATACAAGATATAGTTATCACTCTTGTCAAGAATATGGACATGTTCCTAAGAATTGTATTAGAACACACTTCAATGGTAACTTCAAAAGATGGTTGAGTCAAACTATATGTTTTAGCTATTTGAAGACTGGTCACATTAGCAAGGATTGTTTGACTAGGTCAAAGGCACCAAGTTTTCAATTTGATAAAGGAAAAGGGTAGGAAAATGTTAAACACATCAGAGATGGGATGAACCAGACATGGGAAAAGAAAGATTCTAGTAGCACATCAAATGCAAAAGGGATTAGTTCACCCAATGGGTCAAGTGATCAAACCTCATCAAATTGAACAATCAAGAGGTATGTGGGACTAATATTCAAGTGTAATATCATACATTAGTTCCAAAAGAGCTAGTACTATAAAGAATACATTAGCATGAATATAGATGCAAGATGTTGCTGCAAATCCATGTTAAATCTTTAAAAGTTTTCATGTTGTTACCGAGCATGAAATTTTTTCTGTGTATACCAAGTGGAATGTTAGTTGATGCCGAGTTGCAAAACTATCTAGTTGATGCCAAGTCTATAGTGGCTACTGAGTGATGGTAATATTGATGGATGCCGAGTGATTTTGAAATCAAATTTGATGTTGAGTTTACAACTGTACATGCACTGAGCATTAAATGTAAGGGTTTTGAAGGGTACATGATCATTTTTCACTCATTATTCATCATTTTGAATTTGAATAAAGAGAAAGTAGAGCAAAAGGAAATTCAAAAACTTGTTCATGAAATTTCCAAAGGATTTGATAGTGATCCTACACCAATTCTTTGGATTTTACAAGGTATTTATCACAAGCCAAGCTATGAGTTTTAACTTGCATAAACCCTAGTTTTACAAATGGCATCTAGTTTGAGGAATGTAGAAAAGAAAGAGGTTTTGAATGTTCAGCTTGTCGATAATGAAGTCAAGCAATGTATATTCAAGGCCATCCCTAACATAGCATACAAATAAGATCCTTCAGGCACCTTATCTATGACCCTACCAAATGTCATAATGGTGCAAGATGTAAGGAGATGTTATAATTGAAAAATTTGTAGCATTGGGAACTTAGAAATAAGAGAAGCATATGATAGATTATGTGAAAATGGTATTTTGAAGGAACAATATAAAATCATTAAGAAGAAGGCTTTAACACATGCCCTAAATTTTTCCAGTGCATTCAAAATTGAATGGATTAGAATTGTATTGAGTTGAATACATGATGGATCCTTATGGCTAGAAGGTGGACCAATTAAGATCACCAAGAGGATAATTCATAGGGTGATTGGCTACCTAACCCTAGATCGACCCAAGACTTTAAGGAGTGATTCAAAGGAAGTGATAGAGAAAAACATGGGGGGGAAATGGAAGAAAAGAGGCATGACAATAGATATTGTCACTGATGCACTGTTAAAATTTGTTGTAAGGGTAATCTCTCACAAATTCTATCAATCTAGTAGATTGAATAGTGTACCCTATATTGCAGTAGATGTTGGATACAAGATTGTGAAGAAAGATCATACTTATGATCTGGTTGAGCTTCAACTCCAACAATTGATGGATAATCTTGGAGCAATTAGAAAAATCAAGAGCGTTAAATGTAAATTTGGTTTAGTTCTTGTTTGTATATTCTTCTATGCACAAAATACATTTTCTTCCTTTGGTATAGTAAGCTAGAACATAAATAGGTCAATTGTAGTGCAAATCAATGAATTTATTGAACAGATGGGAGAAATTTTTGAATCATTAATGACAAGTTATTTTGAAGATTTTAAGAAGTCAATGAAGGAAAGAATGAGGATATTGTTTCATTGGTTGAGCAACATTAAAATGATATATTTTTTCTAGTTGATGTTGATTACACCTTTGTACAAGCTACCAGACCAAGGGTTAGATGGTTAAGGCCACTTGGATATGAGATTAATGTTGATGAAGCATCGGCAGCAATAATTGCACTCCTAGTAGAAGAAACAAAAAAATTGCTAAAATCTTTAGGAATTATGATGTGATGAAATCAAAGATTGAAATGGAATTAAAAATTTCCTCCACACTCAAGAAGAAAGATAAAATTGTAAAGAAGCTAAAGCCTAAATTTAGTGAAGATATAGGTGAGTAAGAAAAGGAAGAAGATGAAGAGAATGAAGAAGAAGAGAAAGAACAAACACAAGGACCTCTTGCATTGACTCAAGGTATGGGAGAGGATAAAGAGGAGAAATAGAATATGCTAATGAAGAAAAATCCAAGGAAGAACCTACACAAGATGAGTCAAAGAAGAGAAAGGCCAAGGCACAACTAGCGGCTAAGGTAAAGAAAACTAGTAAATCTAGCCAAGCCAAGCTGAGTGCACCGACCACCAGAGCTAGCACACAAGCCACAACACAAAAGGTCAAGGAGAAATCCAAAAAAATAGATCAAGGAGGCCAAGTGCAAAAAAAGTAAAGAAGAAAATATGTTGCACAGCTAGATTTAGATGAAGAAAGAACTAAATCAGATGGCATAAGCCAATTCAAAGTGGTAAGTTACAAACCACTTTCTAATATTGAAAATTTGTGTGAAAATGTCAAGAATAATGTAGATTTGTCTAGATTAAAGCATATTGATTTTGAGAAACTTGAGAAAGAAGAACAAAATCTAGTGGAAGAAACCCTATATGCAATGATATCTAAATTTAAGAATACACCATTAGAATTTTCCAACTTAGTACCCAAGAAGTAATATGACTTAGTTGAGAAAAAATGGCATTATTGTTTAAATTTAGAAAAAAAAATAAGGGAAACCACTTTAGCCCAAGTAATGCCAGAACTTAAAAAGGGCAGATTGCTAAGGCTACTAAGAAATATGGAGTTAGGTTTACACCTAAGTATAGAACCTTAAACATACTTCAAAACAATATTGAAGATGTGGTCAAGAAATCAACCTAAATATGGAAACTTATCTCTCGGTTGACCACTATTGAACAAGGAGAAGTTGATCCTTCTAAAGGAAAACTTGATGACAAAGAGGATGACAATGATGATGATAACAAAGAAAAGGATGATGAGGAAGATGGTATAGTGAGGAAGGAAACTAAAACACAGACTAATGACAAGGCTACAACTGAACAATAGTGAGATGAACAGAGTGTGCAAAACACACAAGTGCCAAGTGTCAGTCCCCCACATGACATAGTCAAGACTACTGAAACCATTATTATAAAGAATGTCTCTAGTCTTTTAGCTTAGAACATCAGTCCCTTGACTGAAGAAGACCTAAAGAAAATACTGGACCAATCAACACTGCACTCTAAGTTGTGTGATAATCCAATTTTGGTCAGTATAGAAGAGCTCCATAAGGAAGTAACTAATGTCACAAGGGACAAGGTGAATCCACAAGAACCACCTTCTACCATCCCTTTAGTTACTCAAGTACAAAATTTAACCCAAATGACAATAGATACATCTACTAAGGTTGATACATCTATTAAAGCTAACATAGTGGAGCAGAGGCAGACTAAAGAAGAAAAAGATAGTAGTACTAAATAGCATAAAGTAGGAAAGGCATATTCTTTTGTACCTAGAGTACAAGGGCAAGGTACAGTTCAAGTCATTGTATTAGACAAGAGCAAATTTGAAGAGGGTGAGAAAGCACCTAACATAAAGGAGCAAGAAGCCATCCATGCATTATTAACTCTACCTAGAAACTCTACCTACATCTAACATTTTTGTTACAAAAGTTCTTCAGAAGTTGAGCATAGAAGCTATACCTTTGTAAATCTCAGTGCTAGGCTCAAGCTCTTCAAAAGATGAAAAGGTAATTCACTGTGGAGATATCACTCTTCATGAAGAGGTTGTTATTCCTAAATTTGATTATGATACAATGGAATTAGATCAAATAAGCATTTTTCAACAAGCTTTAGAGAAGAAAAAGCATCAATAAATGCTTAGGAGAGAACACAGGTAGAGGCAAGTGCTTTAGGACATTAAAGACATCTTTCTGGATGCATTCAGCTTGCCAACTCCTGAAGAGACCAAGCCACTACTAGAAAAACTATTGCATATAGTGGACAAGATCAATAATGAAGACCTTGACACTAATGCTAAACTTTTAGAGTGGTCTCAAAAAAAATTCTAGAGCAAGGTAAATGAAAAAATATCTGGTGATATAACACTCACTCAAGTTGCATTGGCAAAAAAGGTTGAGAATGTGAATAAGGTACTTGAGAATTTTATTCACATTATACACCAAATTGTGTGACCCTACACTCTTCACCCAAGAGACTAGACATCATATTCTCAGTCTGGAGAGAAATCTACACTTATTAGGTACAAGGCTACCTCTAAAACCTGCTTAGAGTGAGAATCATTTTCATACATTGCTTCAAAAAAAAACTCAATTAGTTGTGTTAACAATAGAAGAAGCTAATATAAGAGCCAAATTAACATGTATTCAGGCGTCCCTCACCACACACATGCAAATATTGCACAAGGAACTAGGTTGTGGAAAAACTTTATTGAAGAAAGACCCTAATCATTCTACTATAGATAGCCTAGTACACCTTGTTGCTAAGCTTGCTATCCAAATCAAGTTATTGGATGTCACATGTGAAAATTGGGATGCATCTTTTAAAATCACAATGGAGGTCCATGAATCATTTTTTCACAAACACACTATACATGCAGAGCCCATTTGACATAAGTGTCATAAAAGGGGGAGAGATAAAGAAAATGGGGAGAATAAATTGGACATTGGGATCATTGAGGAAGATAAAGCAGAGATAAACCATGGGAAAAATAAAGTAAGAAGAAGAGAATAAAGAAAGGGGGAGTAGAGAATAAAATAGAGAATAAAAGAAAGGAAGAAATAACAAAGGGGAAGCCTTGTAATAAAGTTATATTATTGGGGTGATATACATTTTGAGATATTTTGAGATTCATTTTTGAAAGAAAAAGTAGTAAATAGATACATATATCAGCTATGACAGAGCATATTCGATGAAAGAATATTAGATACAACACAATGAATTCAAAGAGAAGCACATATTGTGGATACAAAATAGACATATTAACTCAGGGGGAGTTATGAATTTTGAGGTATATAGGTTATTGCAGAATTTTGAAATTTTTGAAGTTTTGTATATACAAGCTAAGCAATGGATATATTATACTTGAGAAGTTAAGTAGAACATTGTATATTTAAGTGTTTTTGACACTCATGTCAAAGGGGGAGATTGTTGATCTCAGATTGGTTTTGACAAGTGAGTGTCAACACACTTAAACCATTTATTTAGTTCATGCCGAACTAGTAATACATGCCAAGCACAACATACAAATATTAGACCAAGCCAAGTTGCAATGAGTGCCGAGTCAATCATGTGCTGAGTCACTCAAGTGTTGAGTAGATAAAGCATGTCGAGTGAATTCAAATGTTGAGTAAAAAGTGGGTTCTGAGTAGTTCAAGTGATGAGTCAGAAGTAGAAATGCAACATACATCGAGCATTAAAGACTTCATATGCCGAGTGAGATAGTTTGGACATATTTGTTTGTAATGGCACAAAAAACCATGTAAACCATTTTTGAGCCAACTTAAGGATAAATTTTGATCTTTTGGAGATAAGGATGAATCTATATGCAGATTCCCTATGCAATTGCATGTAGCCAATCAAAAAAAGGGAATGTTTAAGCAGAAAAATGGATGAATCTTAGCCATAGAGTCATACCTAATCCTAAGTCACCCAAGTCTTCTTGAGGAGGAAAAAGCCCTAAATTTTTTCACGATGATAAGAATAGTGCACAAGGGGTGAATGATTGAATTGGAAGGGCAAACAAGATAGTTTGCAAAACATTCAAGGTGACTTAGCAATAAGAGTGAATTGCAGAATCAGTTAAATGAAGAATAGAGGATAGAGGATACAACATTGATACATCAAATCATGAAGGATCAATCAAACATCGGATAGAGGTGATTTGTTACCAAGAAAGCAAGTACCAACTGTAGGATCTATGTTGAGACATCTTAATAGGTCATTTCAATTAAATCTCTAATCTCTTATTAGAGTAGTCCTAACAAGCTATATGAAATCCTTTAATAGGGCGCTTAATTATAAGTTGAAGTCCTGTAACTAGGCACACTTCTAATAGGGTGTTGAAATCCTCTAACAAGGTGGTACTTAACAGTCTTTGTAAGCCTTTAACAGGGAAAGCCTTTCATAGGGTAGACCATGATTCATGATCAAATTATTGTAACCTTAATTGGATACACTTTAGTACTGCAGTAGTGAAGATTTGTGGGAGTCAGTTCAATTTATTAATGCATGTGATGGATGAATGGTGAAAGTTTAATAGATCCAAGTTTAAATTCCTGATTAACCCCCCCTCCCCCCCCCCCCCACCCCACCCCAAGAAGTTTACTCTCTTCCCACTTGTAAATCCAACAAAATTGTGGATACAATGAGTTGAATGGGGCCCACAACCCATTCTAAGTGTCCATAGCTTTGAGTGTGTTGGTTAAGTTGAATCTTTTTTTACCATGTGTATTGACCTTTTGTTACTAATAACCAATGATTGCCAATGAAGTGTCATTAACAACATCTATGCTAGCATCAATACCATGAGTCTACATCATCATCCAACCTCTAATCATTCTTGACTATAAATTATTGTATATGAAGATTTTTTAAATTTTAAATATTGTATGTTTTACAAAACTATTATTATATGTATCTATTTTTTTTTCACGTACAAATAATTACTATTACAATGTTATTTAACTAAGCAATGTGTTATATATTTTACTAATTGAAAGGAATTAGCTTTTTTGTGTATTTATTAAGATAAATATTTTATGTTTTAATAATTAAATATAATTTATTCAAAGTTAAAATTTTCTTATTACTATCTATGAAAATATTTACTATATTATTATTATAAATAAAATATTTAAAAAGTCTAACTTTCAATTTAAAGATATCAAGATTTCAATATTCTTATTACAATTTAGAATTTTTTTAATTTCAATACAAAAGAAGATACTATAAGATGAATATGACATACATCCTCTCATTTGAAATTTTAAGATGAATATGAAATGAAAAGTAATTGAAACATAGAGATTAGGGAATCTCCTTTCATGAATGATACCAAAATCATTCAAATATTAATAAGAAAAAGAGTGATGTAAAATACCAACTAAAATTCCACTATTTAAGTCACATTAGTAAATGTCATACAATTTTCAATGTAAAATTTCTTCGATGGAAATTTACGAAAGTATAAGGTGCAGATTGTACCCATAAAGCTTGAAGTGCATATACACCACCCTGTGTTGTTTTAAAAGAAGAAATTGGTGATAAATTTAGTCTATATTCTTTAGTAACTACTGACATGTAGCTTGGTAGTGTATGAACTAGCCTCAAGATTCTACCTGAATAAGTTTCATTGTAATTAAGCTGATACACTTATTTATATTAGGCCCTGTGAAAAACAAATGAAACTTTTTGTCTACTTATACTATAGGCACAAATATAAATAATAAAACACATGAAGAATTATCAACAACTAAGATATTGCTCTAGTCACTAGATAATATGTGCACGTGCAAACAATATTGATCATTATTAATTCATAAACTTCTCTTGGTAAGTAGTAGGTAGGCTTTTAAGATTTATTTTTGCACACTTACATATAAAAAAGTGCAATGTTTTTTTATTTGTTATCAACCTAAATTCTTACCTTTTAATAACCAAAAAATAAAAACCTCAATCATTGCTTGATACAAAAAGGATGTAGAAGAAGAAAGACTACATCAAGAAAGATTATCTAACGACACTAATGAATCATCTCCTTATGATTCCCAAATCAAGAATATTGTGATTACAAAGAGCCCAAAACTCATATGAATAAAATTTATACTTTGGTGTTAGAGACAATACCAAGAGCTAAGCCAAAAATTTGCATAAAACTTCCCACCATTGATCTACATCCAAAACTCCAATTACGACTATGATATTAGAAAGTCATTTGATGCAAATGCAATCCAGTACCTTGAACTGCATAGAATATCTCAAAAGAACAAGTGAGATTCATAAAAGTAAAAACATGTGAAATCGTAGAGAATTAGTCATTTACTATCAAATCAAATATGAGAAGGGCTCAACATAATTCTAAACATATTCTTTTGTCATAATATTAACCAGTTGAGAAAATCAAGGAGGTTGAAAGGGGAAAGTAAATAGTTAATATAAACCCCATCAATACCCAAATTAGCCTGACAATCAACTAAAATATTGCCTTCTCTATAAGTATGCATGATATAACATTCAAAGAATGAATCAAGAAGAGGCCATACTTGATACAAAATATATTGTATGGACCAATTATATATATGACATTTAATACACACATTAATAATAATGGTTGAATCCTCTTCAAAATGTAACATAGATATAGATAGTGATTTTGCAAGTTCCAAACCAAAAAGCAAGGCCAAGGCCTTAGCTTTTTTATTAGTACATGGAGGGAGAGCAGGCAATTTTTCTGCAATTACATGACCTTTAAAGTCTCTAATGACTATACCATAGCTAAAGTTGCCTAGATTTCCTCTAAAGGCCCCATC
This sequence comes from Cupressus sempervirens, assembly GCA_028749045.1. NCBI lineage: Eukaryota > Viridiplantae > Streptophyta > Pinopsida > Cupressales > Cupressaceae > Cupressus > Cupressus sempervirens. The sequence goes on from CM053789.1 coordinate 809,505,361, forward strand.
GAAATTGAGTTTTAAATAACCCTCACTTGGAGGAATCCACTTGGTTTATGCTTGGATAAGAGGAATCTTGGATGGACACAATGCAGCAGAAAGAGTAAACTTAGTTTATGATTAGGAAAAAGTAAACCGTTCCACCGATGAATAACATAGTCGTCCCAAGGCAAGAAAACATGTTTACCCTTTTATTTACTTACTGAAGAATTAACAAGATCAAAAATTAATCTCTCTAATCCTTCCATAAATTGAGGGATTAGAGATGATATCTATCTATAAATTCTCTTGTTTTTTCCCCACCAAATTATCCATACTACAGATGCAAGGATGCACTTCCAAAGACATGAAAATATTGATTCAGAATATAAGATTGGTCGTGCCTAGAATAAATCTCATGGAGAGTTAGGTAATGGTATGTGGAAATTAAGCTTATTAAGAATAAAATCCCAATAATCTTGGGCAAAAGGGTAGTTTAAGAGGAGGTGATGTGTTATTTCTATAATTTGTAGATACAACACATAGTTAAAGTGTTCAAAAATGTTCAATCTATGAAGTTGATCACTAGTTAAAATTTGATTCTTTAATGAAAGCCATGAAAAGCATCTCAGTTTTGGCAGAACTGAGCTATTCCAACAGAATGTAAAAGGATGTTGTGTAGTTTGATTAAACTAGTTTTATTGGAGAGCTAAGTATCCTTGTTTAATAGAGTACTTACCATGTTTAGCTAGAACTTAGAAGAGGCAATCTAGTTAATTAGACATTAAAAAAAATCTTTTAAGATAATACTTATTTGAAAGAAGTAGTCTAATTGTGGAATATAGGAAGAATTGGGGGGTCTTTTCAAATGACTAGTTTGTGAATCAATGTTTAGCTGAGACACAATTAGAAAAAGGTGTCCCTCAAGCTTGAATCACTATGTTTCAAAAATCCTTTAAAAAGTAATAATTAGGAATGGCAAAGAGAATAGTTTTGATAAGAAAAATTCTGCCCAAGAGGGATAACCAGTGAACCTTCCAAGCACTAATTCTACTTTTGATACAATTAATCACAAATTTCCAATAATAAGTTTTGTTTAATCACATAAAAAGGGGAACACCAAAATAAGTAGAAGGCTAATGATCAAGGAAAAAACCAAGAAGATGGATTATTCTTTGAGTAACCAATTGGGATGTATTAAAAACATAAATTTTAGATTTAGTTGCATTGATACATTTTCATGAAACTAGTGTATATAGATCAATGAATTTCTTTATACTTTGTGCTTCTTGATATGTAGATGGTCTAAAGAGTAAAGTATCACCAACGAAAAGAGAATCGGTTATGGAAAAAGATGTACCCACAATATTGATACCTTTCCGCAACCCTTTTTGATTAAAAGAGTAATAAGTCTGTTGAAGGCCTCTGCCATAATGATAAACAAGAATGGAAAAAGAGGGTCACCTTGACAAACTCCTCAGGAAGATTCAAAGAAACTTGTTGGTGCACCATTAATGAGAATAAAAAAATGTGCACTTGAAATGCAAGCTTGTGTTGGAAATGTAGATGGAGTAACTATGGGGGGGAGGGGTGTGAATTAATTACCACAAAAACAAATCCACAAATCCCTTAGATTTCAGATAGGTTACTTACTGTTGTCACTCGGTAAACATTCGTAAAAATGGTCTAACTCGGTAGATTAACTTGTTACTAATCTTTAGGCATTCATAATTATTAATATGCATGCAAAAGTAAATAACATGAACACAAGAGACACTAGATTTAACATGGAAACCTAATATGAGAAAAACCACCAAGTAACTAGCTACCAATTTTCACTCTTCTGAAGTGAGCCCTATTAGGAGCCAACCCTATTAAAGGTTACAAAACACACTCTTAGGTGTGAACCTATTAGAGGATTTAATCACCCTAATAGGAATGGCCTTGCTAGAGGTGTTTAGAAAAATTCAACTAAACTATCCACCTTGTTAGAGGATTTACAAAATGGTTGTTAAACCAACTCTGTTAAGAGATTTAGGAAGTATTGTTACAATGGTGAGTAAGTAACAATAAGTGACCTGAATGAGATGCAACTGCACTTTATTGATATAGATCTCTACTTTGCTTCAATAGATCCTTGTTGATCAAATACAACTCTACTTCTCCTCAGGATATCTGATCCTTCTTCAAAATTCACTTGCACTACCTCTTCACACAATCAGCTCATTGCATACTCATTACTTACAATTAGAATCCACATCTTGATCTTTTATTTATACACTACAAATTGTCAAGTCTACTTAATTACAAGTTACATTTACCAATAAACCATACATCAGTTGGCTAAAAATATTACATTAAACAAATAAACTTTATTTTCCAAAACAATGAAATCCTTCATTGGTCGACCCTGCTCAGTAAACACTACTCTAGAAAAAAATTTCCTAAGTTAACCATCTCAACTCGGTTAACCCTACAAATTCTACAAAATCCTTTGGCTGCTGAGTGAACTTAATAAGAACAAAATTTCCTTTGTTAACCATGAGAGCTTGGTAAGAGCTATTCTCTGCGATATTTTCTTTTGATGACCGAGTAAGCTCGGTAGACACTAAATTTCATTTGCTAACCTTGAAAGCTTAGTAACAACTATCTACATGAGGTAAAGTCTGAGAATGCTCGGTAGATGCTATAAATCTTCTTTGCTAACCTTCTAAGCTTAGTAGACTCTATCTTTTGCCTTGTTGACCAACTGAGCTCGGTAGACTCTAACTGATAACTGATATGACATTTGTGTAACATCAAAGACAACACACAATTGAATAATTCTATCCAACAATCTCCCTCTTTGGCATTGATGGCAACACAACATGTCATAGCAGAATGAAATTTGAAAACAAGTCTTTTCTAATAGAATGCTTCTCCTTCTTACATTTCATTCCACAAAACTCCTCAAGTACAACAATCTCCCTCTTTCATAGTAATCTCTCCCTCTTGCATACACTCTCTTTTTCTTGAAAATTTTAGAAAGATATGATAATAAAACTCTCCCTCTTTGACAACACATACCAAAGACAACACAACTCAAAATGAATTTCAATGTACCTTAAGTATTGATTCATATGCAATGTCTTCATTACTGTGATGCATCAACTGATAGATCTTTAATTTTGTTCCTGTTGATGCATCACTAAAACTTGTAATTTAGTGAGCTTCTAATAGGGGAATGACCCCTAACTTACCTCTTACATATAAGAATGCATCCTTAGGTAAAGTGTAAGGAAACTTGGCAATAAAGAATATAACCGTTTCCACATAACCCATAATAAATCTAAAATAAACACGGAATTAAAATATCCACATGCAAGAGAATAGACAATATACCCATAAAATTGTGACACAAGATATACCCTGGGAAACTCTCATTGAGGGAAAAAAAACCAGCCTCCAAAAGCATCCATCATCATGTATTATTCAGCAAAAATACCATTTCCATACAACCATGGAAGCCTTCATGGCCATAGCCACAACCGAGCAAACTATGTGAACAAGCATGAATCCACACATCCCATGCCATACTTTCAACCTTCACAAATGCTCCCTTGGCTAACCTGTCAAGCCTTGTCCTGCTCGACTCTTGCCTTTTGTCTTCTCCTTGTCACTCTCTATATCTCACAACAACTACCCTTGTGGCTGCTTATATAATAGCAAGTCCCACAAAACCACCAAGTGGTATTACATAAACCATGTGATAAAACCATGTGCTACCTAACCCACTGACCCCACATTTAATATTGGGCATTTAATTCTTTTCCCCAATATTAAATAATTACATGAAATATTTTCACAAGGTTACAATACAACTCACCAAGAATATTCCATGGGAATCTTTACATGTTGTACGTCCATCTAGGTACAACATTACATAATAAAAATAAAATAATAAAATAAAAATATTATGCAATGTGTGCAACACCCATTATCTCAACAATCTCCCACTTGTTGTATAAATTGCATAGGGTCAATCCGTAGCCACATAAATGAACAAGGGAACAATCCCTCCCAGCACATCCACCATCATGGATCAAAATACACCAAGTGCTCCATCCTAGTACCCGCAACAAAATCAAAGTATCCAGCATCTCAAACATGAATGATCTCACCTCCTATTATGCCACTCCTACTAGACATACATAGAAGCCATCCAAAGAGAAAGCCACCCAACCTGTTGCATTAGAAGATCATAAAATCCTGTACCAACTGAAATTCCAAGCACAAAAAAAAAAAACTTGATCCAAAGGTAATCACATGTATCTGTAGTTGTCAAAATATCCATAGTTGAAATAGCACCCATAGCAAAGTGCCAACCCATCCAACTATCCATACCTCAAAGGTATAACAAGTGAATCTTATATCACTGACATATCCAATCTGCAACCTGCAATCACAAGCCTCAAGAGTAATACCTGCCACATATATAACAAGAAGCTCCCACTACAAAAGATAATGTCAAATCTATGACCAATCCACTCAACACATCTCAAAGAAGTGAATCCATGTAGTATCAAGGACATCCATAATACATAAACTGATATCCTGCAAGAACAACTCTCATAACAAGTCTCCAATAGTCTCCCAAATTCTCCACAACCAACAGAGGAAAGAGAAAGAAATAACCATGTCATCTCTCACATGATATACATGAGCAAAAACCAGTGATCACAATGTCTAACCAATCTCAAATCCAATGTAGGCAAAACTGAACATCCAAGAAGATAACCAAGACCAAAGAAACTATGCAAATCATAACTTGTATCATGTCCTTCTACACACACCTCTAGATGTAAACTGTGCAAGTATGATCTCCTCCATAAAACTCCAACAAGAAGCCTCAACAACACCCAAATCATACCATATAACTAATCATGGATGTAAGCCTCTCACAAGAAGATCAAACTCAATAAAACCATTCCTAAATCAAGGAATAACCATTCCTAATCCAAGGAATATGCCCAATATAAAACCATCTCCCAAACTCAAACAGCATAACAACATATGCACATGGAGATAACCAATGCTAAACCATCTCTCAAATGAACCCTCCAAAACTAACTCATGTACCATAGTTCAAGATCCACCCATGAAAGACAAGCATAAATATAATGCAACTGAGAGAAAACAATGGGATATACCTCTCAAGTAGCAAACCGTCGAGTAGACCAAGAGTGGGGAATGAGAATGCTCATCAAGATACCCAAGTCTCCAACCAAGACTCATCTAAGAACAATCTCCTCTCAAGTCCATATCAGGTGACTGCCCCTCGGACTTCCTGCTGAAACCATCAACTGTCCCAACAAATACTTCTCTAATCCAAGAGAAATCAACATCACCACCATCTCTAAGTATCTATGAGCACCTGTAACCAATCAATCCATGCCAACTCCAAATGCAACATAGCAATATCATGAAGTATCCAGCTTATGATTAGTGTACTCAATACCAAGAAACTAAACCAAGATCAATGTCAAAGTTCCAACCATGGCCTCAGGAATATAAACATGACAACATGATCTTACCATCTCAACTAAAGAGATAACATGCTCCACATGAACACACCATAACATGTCACAACTCTAAACGCGTATCAAGAGTATACCATGACATAATAATGAAACCATCCTCACACCAAAGATAACATGCCAAATAAAAGCATAAACCACACCTTTGCCAAGAACCCTGTAAGTCCTCAAGATGCAACCATCTCCACACACCATGAAGAAAAACATCTCCACATACCAGGAAGAACCATCTCCACACACCATGAAGATAACCAAGAACTCCATAAGTCCTCAAGATCTAACCATCTTCAAACATCATGAATATAACAAGTGCACCATGTAAATGTCAAAGATGCTTCTGTAGCAACAGGATCTAATACAAACCTCCAACATCTGCAAACACTCAATAAATATATCAATGCCAACAACTCTCACTCAACTGTGGTACCAAGTCACCTATGGCATCATAAAATCCATCCTCTCCAAACCAAGAAGATATAAACCAAACCAGGAACTAATCCTACACTGTCACCCCATCATTGTCACAAGCTCCCACTAAACCATGTATCCAAGCTATCCATGACATAATGATGAAAAACCATCTTCTAACCATGAGAATCAACCAAGGAATCAAACCATCAAAGAACTCAAAGTGCACATCATGAGCTCCTCAAAAGAAAATTAAATAACCATGATCCTCAACCAAGAAGATATACCACCATAACTATATCAGAAATCCAAGCTAATGAACATCAAGGATGTACCTATATATCCAATCATGTCATGCCAAAAATCCATGACACCATGATCACATCCATGAATTGAGCATCGGGCTCTCAATATGTCCAACCTATCAGCATAGTCAACCACAATCCTCCACCATGACTATACCTGGTAACAACATCTCATCCCTTCTACATGAAAAAAATAGTAAATCATGTGACTTAGGGCATAGACAACCCAAATCCAAGCCACCAATCTGAATATGCATCAATAATGAAAGATCAAGGGGCAAAGACAACCCATAACCAAGCTATAAATGCAACCTGTAAGTATAGACTGCTTACAACAATGTACAACTTGTAGACCCAACAAGTCATCATGCATATCCAAACCAAACACTAATAACCATATCATCATGAGACCAATCTGAGTATACAATGACATCAAAATTAAATCTCCAATGACATAAACTCACAAGTTACCATAGTCAAAATATATCTATAAACTGTTCAGATCAATATATCACCAAATAAATCATGCCAAACCTGCACCAAATCTGAACCAATGTGTAGAGCTCTCCAAGAGCTTTCCGTTGACTACTTGAAGTCCAAAATCTGACTCCGTATGCCCAAGTTATGCCCTAATTCATGCTCAAAATAAATAACATCTAAATTTAGGGCTCTTAAAATCTGACAAAATCTCAAAATCATAGAACCAAACCTACACCATCTTGTAGTGCACTAAATTAGCTTTCCAACGCCTATAAGAACTCTAAAATCTGATATTCTGAGAGAAAGTTATGGCCATTTTACTAAGACAGTCTTTTTACCATTTTCAGTACGATTTTTCATTTTTAATTTTTTTTCAGTGACGAAAATTTCGACGGGATTAAATTTGATGGCCATCATGGGCTGAAACCAAAAAAATCTTTCATTTCCTCTTAACATGGCCAAACTAGGGCATATTATATATGAAAATTTATGGAAATGTCAACCCAGATCTAGTGGTGAGGTCTGTTTTTACCCAAGAGGTCATTTTTGCATGCTACCCCCCAAAACCTCATTGAAATGAAACATCCGAAAAATCTTTTTGTTCAACAATTTTACATGCCCAAATATTTTAACATCCCATCATAACAGCAAATCCAAAACCCTCAGATCTGCAATAATTATTCATACATCTTGCCCTTTTCTTTTTTATCCTCTCATGCATTCCCATGGATTCAATCCAGGGTTACAAACAATAAAACCATAGCTCTGATACCACTTGTAAGGAAACTTGACAATAAAGAATATAACTGTTTCCACATAACCCATAATAAATCTAAAATAAACACAAAATTAAAATATCCACATGCAAGAGAATAGACAACATACCCATAAAATTGTGACACAAGATATATCTTGGGAAACCCTCATTGAGGAAAAAAAACTCAGCCTCCAAAAGCATCCATCATCATGTATTATTCAACAAAAATACCATTGCCATACAACCATGGAAGCCTTCATGGCCATAGCCACAACCGAGCAAACTATGTGAACAAGCATGAATCCACACATCCCATGCCATACTTTCAACCTTCACAAATGCTCCCTTGGCTAACCTGTCAAGCCTTGTCCTGCTCGACTCTTGCCTTTTGTCTTCTCTTTGTCACTCTCTATATCTCACAACAACTACCCTTGTGGCTTCTTATATAGTAGCAAGTCCCACAAAACCACCAAGTGGTATTACATAAACCATGTGCTAAAACCATGTGCTACCTAACCCACTGACCCCACATTTAATATTGGGCATTTAATTCTTTTCCCCAATATTAAATAATTACATGAAATATTTTCACAATGTTACAATACAACTCACCAAAAATATTTCATGGGAATCTTTACATGTTGCACGTCCATCTAGGTACAACATTACATAATAAAAATAAAATAATAAAATAACAATATTATATAATGTTTGCAACACCCATTATCTCAACATAAAGGTTTTGCAAATATGTTAGCAATTTGTTCCTTTGTATGGACATATTTCAATCTAATCTCCTTATCCTGCACCAATTCTCTGACAAAGTGATACTTTATAGCAATATGCTTGGTTTTTGAATGCATCACTAGATTTTTGGATATGTTAATTGCACTTGTATTTTTACGAAACATGACAACTAGTTCTTTAATCTCTACCTTCATGCCTTCCAATAATTGTTTAAACCAAACAATGTTTGAATAGTTTACTACTTCTGCAACATATTTTGCCTCTGTTGTGGACTGGGATGTACAATTTTGCTTTTTACTTGTCCAAAAAACCAACCTCTTGCCAAGAAAGAAAGCTCCTCCACTTGTACTTTTTCTGTCATCAATGTTTCCTACCCAATATGCATCAATAAACACTTTTAAATCTATATTTCCTCAAATTTTATACCATAATCCATAATCTTCAGTGCCTTTCAAATATATCATGATCCCTTTGATTTCCATGATGTGATTTTCTCTTGGTTTTTCTGAAAATCTTGCTACAATACCTACTGCAAGGGAAATATCAAGTCTTGTATGCACTACATACTATAACTTCCATATCATAGATCTATACAATGTTTGATCCACTTCGTTTAATTCATCATCCTTGGTAAGTTTCAATCTAGGACACATAGGAGTCCCAACTGGTTTGCACTCTTCCATACCAAACTTTTTCAGTATCTCCTTGATGTATTTAGATTGAGTGATATAGATGTCATTCTTATTATGCTAAATTTGAAGACCAACAAAGAATTTGATCTCACCAAAAATTGACATTTCAAATTCCTTGTTCATTTTTTTTGAAAATTATTTGCAAAGATCATCATTTCCTATAAACACAGTATCACCTACAAATATTTCTTCCAAAAAAATCTTATTATCTGGTCCTTCCTTGATATATAAGATACTATTATCATTAGTTCTTTGAAAACCAATATGAATAAGATAGTTATGCAATCTCTCATACCATGCTCTAGGGGCTTATTTCAAACCATACAATGCTTTATGTAATTTGCAGACTATGTCTTTCTTGTCTGGATCAACAAAACCTTCAAGTTGTTCAATGTAAACCTCTTCATCCAATATACCATTGAGAAATGTTGACTTGACATCCATCTGATAAACTTTGAATTCTTTGTATGCAACATATGCAAGTAAGGTTCTAACACATTCCAATCTTGCAATAGGAGAAAAAGTTTCTCCATAGTCTATACCTTCTTCTTGAGAGTATCCTTTTCATACTAATCTAGCTTTGTTTCTTGACACCTTACCATCTTCATTTAGCTTATTTCTAAATACCCACTTAGTTCCAATCACATTTTTGTCTTTAGGCCTAGGTACAAGAGTCCATGTTTTGTTTTTCTCTATCTACTCTATCTCTTCATTCATAGCCTCAATCCATCTTTAACACTTCTAGGTTCAAAACCATTAAGTAAAAAAGTACCTTTAAACTTACTTCTTGTCATATTTCCTTCAGATTTATCTCCAATTATCTGACCTGGTGCATGATGCCTATTGACATACTTGGCTAGCACAAGCTACTTGCATTTTTAATGACTTGCATTGTTATCTTCTTGTGTTTCAACTTCTAGTTTTGGTTGCTTAGGCTTAGTAGCTATTGATTCTTTAGCTTCTGTTTGCAACTCAGGTCCTTGCAACTCGGTAGGCATTAACTTGGTTTGAACTTACTGCAACTTGGTTTAAACTTTCTGCAACTCAATTACTAAAGACTCTAGAGTAGAATATTTCTGATAGATAGGTGTACCTGGCACTATATCATGTTCAATGAAAACAAATATCCTATAGTCTTCTGGTTCCCTTTTGCTTTCTTCTTCAGTTCTTTCTGCAAACTCATCAACTTTCACATGTGCACTTTCTATGACTTTGTGAGTAGACAAATTCAAACATCTATATGCTTTACTCTTGCAAGAATATCCAAAAAATATTTTTTCATCACCTTTCACATCAAATTTACCTTTTCTAGATTCTTTCAAAATGTAGCATTTGCTTCCAAATACCTTTTGGTAACTTACATTGGGTTTGTAGCCATACCATAACTCATAGGGAGTTTTGAATGAGTCCTTCTTCAGTTGTACTTAGTTCAAGGTATGAACTGAAGTGTTGATAGCTTCATTCTAGTATTTGATAGCAATGTTGTTTTCAATCATTAAGGTTCTTGCCAAGTCCATGATAGATCTATTCCTTCTTTTAGCTATTCCATTTTGTTCAGGAGTTCTAGGTGTTGAAACCTACCTTTTGATTCGTCTTTCAATACAAAATTTATTGAACTCATGTGAAATGAATTCACCACCTCTGTCTAACCTCAAGCATTTTGCTCTTTTGCCTATTACCTTCTCTACTCTGGCTAAATACCATTTGAACTTCTCAAATGCTTCTAATTTCTCTCTTAGGTACATGATAGTCATCATTCTTGAGTAATCATCAATAAAAAGAATGAAGAATTTTTCACCAGTATAGCTTTCAATTCCAATAGGTCCACACAAATCAGTATGCACAATTTTTAAAGCTTCTTCAGACTGATAGTTCTTACTTTTAAAACTAGTCTTTCCCATCTTGCCAATTTGACAATTCTTGCATAGACCAACCTCATGTTTCTTTATGTTAGGAATGCCTCTTACTTTCCTAAATTTATTTATTTTCACCAAGTTATCAAGGTTCACATGACACAACCTTCTATGCCATAACCAACTTTCTTCTACTTGAGCAATAAAGCATGAACATTCACCAAGTTCAAGATAAAACAAGTTACCTCTTTTTTGAGTGCCTGATCTAATCAGCTTTCCTTTGCCATCCAGTAGTCTTGCTTTTCCATGCACAAATTCCACTTTGAATCCATTATTGAGTAGTTATGCCACACTCAATAGATTGTGTTTAAGTCCTTCTACCCAATATGCATTATCACATACAAATTCTTTGGTTAGTGAGATTCTTCCTTTTCCTTATATGCAACAAGGTTCATTGTTACCAAACCTCACACTACCACCATTATAGTCTTTAAAATGTTCAAACTTAGTTTTATCACCATTCATGTGATAAGAACAACCACTATCTATAATCCATGTATCATTTTTGCTCACATGATAAATAAGTGCCATTTCCTTATCATTATCAAACTCATCCTTTACAGCAATATAAAAGAATTTCATCTTCTTCATCATCATCAGAATCATTAGAATTCTTATCCATGAAACATGTTTTCTTACTTTTGTCCTTGAATTATTTGAAATCTTTCTTGCCATTGTGCTTGTGACCTTTCTTCTCATCCCTTTTCTACTTATTTGGGCACCTAGTAGTAATATGTCCAATTTCTTCACAAGAAAAATAGATTAAAGGAACCTTACCTTTGTATTTCCCTTTGCCTCTTGAATATTTCCTTGCTAGCAGAGCTTGAACCACCTCAAGATCATTGTTTGAACTTTGTTCTATTTCTTCTTCATTATCTGACTGAGAATCATTTATCTTCTTGCTTTTCTCTTTGAGTGAAACCTTGGCTTCAAATGCTGATACAATGTTCTTGGTGGCTGGAACATAATTATCATACTTATCTAGCTCGAATGCAGTCAATCTTCCAACTGTGGTCTCTAAATTTATCTTATGATTTTCTTCGTATCTTCTTTCTTGAATTGTAGAAACTCTAATTGCATAAATGAGAAGTAGTGTTCTAAGAACTTTACTTATAACTATTTCCTCTTTGATATCTCCTCTAGAAACTTTGATTGCACTAACACTTGCTTTGACTCTTTCAACATATTTTGTAATGTTTTCATCTTCTCTCATCCTCATTTGATCAAATTGACCTCTTAAACTTTTTTCTTTGGCTCTTCTTACATTATCATCACCTCCATAGATTTCCTTTAGCTTGTTCCACATTTCAAAAGTAGTTTTACAATCCTTGATATCATCAAATTCTTCATAACATAGGGCAGATGCAATATATATCATCATGTTGTTGTGAGTCTTCTTTTCAGAAATATTATTGATAGATAATGTGCTAGTAGGTTCTACATATACTTTATCCAGATATTTTAGTCATGTATCTCCAATGGAAGCCAGATGAAGTCTCATCAGTCCCTGCCATGTTGAGAAGTTGTCCCTATTAAGTCTTGGAATTTCCCTCTTGTAAGACATCCTGATCTTTAGCTTAGATCCTTGAAATATTTTCCTGCAAGCACCAAAAGCTTTGATACAAATTGTTGAAAATGTAGATGGAGTAACTAAGAGGGGGGGTGAATCAGTTACCACAAAAATGAATTCATAGATCCCTTAGATGTCAAATAGGTTACATATTGTTGTCTCTCAGTAAACATTCACAAAAATGTTGTAACTTGATAGATTAACTTGTTACTAATCTTTAAGCATTCATAATTATTAACATGCATGAAAAAGTAAATAACATTAACATAAGAGACACCAAATTTAACATGGAAACCCAATATGAGAAAAACCACCAAGTAACTAGCTACCAATTTTCACTCTTCTGAAGTGAGCACTATTAGGAGCCAACCTTGTTAAAGGTTACAAAACACACTCTTAGGTGTGACCCTATTAGAGGATTTAATCACCTTGCTAGGAGTGGCCTTGCAAGAGGTCTTTAGAATAATTCAACAGAACTATCCACCTTTTTAGAGGATTTACAAAATGGCTATTAAACCAACTCTGTTAAGAGATTTAGGAAGTATTGTTATAATGGTGAGAAAGTAATAGTAAGTGACCTGAATGAGATGTAACTAAACTTTGCTGATATAGATCTCTACTTTTCTTCAATAGATCCTTGTTGATCGAATACAACTCTACTTCTCCTCAAGGATATCTAATCCTTCTTCAAAATTTGCTTGCACTACCTCTTCACACAATCAGCTCATTGCATACTCGTTACTTAAAATTAGAATCCACATCTTAACCTTTTTATTTATATAGTAAAAATTGTCAAGTCGGCTCAATTACAAGTTACATTTACCAATAAACTATACATCAGTTGGCTACAAATATTACATTAAACAAATAAACTTTATTTCCCAAAATAATTAAATCTTTCATTGGTCAATCTTACTCGGTAAACACTGCTCCAAAAATAATTTCTTGAGTTAACCATCTCAACTTGGTTAACCCTACAAATTCTATGAAATCCTTTGGCTGCCAAGTGAACTCGGTAAGAACTAAATTTCCTTTGCTGATTGTGAGAGCTTGGTAAGAATTGTTCTCTGTCATATTTTCTTTTAATGATCGAGTAAGCTCGACAGATACTGAATTTCCTTTGCTAACCTTGAAAGCTCGATAACAACTATCTGCACAAGGTAAAGTTTGAGAATGCTTGGTAGATGATGTAAATCTTCTTTGTTAACCTTCTAAGCTCGGTAGACTCTGTCTTTTGCCTTGCTGACCAACTGAGCTTATTAGACTTTGACTGATAATAGATATGACATTTGTGTAACAACAAAGACAACACACAATTGAATAATTATATCTAACAACTTTAATCCATGTACACCACCTAGAGGAAAACCCCAAGCAACGAAGGACTAGAAGAAGAAAAGACCAGTTTAGTTTATCACACACCTTCATCATATCTAATTTAGCAACAAAGGCTACAATATTATGTTCTTTGATTGTATGAAGGGTCGCATGGGCTATTATGGCTCCCTCAGTTGTTTCGCAACCAGGAACAAAACCGTCTTGTTCTTTTGATATAATTTTTGGAATAATGGGCTTAAGTCACAAATAAATAGCTTTTGTGATAATCTTATAGATGGTGTTACATAAAGAAATAGGGTAGAAATCAACAAAAGAATAGGGATCATTAACCTTTGGGATGTGAGCAATATTTGTGGTATTAAAGTTCTTCAAAATGGAAATATTTTTCCTAGATTCTTCAAGCACTTCAAGCAACTCAAAATAAATGACATCCCAACATTTTTGAAAAAATAGTATGATGAACCCATCAAGGCCTAGTTCCTTATCAAGACGCATAGAAAAACTACAAAACATATCTCAAAAAGAGTAAATGGGGTCATTAGAATCAAATTGTCTTATTGTGTAATGAATGAGTGAATGGAATCCAAGATCTCATCCACAAGGTGAGAAGAAGTAGAATCCTATGGTGGAGGGGAAAGTAGATTAGGGAAGAACCTTACACTCTTAATTTGAATAGCCTTAGCATCAGAAATCAAATTTCCTAGATGCTCATGAATTGTAAAGATTGTGTTGTTGACCTTCTTTGGTTTAGAAAATGCATGAAAAAACTTAGTATTCCGATCCCCTTGTTGAAGCCACAATTCTCTATACTTTTGTCTCCAATATTCTTCTTCTCTCTTACATAATTTAGAACACTCCTCTTGCAAATTCTTATATCTTAAATGCATATCAGCATTAAACCATGGAGTAAAATATGTTGATTAATCTTAGCTAGTTTTCCTTCTACCACCTTTTTCACCTAAAAAATATTTTTAAAAACATGTTTATTCTAGATCTTGATAAGCTCTTTGACCTACTGCATTTTCTTGTGAAACCAAAACATTTTGGTTCCTAGCTGTAGTGGAGCATCCTTCCACCATTTTTTTAAGAGGCCATCAAAGTGGGGATGATGATACCATACAATTTCAAACATAAAAGATTGTCTAGAAAGACTAGTAAGAGGAGAATTTGATGGAAGAATGGACAATTGAATAGGAAAATGTTCAAATTATGAATATGGTAATGTCTCCAATTGGATAGTATAATTTTCCAATCTCCAACATTGTGAACACAAAAATCTATCCAATCTAACTGTAATGTGGTGGAACCCAACTCTCCTATTAGTCCAAGTAAGATATCTAGCTTGTGGGTGAACATCAAATAGAGAATTACTATCAAAAAAGTCATTAAAGTTTGTGGTAGCTCTAGGAGGGGGAATAATACCCCTATACTTATCCCTAGGATGAAGAATGTCATTAAAGTCACTAGTGATAATAAATTTGGCTCCTATTGATTGCTGGATAAAACATGTAAAATAAAGCCATAGACTTTTTTTTATCTAATGTAGGGGTGAGGCCATAAACATTAACCAAATGGAATGAAAGTTCATAGTGTTGAATGGATAACAATTTCAAATTAGATCCCTGATGAAGATGTTGAACCTTGATAGTCTTAGGATTCCATAATATAGAAAGGCACCCCAAAGCACCTAAGCTAGGAACATGTGAGGAATTTCATGTTAACCAACATCCAAAATATTTGTGAAAGTTATTTGTTGATAACTTAGTCTCCTAAAGCAAGAATATATCACATTGGGTAGAATCAAGACACTAATTTATCCTATTACATTTTTCAAGGGCATTAATGCCCCTAATATTCCATGAGAGGATCTTCATAACTAACAAGGAGCACTCTTAGCACTCCTTGTCAGTCATTTAAAGGTAGCAAATTTACCATCCAAAGTTGACTAAATCCCTGCATCAACTTCTTCTTTAACTTTTGAGGCTTTTGATCGCCTACCCCTAGGCCTTGAAGATTTCTTAGTCATAGGAGATAATGAGAGGGGAATTCGCATCAAATTTTTTTTTTTGAGAGAAATCAAAACTCTCATTAGTAAAAAGTGGATTAGCAAAGTGGGACCCAGTTTGACTAGATCTATCTGTTTGAGTAGGAGACTTTTTTATTGCCAAGCCAAGATCCAAAATATTCATAAATCCCTTCATTCCAGGTGAAGGGGGATCCAAATTAAAGTTTATGTTATCCTCAGTTGATCTAATTAGGATCTAGGAATATTACAAAGGAATGCTTTACATAATTGCATAAAGTTCAATCAAAGCATTAATTAGAGAAATTAACATAACTTAAATGCTTAAATGAATAGAGCATAATAAGGTAATGATAGAAAGAAAGAGAGTAGAGAGGTAGAAGACAAAATAGAATTGATAAAAGAGTTCATTTGTGGGTCAGACTACATCTCTGGGTCCTACTCCAATAGAGGGACTGATTCAATTAGCTCCAAAATCAATTACAAGTGTTTTGAAATAATTCCCTTCAAACACAATTGCAACATTATTCTCCAATGTGCAAGAATAATCACCAAGTCTCCAAACTTATAATATCCTTCTCATCACCAGGATTAATTTACAAAGCCTACTACCCCTATTTTATGCATAAAATTAGCCATTATTAGGCTAAAATAAATAATTAGAAAAATAACCCCTTTAACCAATTTTATCTTTACAATTATTTATTTAACATTTTGTGGTTATGATTATACTTTATTTTTGGGGACTATTTGTTGGCAATATGACCAATCAATCAAATAAGGTAAGTTATATATTTTATATTTATGACAACATATTTGTTTTGAAGATTAGTCATCATTATTCATGAAGGAAAATTGTCTAAGTATTAGATAGTGTTACAGTAGCATGACAGATTTGATGATAGCAAAATATTCCCTTAGAATATTCTCTTATGTAGTTAACCAAGGATGCATGACATCATATAGATGATGTATATGAGTGGGCATGTCTGTACAACCAACTGAGTTTAAGTTATGAAGGAAATAGTGATGCAGTGATGATAAAGTGCAGAACAGAGCATGTCAGTAGAATGAGTTAAATGACTTGATTAATTGTTTTAATTATTAATTCTTGATGAGCCAACTCTAAGGATAATATGTGAGCCAACTAAGGAAAAATTTACCAATAAGTTTGGTAAAAGTAAAGAACTTCATTTGAGAAGTTAGTGTGCAATGTAATGTTGTGAAATACATGGGTAACCAATAATTGCGAAGTAATGCGAATGTTCTGAAATGCAAGTGACAAGTGAATATGATGTTATAATTTGTGATATGCGAGATATGATGCAGATTGATATATGTGTAGTCACTCTTTATATGAAGAATTGACAATTAGAAGATTTTCAAAGTAGAACAAGTAATCCAATATTGTATGTATATCTATTTTCTTGAAGAACTTATTATATAGTTGCATGTTAGGGTAGTGGGGTCTTCTTGTACACATTTGTACATGATCTACCAACTCCTAATAGAGTTGAAGCAACTCCTAATAGGTTTGAGGTTTCTAACAAGGCCTAGTCTCCTAATAGGGACTCGAGACACTATAAATTCTTCATAGACTCTAACATAGTCAATATCCTTAATCAAATTCTTTATATAGTGAATCATCTTGTGGGTTTCATCCCCACTAAGGTTTTCCCTTGGCCAGGGTTTCCCTAGTTAAAAAAATATGATGTTATGATTTCTCTTCTTGTATGGTTGTTTATTTTGTTTAGCACTATTGGCTCTCTTTCTTATGCATGTGGAAAAGTAATTAGTAAAATTTAGTTGTGGGTATAAAGATTGAAAATATTGATTCACACCATCCCCCCCTCCTCATTATTATCTATTTCTAATAATTGGTATCAAAGCCTACTTATTTAGAAGAGGATTAATAGCTTGAATAAGATCCCTATGGATATGGAACAATTGAAGAAGAATCTTGAAGAAGCTCTTGAACAAATTGATCTCTTTACTGATGAAAGAGATGGCCTTAAAGATAGATACAAAGATGTAAAAGCTTACATTGGTGAATTAAAAGACAAGATAGATGACCTGAAGCGAAAAGGACCTAGTGAGAAAACTAGTGATGATGATATTGAAGAGTTAAAGAAAGAAAATGAAATCCTAAAACATGATTTACAAATAGTGGAACTCAAGCTAAGTCTTAAGAAAAATGGAGGAAAGAATGACTCTAAAATAAAAGTTGAAGTGAAGATCTAAGATCCTAGTTAAGCAAGGTAACATTTGAATTAGAATCTATCAAGTTAGAGCACGTAGAATTACAAAAATACAATGCTATTATGAAAGGTGAGTTGGTACAAACCAAACAACAACTTGAGAAATTATATACTAGTAGTGAAAATATTGAGGAAAAAATATCTATACAAAGACCAAGTTATGACAAGACCAGACTTGGATTCTTTATTGGACAATCCACCAAGAAATCTATTGAGAGAAAAGAATGAGATAATCTTAAAGTTAAGAAGGACCCAAGAAAAATAAATGATACATCTAAAGACAAAGAGAATGTTACTCACTCTAAGAAAGCTAAAGAGTCTAATCAAGATGAGGTCAATAAAAGAAAGGAATCTCATGCCTAGTGTGATGAACTTGAACGCATTGAAGGCAATTGCAAAGGTAACTCTTTCGAACCTATTTCAAATTTTTATCGTCATAATTGTCATGGATATGGACATTATGTAGTAGATTGTAAGAAACCTAAATTTGATAGTAATAATGCAAATAGTAGAATTTTTAGGAACACCAATCATGTAGGAAACATAAAAAGATCTCACAAAATGAAAATGGACAAAGTAGACAAATTATTTGTTATAGATGTATCAATCTTGGTCACATTTCAAGGAATTGTAGAGCACCTAATGACTAGCAGAATGAACAAAGGAATGTCCTTGTATGGAAATTATGTAATAACTTTGGACACATAGCAAAGTTCTACAAAATGGATAGAAGAAACCTAAATAGGAATCAAAATTATAGAAGGAACAATAGAAGAAATGATGACAGTTTAAGGAAAGAAATGAAGGAGTAGATAGAAGAGTTAAAGGAATCATTTGTAAAGGCAAAGGGACCAGAAAGTTCTCGTACAATTCTAGAAGATGTACCTAACAAGACAGTAAATTCACTTATTGTTTTTGACTCCTACCAAAATTAAGCATTCTCAGTGAAACAGAATGTTAGTTATTGATAACTAATGTTTGAGAGAATATCATGGGTTGTGTAATTAATAGTATGTACTAGATATTGAGAGAAGTCTATAATGAAGTGTGCATTGCTTAATATGATCAGGATAAGGATATATAAGAAGAATAACCTCTCTATTATACAGAGATAGTATATAGAACTAGTGGTAGATATGCATTTAATGTGAAGTACAGATTGCAAAGGATTTAAAGGACATGAATTGATTTGCAAACATCATTTGTTCATGTGAAATCTGAGTGTCAGATCAAAGTAAGATTTGAAGTGTTAAAGATGTTTGTACACAAGTGGATTCACTAGAAACCCCAATATGCAAAGTTAAGGTATTTTCTAAACTTTTTGAGCATAATTTTTAAGAAATGGAAAGACAAGAAGTTTTTAATGTGAGCAATAGAGCTAGATACAATTTCAAGAAACACTCATTTGTTTCTTTCCTTGATGACCCTATTGGAGTATTTTTGCAAGTTCTAGAAAATGTTCTTCATGTCAAAGATATAAGAGGTTATATTCATTGCAAAATTGAAAGCATAGGTGATACAAAAATTCATAAGGAATTGGAGAAAATGTGCAAAAATGATTTTTCACTAAAACTAGAACATGGACACCTAGAGAAACTTAGCCTAGTTAAGCATATGTTCTACACAAACTTCAAAAATCATGAATGGACACAAATAATTCTAAGTAGAGTACATGATGATCTTCTATGGTAGGGAGATTCTATCATATGTATTGATAATGACCAAATTCACAAGGTCATAGGTTTAAAAAATGAAGGATTCAATCCAATAAACATAAAGAATGTGCGCAAGATAGTTGAAACAAATCTCAACACATGTTTTGATGGTAGAAACATGAAGGTCAATAGAATTTACGATGATGGAGTAAGACTAATTTGCAAAATTTTGGGATATAAATTCAATCATGAATCTAGGATAGATTCAGTACCTACGAGATTTCTTCATCTAGCTTACCTGGCAGTAAAAGCGAAGATGTTAATCTATGCAACATTATCTTAACATAGTTGTTGAATAATATATCAAGAATCTAGAAGTCTAGGAGTGAAATCTTTAGGTTTGAATCCCTACTAACTCACATATTCTTCTAAATAACTAAGAAGTTTCTTGGTATCATAAATTGGGATGGAAGTGAGTATGCAAAGCAAACAATTACTTGTGCTTATAGAGCCTGACCTAAAATAGTTAGAGATAGTGATATTGACAGTATAATGAAATTTTTCCAAGCTAAAATAAAGCAAAGGTATAGGATACGTCCTGTACTAGTAGAGAAATATAAGGATGAACTGTATTTCATGCTTTAAATAGATTTCACTTATATGGAGGTTATAGTTCCTCGAGTTAAGTTTATTGAACCTATGGGTTATGAGATGAGTGAGGAATTAATTGAAGGATATGCATAGATAATCCTAGACTTAGAAGTTGATTCTGAATGTCCTAGATGGAGGACATATATTGAGAAGATGAGAGAAGTTAAGACAACTCAGATAATCAAGGACTCCAAGAAGAAGGTGGAAAAGGTGATTGATTCTATTTTGAAGGAATCGGGAATGACAAGAAAGGAATTTGATGAGGTGAAAGGGATAGCCATGGAAATGAAGGCCACTGGTCAATCTAAGTTATTGACCCCTACACCCATTGTAGTGGTCAGACCTACTGAAGAGGTCACAATTTTCCAGACAAGTGTGTAAGAAACTACTGCACCATATGCAACAATTGTGTAGCAGCAACCTCCAAGGAATCCAATGAAGACTGATAAAGGACCAAAGCCTAGGAAGTCTACAAGGCTTGAAAATACCAAAACCCCTCCTAAGAAGAGAATTAAGAAGAGTACAAGTGGTCCAAGAAAGAAGAGAAAGACCTTGCAGATTAGTTCTTCTAAATCTAGAAAAGAAACTAGTGACAAACTAGTAGAGCCAGCTGATCAAGAAGCAAAGACCTCAAGTGGATGAAAGGCATGGAAACCCAAGGTAGAGAATCTCAACATGCAAATTATTAATGATAATAATTTTGTGAAATCAAAAAAAAACTATGATTTGTACAATAATATGGATAGAAGACAACTAGAGAATGTTGTAGTTAGGAATATGATTATTGAAGATAAAAGGTTTGATAGTATAAGAGGTTAGATACCTAAAGACTTGTACAATAGACTAAGAAATAGAAAAAGTAGAGTGATAGAGGAAGATAAGCAAATAAGAATCAATATGGTGAAAATTTTATGTACTATAAATAATGAGGAAGAGTTAAACGAAATATCGAAAGGAATAGCACCACTATTAAGGAATAAAAAGAGATTCATTCTCCTCATTGGAGGAAATTATGAAGAAGTAAATGAAGAAACTCAAAAGGCTATAATCACATACATGTCTACTATGCCAAAGAAGAGTGTGTAGCTACAAAAGGCAAGCCCTATGTTAGACAAGAGTGCATAGCCAAAGAAGGAAAGCTCTATAAAGTCTAAGGAGTGTGTGCAGACAGAGGAAGCAAGTCCGACTATAGGTAGTCCACCTCATAGTTTTGAGCAACCAACTAGAACACTAATTTCTAGTGATTCACCACATATCACCATTGGTTGTGAATCTATGCAAGTAGATAATACCAATGTGATAGTTGATAGAACTGAGGATCCACTCAAAGATTTTGGTACCACCATTGTTGGCAATATTATGGATTATATCAAATCATTCGATGAAGAAAAATATCAGGAGCCAAAGGAAGAAGATGCACCATCTCTAAAGAAAATTGAATCTAGCATTGAAGTAACTATTTCAAATGTTCCCTTAGCAACAATAGCATCAACACCCTCTACACTACCTACTCAAACAATAGTGCTCACAGTAGCAGTAGTTCAGTCAGATGAAGAAGATGAAGTGCAAAATCTCATATCTTCCTTATGTAAATTTCTCTAGAAGAAAAAATTAGTCAATTCCATTGAAAAGACTTTGAATTTAGTTTTGGACATAATGGAAAAGACAGTAAACCCTATTGACATGCCTATAGATATTCAATAGCGCACAACATTTTTTTGTAAAAAAAATTATGATGACTTCACAAAATTTAGTAATGTGGCTACAATTCAAGCGCAAATGGAGCATGATGGTAAATTCCTTAATACCATGTGTATAAAGATAAGGAATGATATAGAAACTTTGAATGTATGTATTAAGGCATAAAGATAGAGTGTAGAAGGAAAACAGGCTTATGCTAAGTGCAACTTGGCATACATCCATCTTCAAAGTTTTGATGATTAAATCAAAGAAAAGTTAACTGAGCTTCAAATGCTTACTAAAAAATTTCTTAAATAGAATCAAAATTTAGATACCATTGAGCATACAATGTAGAAACTTCATGACAACATAAGGGAAACTCAAGCAGAGAAAGAGAAAGTTCTAAAGAGATTCAATCTTTCAAGAGATCACTTATCCCTAAAGGTAACATTGCTAGAAAATTAGTTGGAGGAATGCTTGGTAGCAAAGTCCTCATATGAAAAATTTGTGGCTATAGATTTGAATGTAGTAGAGTTATCCACATATGTCGTATGTGCACTAATCAGTATATCTGATGCACTAAAAGATAGCTAGAAGAAACACCTCACACTATTGAAGACTAAATTCAGTGATTGTTTTTCCAACTTTTAATGTAGCTATCAGGTTTTGATAGATTTTTCTTATTTGTTGCACCTTTGTCATTGATTTCAAAGGGGGAGAAATATGGAAAATCTTAATTGTAAGTGGGAGAAATAAGGAAAAGTGTAATTCATAGTTATATTTTGAAGTATAGTAGTAAGTTTTGCTTTAAGCTAACTTTGTAATTGAAGTTATAAGGGATGTAATCCTCTCAAAACATCAATACAATGTTTTTATTGTGTTATAGTTATTTATTTTGATTGGTATGACAACATGTTTGGGACTTAGCCAATTTTCCCAAAATGTTGTCATCAATGCCAAAGGGGGAGATTGTTGGCAATATGACCAATCAATTAGATAAGGTAAGTTATATGGTTGTCATTTATGGCAACATATCTGTTTTGCAAATTAGTCATGATTATTCATGAAGGAAAATTGTCTAAGTATTAGACATTGTTACAGCAGCATGACATATTTGATGTAGCAAAATATTCCCTTAGAATATTCTCTTGTGTGATTAACCAGAGATGTATGATTTCATATTGATGATGTGTACCAGTGTGTATGTCCATACAACCAACCAAGTTCATGTTATGAAGGAAATAGTGATGCAATGATGATATAGTGCAGAATAGAGCATGTTCACAAATTGAGTTAAAAGACTTGATTAATTGTTTTAATTATTAATTCTTGATGAGCTAACTCTAAGGATGATACATGATCTGACTAAGGAAGAATTTACTAATATGTTTGGTATAAGTAAAGAACTTCATTTGTGGATTTAGTGTGCAATACAATGTTGTGAAATGCAAGGGATAAGTGAATGTGATGTTATGATTTGTGATATGTGATATGTGAGATATGATGCAGATTGATATATGCATAGCCACTCTCTATATGAAGAATATGAAGAACTTTTTATATAGTTGCATGTTAGGGTAGTGGGCTCTTCTTGCACACATTTGTACATGATCTACCAACTCCTAATAGGATTTAAGCAACTCCTAATAGGGTTGAGGCTTCTAACAAGGACTAGTCTCCTAACAGGGACTTGAGACACTATACATTCTTCATAGACTCCTAATAGAGTCAATATCCTTAACCAGATTCTTTATATAGGGAATCATCTTGTGGGTTCCATCCCCACCAGGGTTTTCCCTTGGCCAGGGTTTCCCTAGTTAACAAAATATGGTGTTATGAGTTCTCTTCTTGTATAGTTGTTTATTTTGTTTAGCCCTATTGGTTCTCTTTCTTATGCATGTGGAAATGTAATTAATAAAATTCAATTGTGGGCAAAAAGATTGAAAATAATGATTCATCCCCCCTCCCCCCCCCATCTCTCAGTATTATCTATTTCTAACACTATTTTATCAAATAACCCATATTTATATATAGTTAGTGGTTTAAGTACTATTTTAATAGAAATTATCCCACATTGCCCAAGAAATTGTTCAATGGTGCATTGGTGGCCTTAATTTTAGGAGGTTGGTGGTCAAGGGTTCAACCCTTGCCAACCTCCATCTCTATTTTTCAATTAAGTATGTGTTTAAAGAAAATTTCCCCCTCAAAGAAGCATAGCCATTTATGTGGTGTAGAGGCAATTGTGAGAGGTTTGTTAATTGTGTGTCATGGGTTCAAACCTATGAGAAAAAAATTTCCAACGGACTTCCAACCTGTTAAGTTAGTATGATGATGTCATTAGAACCATACTATTGTTTACCACAAATTCAAACTATTGCAACCTCCACATACAGACTTCATTTTTTATAAAATCATTGTAAAGCTCTCAATGAGCTCTTTAATTTGAAACCCATTGTTGACCACTTTTGAGATGATTATTGTTTTCATTTTTTGATGGCCTTTGTATCTAGTTTGACCATACTTTGACTAGCCATAACTTTTGCATCCGAACTCCAATTTTTCCCATTCAAATTGCACTAGAGTTAGAATTGTGAACACTTTGTAATGATGTTGATTCTTAAAGCACTGGGGACATTTCAATTTTCACTTTTTTTATCCATCAGATCATCAGGTAGGTCACGGGGTATGTTATCTACATCAAATAATTAGGGAGGAATTGGTACACTACACCCTTCTACTAAAATTTGGGCATATTCAGTGGATTATGAATGTCCTTGGGAAACTGATGCAACTTTTAATCTTGACAAAAAAGAAAGAAGTTGATCATTAAAAATGAGCTCATAAACAACATCATCCATATGAGAGGGATGAATAACATATTCATTGGCATGTGGATATGTAATTACAATTTTAGAAGATATCAATGATATAAAAAGAGACTGATGTAGACTTGTATGCTTATCTCAATGAGTATTCCGTTTAGAGAGAAGATGGGTCAAAAACAACATATTTTTTAACAAAATCAGAGGAAAAAAATCCTAAATTGGGAAAAGCCATAAGAGAAAAATAATTCCCTAAAAGAAAACACTAAGGAAGAGTGTACAAATTAGACACAGAGTTATTAGGACTAGAACAGTCTCCATAGGATTGATCTTTTCATGTATTACAATGACCTTGTGACAAATGATAAACAATATGATTTACAAATGAGAAATGATATGAGTCACCTGCTAGTTTATATTGAGATACACAAGCATCATTAGAGCCAGAAGGAATGAACTATGTCCTAAAAGTGCACTTATGGGAGTTAGAGTTATTGTTACTACAAACTATCATATTAGAGCAACTAGGATCTCAACATTGATTAGTAAAATGTCCCAAACAACCCACCTTCTTAATCACAATTTGTGCATCCCAAATAATAATTTTTTGGTTCTAGCATTCATATTTAGAAGACATAATTAAGGAAGAAGGTAATGGTTTATTTATATTTAGCAAGACATAGAACTTGATAGAAAGAGATGGTTCATCAAAAGGCACTAAATCATGTCAAATGAATACCCCAATTTTATTTTCTATTAGTTCAATAATTTGTAGGTCTATTTATTCAATTACTAAAGAAAGAAGCTCAATCCAAAATGGCATAAAATCACACACTATATAACTAGGTTTAAAGTTTGGAGACTAAGCCCTGGCATATATTCCCAACCCTTTACAAAACCAACTCTTAATTCAAAGAACATTATCCCAAGCAAGCTTAGAATCAAACATATTAATAAAAAATAGAGACTCATGATCAATGTATATTAAATACATAACACCATACCAGTAATGCTTTTCTCAAGTAAGAATATTTGCCATTGGGAAGAAGGGCCAAATTTTACTGATGATTGTTGAGTTGAGCATGTAAGAGATTTATGGTTTGAGAAGTCCATCTTCAATCACAAGAAGCAAGGTATCACCATCTATGAATGTAGCATTTGAAATATCCAAATTATTATTGGGACCAATTGATCTTACTAAAGTTATAGACCCCAATTTTTCCCTCCAAACTTTGGCAAGAAGATTTCCCACAGATTTTTTACCTCCAAGTGAAATATTATTAGCGTAAGACAAAAATGTTGGACTAGTAATGGAGACATTATTTGGCCATGACACATAAGAAGGGAGTTCATAGTTAAAATGTTTGATCTCTTCACTAGTTTTAGAAAAAATGGGTGTAGACTGGAGTGGCCCATGACAAATGTCAAAAATGGGCTAGATCTAGGGTTTGGAAGCCTTGAGACTATATTTTTTCTTCTTTGCGCCATGTTCACTATGGCTAGAGCCATGTGGTCTATTGAAATCCCTTATACCTATTTTCCCACCATGATGATAAAGAAGAGGAAGATAAGGTTTTTTCAAAAACTTCCCATGCACATTGAGAGCTTTAGATATTCCAACTCACTCATGCTCAATAGAAACCTTCACCAATTCCCCTTCCACTGAAGATCTAAATCCATTATAGAAAATTGATGTCTTGTGAACAAAAATATCTTTGTTTCCATCATTAGGGGTAATGAGTCCATAACCCTTCTATGAATCAAACCACTTGACCTTTCTAGTCCTTTTTCCACTCTACACCATGTTTGTCTTTCAATAATCCAATTATAGACCTTATTAAATGTATGCAAAATTGCAGATCTAGTTTTGATGAGGGCTGCAAGTCCTAATATTCAAAATATTATGTAAATTGTAGATCTAGACATTCTAAAGGTCTTAGGTCCTAATTTTCTCTCATGTAAATACATTAGAAAATTAATGATTGATAGAAGTCACAATTCAGTATCTTGGTCTACAAATTTGATTCTAACTTTCCTTGATCAAACCTAATTTTTTTATGCAACTTTTCAGGAGTTGACATCTAGTGTAAGAAGTGGTCTGATCTGATTGTAATTTTATCCAACTAAAATCAATGTTAATTCAACACCTATGACTCTGCTTCCCAATCTTGAACTATAAAAATATGTTGAATCCTTTTTGAAACTTGCTTGTGCAAGTCTTCTAGTCAAAATTGTAGAAGAATAGTGAATTATTAGAGAAGAAGAAGAGAAAACTATAGTAGAAGAAGAGTGAATTGTAGAAAATAGAAGATCTACCCAAATCCACTAAGCAAGAATTAGAGGGATTTGATGCATTGGATCATTTTGCACCAAGACTATGATTGTCCAAGCCCATTTTTGTCTATGGATCCAAGATTGAAACCTACCCCTGTCCCTGTCAAATCTACTGATTGCATTCATGGGCACACAAGCTATATTCAATCTTTCTTTTCTTCTAGAACAATTTGGTCTAGACCTATAATTCTAAGAAGGAACCCGAGTTTCAAGTGTGAAGACCCATTTCTTTGACCACCTTGTGTGTCAAGCATCTCAAGCCACCAATGCACTAGATGACCCATCCACCATCTCTGCTTGATGTAGAGATCTCACACATACGTCAAACCTTGTCTAGCAGACACTAATCCAATAGAGAATTAGAAATTTAATAGAGAAGCAAAACTTGCAAATCATGGGAAATGAGAAAAAAAATGAATTCACTAAGACAAAAATCTTAATATCTTGAGTGTGGAGAAGAACTTCAATTTGATAATTTTTTTATGAAAAAAAATAAATTCACCTAGCACATTATGTAAGGCTCTATGGAGTTGAAAGTGAAGGATATTTCAAGTTGTCATTTTGTAACTTCTTGAATCAATTGAGATGTACATAGCTTACAAAATGTGCATCATTCTTACAACATCTTATACGTATACAGTTTATATATCAGTCATCAAGCACCTAGAATTTTTCTAGACCACATTGTACCACAAATTTTTTTTGAATATATATATTATTTCTTGGCCCCATTTCTCAACTAGCCTAGATTATATTAATCAATATATTTGTACCTATTTATTTTGTTTAATTTTATGGTAAGATAAAATATTGTGTGCATGTCAAAAGACTATGTTGTCCATTTGATATAATAACTGATAATTAGAGGGGTAGGAAATATAGGGAGGTGTTATGGGAGAGAGGTCAGGGGGATTGAATAGATAAATAATATGAAGAGAGAAGAGAGATAGAAAAGTGATAATATTGATATTAATAAATTTTAAAAAGGGGGAGGGAAAACTAGTGAGACAGAGTGTGTGTGTATGAAGGAGATAAATGTGAAAGAAAAGGAAAAGAAGAAAGAAGTTGAAGGTAGAGGAATAGCAAGAAGATAGAGGAGAGTGATGAGATAGAGATATTTGAGGTGATAAATAGTGCAAAAAAATAGGTCAAAGAGAATAGAATAAATAAGGTATAGGTTCATCTAAGGAAAAGGTAAAGAGAGGTAAGATAAGATAGAGATGGGGAGGGAGAGAGTAATGTCTATGTGTGTGAATAAAAAATATATAAAGATGCGGGTAGGGAAGTGAGGATAAAATATAAACTTAAAGTCAATCTTCTTGATTAACTTAGAAAATACTCAAAAACCAAAAAAGATTATTCAGATTCTCAAAGTTATTGAATATAAAATATAAAAGACAGAACCAAACAGACTACATACCATTTTGGTCTAAACTATTTTATGTACTATTGACCATCACTCTACTCCAAATCCTCCAAATAACTCTAAAATGATTGAGAGGTGATGAAGTTTCCTTTTTCTTAAAGATTATTAATCAATTAATCTTGATGTCAAAAGATCATATCTCCACTATTACTAATTCAATCTCAAACCCCATTAAGATCTAAATAAATCCAATCATTAATGAAAGAAAAAACCTAAACCCCTACTAATAAATTTAGATATCAAAGACCATAAAATCCTAAATTACAACATCTACCACTACATGAATTAGAAAACCACAATACTATACCCTATTATATAAGCTCTATGGGAGTTGTCTTTACTGAAACAAAAAGTGACATGTTTGATGGTGAAAATAACATAAATACATGCATCTGAAGGATGGCCATCCAATGTACTCCAATTGGGTGTGGGCCCAAGATGACAACTTCAAACTCTTTCTATAAAATAGAGTTTAACAGACAGAAATGACACTCATTAATAGAGAAGAGCTCACATTGCAGAAGGAAGAATTATTAACTACTTGGAAAGAAAAGGTTAAACCATGAGGTTCCAAACAAAGGGTGGGAATGGTGCTCCACAATTTATATTCAGAAATAACTCTATATCTAAGTGCTTACTCATAAGTTGTGTTAACATGATTGTATCATTTTCAAACTAGTTTTTGCTACTTATTTTAGGCAGCAAGGAATTTTATAGTTTACTAAGAAAGTAATATCTCCAAGTTCAAACCCTAATCTCTTGTTCTTCTCCCACATTATACGTCTCAAGTAGTGCAACTGCATATAATGAATATCAAGTGTCTTACTCCTCTCATGATATGGGTAAAGGAGGTGTATTTATCTTCTATTATCCTAAATGGGAAGACTTAATTACTAATCATGGAACCTTTCCAGAAATCTAGATATGTAACATCTTGATGAAGTGTGCTCCCCTTAATACCACAAACACATAATAGAAAGAAAAGAAATAACAATAATCTGTGAGAACAAAATATGGGCTTTTTATTATCACCGCAATGAAAAATTATAGAATTTAGGATTACAATATGCCAACCCACATGGATTACAAAAGTTTGTAAGATAAAACTATAAACTAACACCCAGAGCTATCTTGAACTGTCCTAAACAATCCTATGGGCCTTTCTTAAATAGGAAATTTTATGCCGCCTAGGAAGGTTCTAGAAATTAACCATTGAGGCCGATAAACCCCAAATTACATAAATTACATTTATTACATTAGAGTTAGCTCAAAAGAATTACAAACTTAATTTTTATGACCATGAGTAAGGTAACCAAACTTTTGGAGACCATAACTCACAAACTATAGCTCTAATTGACTATTATAACCACTTTTTCAAAAGGATGGATCCTAAACTATAGCCCCTAAGATATGAAGCACCAGTCATCTGATGTCTAACCCCATTCTAGGGCCTCTAAATTCTTCAAATATGAGTACAAAGATATTTATGTAAACAATTCCACCAAAAATCTACAATAACTTCTTTGATATGGAAGTTGGAACCATGAGCTTTTTATGGTAGGCTTATAGTTTTGAAATGAACCTTCTTGACAAAAATTGGAATACTTTGAGCTTGTATGACAAACTTACTAAAAATAACAAGTTCTAAAAAAAAGTAACCCCTCTCTATTAGACTAGATTAAAATAGAAAATCCTGAAACTAAAAAGATACAAGCTAAAATTAAAATATTTTTGGGTGATGCAAGATTTCCTCAAACCCGGGATACTCATGCATTAGACACCTAGGGTAATTTGACAAGTGACTCTGTCACGTCTTAGATGTTCAAAGGAAAACCAATGTGGTCAAACTCCTGCCTTGCTAGCCATGATGAATCTTTTGACTAGTCTCCCTTTCTATTTGACTAGATACTCTTCATAGGTTCTATTCCTTGTACTTCTACTAGTATGACTATCCAATATCTCCTCAATCTCCTTTGTATCTAAAGTAGTTGTTGGAATACTCCACTATTCTTCTACAACTGCATCTTCGTCTTCTCCTTCATAAAATTTTGTCAAAACTAAAATGTTAAATACTAGTGAAATATTAAGTTCTATAGGTTATTCTACTTCATAGGCATTTCTAGAATCATGTCTTTTCACTATCTTGCACAATCCAAACTTCTTCATCTCTAGCTTATTATATGTACCCACTAGAAAATGTGACCATGATTTAATCTCCAATTTGAAATTCCTTATACCTCTTTTTCACATCAGCCTTAGCTTTGTACTATATATTCATCTTTATGATGTGCTTCTTCACCTCCTCATGGATATTCTTTAAATATTGAACAAATTCTTCTACTTCAGTGATACTTATCTCTCCTTTATCCAACTACCTCAATTTAGAAGTATTTCTAGGAATACTCTTGTATACATTTTGGAATAGTGATTTACTAGTACTCATGTTGACAAAATTATTATATATAAATTCTTCTTGTGGTAAAATCAAATCCCATCCTTTTAGTTTATCTCCAACCAAGAATCTTAGCAAGTTTCATAGACTCTGATTCACAACTTTTGTTCATCCATCAATCTATGGATGATGTGATGATTTGAACTTTAAATTTGTCTTCAACTTCTTCCACAATGTATGCTAGAAATACCCAAAAAATGTGGTTTCTTGATCTAAAACTATATTGTTTAGCAGGAAATGTCATCTCACCACTTCTCTGAAAAACAACTCTGCCAATGATTAACATCACTAGTCTTCTTGCAAGGAATGAATAGTGTCATCTTTGAAAAGCTGTCAAGCACCAAAAAAATAGAGTCATGTCCTCACTGAGTCCTTGGTAATCCAAGAACAAAATCCATGCTGACATCCTCCCATGGATTCTTTGGTATAGGTAATGGCTGATACAACCTCATATTCTACTTCACTCCTTTCACCATCTAACATACTCTGCAACTCTATACAAACTTCTTCACATCTTGCTGCAATTATGGTCAGTAATAATTCTTAGCAACCAAAGAAATGGTCTTATCTCTACCAAAATGTCTAGCCAATCCTCCACTATGCTTACCAAAGCAATGGTCTTATCTCTACCAAAATGTCTAGCCAATCCTCCACTATGGTTCTCATTGATGAGATTCTCCTTCATAGAAATTCTTGAATGCACAACTAAATCCTTTTGAACAACATACCATCCTGGATCATGAAATCCAACCACATTGTCCTATCAAGTGTAACAGGTTTAGTATATGCCTTCCACACTTTAACAAAATTAGGATCATCTGGATACAAGTTCTTGAGTTCCTTGAACCCAACCATCTCAATCTAAATTTTTGTCAGCAATAGGTGTCTTCTACTAAGAGTATCTGCAACTCTGTTAAACTTCCCACCCCTGTGTTTCCAAAAAAATGTATAACTCTACAAAAACTCAACCCACTTCAAATACCTTTGGTTTAATTTTCCTTGACTACTCAAATATTGCAAAGCTTAATGATTAGTATACAAAACAAACTCCTTAGGAAGAAGATAATATTTCCACATCTTCAATGCTTGAACTATAACATAAAATTCCTGATCATAAACATAATATTTCCTTTTTGCATAATTCAATTTCTCATTGAAATAAGCAACAGGTCTACCTTCTTGGCTCTAAAATGCTCATATTGCAGTACCACTAGCATCACAATCTACTTGAAACATTTTGTTAAAATCTAGAAGTGCTAAAACAAGTTGCTCTGTAACTTTTTGTTTCAACAAATTAAAACTCTTATATACTCCTATAGTCCACTTAAATTCCTTCCTATCCCCTCTAAGTGTTTTAATTAAGCATCCACAAATATTGCTAAAACCTCTTATGAACTTTCTGTAAAAACTAGCTAGTCCATGAAAAGATCTTACCTCTATCACACTCCTTGAAGTAGGCCATTCAAGGATAGCCTACACTTTCTTAGGGTCCATTTTCAAACCTTCTGTTGATACTACAAATCCCAAGTACACCAACTCCTTTACAAAACTATACTTTTCAAATTTATTAGCAACTTCTCTTATCTTAATTTACCAAACACCTTTTTAATATGCATCAAATGCTCCTCCAATGTCTTACTAAATATCAAAATATCATCTAGGTAAACAATGACAAACTTACCCAAAAACCCTGCCAATACCTTATTCATGAGCCTCATGAAAGTGCTTGGTGCTTTGGTTATCCCAAAAGGCATGACTAACTAATCATACAGTCCTTTCCTTGTCTTGAAAGCAATCTTCCATTCATCTCCTTCTTTGATGTGAATCTAGTGGTACCCACTCTTCAGATCTATCTTTGTGAAATACTTAGCCCTACTCAAATAGTCCATAATATCATCCATCGTTGGCACTAGAAATCTATACTTGATTATAATCTTGTTAATAGGACAATAATCTATGCACATCCTTTATTATCAATTTTTCTTTGGTGCTAATATAGCTGGTAGAACACATGGACTCAAACTCTCTCAAATCAACCCCTTCTACAACAACTCATGAACTTTTCTATTCAACTCTTCACTTTATATTGGTTTCATCCTATGTGCTACCTTGTTCAAAAAACTAGCTTCTAAAATCAAATCCATCTAGTGATTGATCTTCCTCATTAGGGGAAATCCATCAAGTACATTATTTGATACAATATTAGAAAACTCTCTGAACATATCTACAACTTCTGTGGGTACCTCCTCAACTTCTTTTTTACTATCTTTTGGAATTATAGAAAAACACATATGCTCATGCTTCATACCTTTGAGAATGTCTTTTCCATCAACAAAACATATTTTGGCAGCACTACATATCTTTTCTTCTTTCTCATTCAATGGCTTCAACTTATGCTTCACTCAATCCTTGTTTAGAGTGTAGGTATTTTCTCACCCATCATTTACAACATGCCTTCCAAACTTCCACGACATACCCAGAAACATATGACCTATGTCCATATGTATGATATCACATAGTACCTCATCCTAGTAGCTTCCAATCATGAACTTCATTGAGCATTGCTCATTGACCATGATCTTATGGTCATCTTGCACCCAAGCAATATGTTATAGATGCAAGTGTTTCTACCTTTTCATCTTCAATTTTGTGACCATATTTTCTAATACCAAGTTTTTAGTTCTTCCTCCATCAATGATCACATCACAAAAGTTATCTTCACATTTTCACCTTGTGCAAAACAAGCAACTCTTTTGATCAAGTTCATTCTCACCAATCAGCAGGACTCTTCTATTAACTAGGACTTTTCCTCTTTTAGTATATTCAAAATGTAATGATCTAACATCTTTATCAACGTGTGAAACTCTATCCTAGCCTTTAATTCTTTAATCCATCCTTCCTTGGTGCTAGAAACATTCAAATTCTCTATGCCCTTCTTCTCTGCAGTGAAATAATTTCCCATAGAAGCCTCCTCTTCTAGTGACCTCTACCTCTTCCTCTCTAATCTGTATTTTTCTAATCATGAAAATGATTGGAATTTTTTCCCCTCTAGTTCTGATTACTACTTCTAGCCTCATACTTGTTCTTTTGATCATCATTTTAGTCTCCATAACATCGTCTGCTAGGTCTTCCACTATGACCTCTTCTGCTATTCTTGTTGTTATATTTCTTGCTTAGCTTTTCCTCAACTCTTAAGAAAAATTGGTATGCTTCATCAATACTAGTCATTCGAACAAGACTTAGCTGACCCTAAATACTTTTCCTTAACCCATTAAGATAATGAGCCACTTTCTCCTTATTAGCTTCTTCATGGCCGATTCTAATGAGAACTTAGTAGAACTCTTTGGTATACTCTTGAACAATTTTTTTTGCTTGCTTTAACCCTTGCATCTCCTTCAACAGATCAAGCTCATAATCCTTATGAATGAATTGTCACTTTATTTTAGCTATCATCTGATCCCATTTGGTGACTATTTCATTTCCCTTTCTATTTTGCTCCAACTAAACTTCCTACCACCAGATCTTTACATGTCCCTTCAGTTTTGCTTTCACAAACTTGACCCTACTAGGATCCTCAATATCCATTCTTGAAGTACTCCTCTAGTCCATTGATCCAATCAATCAGCTCCTCTGGGTTAATATTTCTCAAACATGTGGGAACCTCAAACTTAGGTCTTTTTCCAATCTTGGAGATGGCCCTAAAAAGCCTCTCTTCCTCTAAGTTTGAAATGTCCCTTTTCTGATTTTTTATGATATTTCCAATCTTTAATCAGATCTTTAAGATCAAACAACTAATATCACAAAGATCCACCAATTTCTCAATGAAACCCCAAATCGGGTATGCTTAAAATAGTGCTAAAAGCTTCACAACTTCACAAATTATTAATAAATCTGAAAATGGAAATTTTTACAAAACTTTCAGCAGCATAACAGCCTACAAATTAATATTTCCATATCCGTATAGCCTTTACACAACAGCTCAAAAATGTAGGGCAAAAACTATGCTCATCGGGCTCCCGAAATTAACACAAAAATGCCCGGAAACACCACAAAAACACTAATAAAATATCTTAGAAGTTTAATCATGTTCCAATACATATATTCAGCTCTATTTTAAAAGCTTAAAGTCTGAAATACAGCAGCAACCAAAACTGATATGAAATGCTCAACTGAAAACACCAAACTCATGCAAAAAACACACCCAAAAAACCCCCAAATCTACACTGTTCAGCACAAGGGAAAACTCTGTATGAGCATGCACATGGAATGGCTTCAAACTCCCATACTTGGCCTTCCTAGAAACCTGAAAACTCCCATTTGTGGGTCTCCCTGGAAACCTGCAAACTCCCGTTCTTGGGTCTCCTTCTCCACAGGTTTGGCAGCCTTTGAAGAATAATAAAGAATGAGCGAAAATCAAGTTCTGGCATGTGCCCAAAATGCCTCCAAAACACCTTAAAAGAGGGCATATGTGTAACTCACGTGCAAGAGAGGTTAATGAAACATATTTTAATAATAATTTTCATTTATTAGTCCAATGGTTTCCAAAGATTAACCCCCTTTTTTTGAAACTTCACTTTCTTGGGCCTACCTGCCTTAGCAAAGATTATTATTTTTTAATTATTTGAAAAGGGGACATGACAAGTCCTCCCCTCCCAAACATTTCTTGTCCTCAAGCAATGGCTGAACAATAAACCAATCAATCCACCTGGATCCCGAATGTAGTCATGAACTATACTACTACCAATTAACACAGGCTCCTGTAATATCCTCTGCAATATGACCAAGAGGAATCCATAATCAAATTGACAATTATAGCTCAACCAAACTCCGAAATCACCACTACCACAATCAAAAACCCATGAGGCACAAACTCTTAGAACATCAGAACCCAAGTAAAGTGGACAAATCAAACTACCAACACAGTAAATACCATCAACGCATCCCACTGGCATATATGGAATGTACAATCCAACTCTGTAACAATGGTGAACCCTCTCGAATGAAACTGTACCAAGTATGGAGAATCCACACACTGTACAACTCCTACAGTCAACACAACTTTGCAAATCATCGGCCACTATCTCATAACCATAACTCCCATACACTGCTGATGGTGAAAAGACATTACAAGATAAAGAGTAAGAAATGGAATCCAAACCAAATTTGTCTGCCATCAACTCCTTAGCACAAGGATCAAATGCTAACTGATGTACATACCCTGCAATATAATGTTGATAAAAAAAACCAACCTCAGTCAACAGCTCACCATGAAGAAGTGATACAACCCACTGTGACTGATCACCAGCTAAGTCAAGAGATGTCATAGCCAAAGGAGTAGAATCAATAACAACACCTGCTAAAGCATCACTCCAAAACACCTGCTCTAAGTCATGTATTATTAACCTATCAATTGCAGGACCTATCACCATGTCATGCCCATCACAACTCTCATCCCGAGGCATCAAACTATCCCATAACTGATGATAAGCACTAGGAACCAAAGTACATCTCTGTATCATCATCTCATCAACATGGTCATCAAAGGTAGATAGATGAGCATACCTCACAGTGTAATGCCGATAGAATGCACCAATCTCAGTCAGTGGCTTAGACTGCAATCTAGATGTAACTAACTGCAATCGATCATTAACCAAGTTGGAACTGACTACTACCTCTGAAGACATTGCGAAGGGAGTAGTATTACTAGTAGGAACCATGCCAACTATCAGCTCACCAACATCACACATGGTCTTTGATACAACATCTCTAGTCTTCATGCCATTAGTACTAGAGGTCACCACCATGTCAGGCACACCACAAAAATCTGCTACAGCACCCAACTCAATTGAACCTGACTCTAGTGGGAATGAACCTGATATGCCAATGTTAGTATCAAGGATGGATGCATCCCTATCTCCACTGTCTCTAACAATCTCGGCCATGGACATCCTCAGATCACCAAACACCACAGCTTGTGACTGTATAGAATCAGGTAAAGACTGTAGTCGCTCTAACTCCATGGTCACCTTAGCCAAATGAAACTGACTCCTTGAGAGCCAATTGTGTACTCTCAAGAATCTCATAAGTCACCTCAAGCTGCTCAGTAAGATCACTCACCTCATCTTCCTTGGCCAACAATGCATCATATGTTGTACTGCCCCACTCCATAAGATAATCTCTGTCGGCTACCAACTGCATATAATTCTGTCTCAAAATCTGAATAGCCTCCCATAAAGAGTGGATCTCTGTCAAGGAAAGATAACTTCCTCCCTGCTCATCACTAGTAGGAGAACCCCATCCATAAACTGCTAACAACTGACGAGCAGCATCAAAATGTTGGCAAGTGATAGCAATGTCTTGGTCACTAACTCTCAACTGATTAGACACATGATGGCACTAGCTTGACTGTCTCCTACAAACCTCCTCTGATGCACTGTCTGAAGGAGTGTCCTCAAAGTTACTAGTCTCAAGAGTATTACCATCCATATCCTGTGAATCAAATCTAAAGCTCATATCAACATACGGATTATCAAAAACATTAGCATTGCTATCCAACTCCCCTATACCCAAGGAAACTAAGTCTTCAAAACTTCCCATTGCATCCTTCTGGATGTCATCAATGCCAATATGATCCTGGGACTCATCTATACACACTGCCAAATATGAAATATCATCAACACATTCCAGCAAGTATGGCCGACTGGATATATGAACAAAGCCCAACATTGGTGTATAAAAATTAATACCAACATCAGACAAGATACTGGCACAAGAAAAGACAACACCATGTAATCTGCTAATCAAATCCATGATAGCACCCAAACAAACACTGCTACCAAAAAGTGTTAAAGATCTCCAGTCAACTGAATCCCAAATGCCAATATAACAATCTCGAGTCCATATCCATAAACTAGAATCAACTGGTAACTCAAGCAAACTCCTCACCTGAGTAATATGACCAATACCAACTAACTCCACATACCTATCATGATGAGATAATGAAGTCACACTACTATCTTTGTTCACCTTCAGCTGGCTGGACAAATCATGTGAAGTACTACCAGCCTCAACCTCATGTGATGAAGCATCTAACTGTGTCTGGTACTCTTTCTCAGCAAAGTCATGAATGCTCAATGTCTGCTCATCTCTACCAGGTATCTCACCATCCTGCACAACAACATCCTCATAATCATCATCTGAACCCACTACACTGTAGTCACTGCCTGTTGTAACTATACCATCCTGAATACCTGTGGCATCACCCTTTGACGACCTGTAAACAATTGTCTCAATTTGAGTATCAAGTTGACCGTTACTATCAATCTGTGTAATATCCCTTCCCACCACCTCCTATGGTAGAGTAGAATCTGAGACCTCTACATGGCTATCAGCTAGTTTCTCAAACTCCTCATGCAAGTTCTTGGGAATTGTGTCATCTGTCCTGTGAGAAAATTTGCGAAATAGAAATCCAGTCAACTTATCCACCTTAGCTGGGTTAGATAACATGTCATTCATTATACGGTGGTGTTCAACCAACTATTTAGACATGTCATGGCTTATTTTCATAAGTTTATCTCGAATGTCTAAATAACCATCCTTTCTATTGTTTTGACTCTGGCTATCAATTGTCCAAGATCGTTTCCTCTGAGACTCTGTACTATACCTTCCCATTCTGGATAAAGTAGAGTGTAACCCCAATAGGATATAACTTCTTCAAACACCAAGAACTAACATGAAAATGATTAGAAGTAGCATGCCACCATAGATTTGGACATGCAACTAATTAGAAGCAACATGCAACCACCAAATTATGACATGCAAGATCTGGGTAGTTGTCAGAACTGACATGCAAGATCTGGGTAGTTGTCAAAACTGACATGAAAACTTCTACAACCACCAAATTCATCAAGAACTAACATGTAAATGATTAGAAGTAGCATGAAACCATAGATTTTGACATGAAACTAATTAGAAGCAACATGCAACCACCAAATTATGACATGCAAGATCTGGGTAGTTGTCAAAACTGACATGCAAGATCTGGGTACTTGTCAAAACTGAAATGCAAACTTCTACAACCACCAAATTCACCAAGAACTAACATGAAAATGATTTGAAGTAGCATGTAACCATAAATTTTGACATGCATCTGATTAGAAGCAACATGCAACCATAAATTATGGCATGCAAGATTTGGGTAGTTCTAAAAACTGAAATGCAAGATCTGGGTAGTTGTCAAAAACTAACCTACAACTTCTACAAACCCTCAGGCTGGCAAGATCATGGCTCTGATACCACTGAAATGTCCCTTTTCTGATTTTTTATGATATTTCCAATCTTTAATCAGATCTTTAAGATCAAACAACTAATATCACAAAGATCCACCAATTTCTCAATGAAACCCCAAATCGGGTATGCTGAAAATAGTGCTAAAAGCTTCACAACTTCACAAATTATTAATAAATCTGAAAATGGAAATTCTTACAGAGATTTCAGAAGCATAACAGCCTACAAATTGATATTTCCAGATCCTTATAGCCTTTACACAACAGCTCAAAAATGTAGGACAAAAACTATGCTCATCGGGCTCCCGAAATTAACACAAAAATGCCCGGAAACACCACAAAAAACACTAATAAACTATCTCAAAAGTTTAATCACATCCCAATAAATATATTCAGCTCTATTTTAATAGCTTAAAGTCTAAAATACAGCAGCAACCAAAACTGATATGAAATGCTCAACTGAAAACACCAAACTCATGCAAAAAATACACCCAAAAAACCCCCAAATCTACATTGTTTAGCACAAGGGCAAACTCTGTATGAGCATGCACATGGAATGGCTTCAAACTCCCATCCTTAGCCTTCCTATAAACCTAAAAACTCCCGTTCTTGGGTCTCTCTGGAAGCCTACAAACTCTCGTTCTTGGGTCTCCTTCTCCACAGGTTTGGCAGCCTCTGAAGAATAACAAAGAATGAGCGAAAATCAAGTTCTGGCATGTGCCCAAAATGCCTCCAAAACCCCTTAAAAGAGGGCATAACTGTAACTTGCATCCAAGAGAGGTTAATGAAACATATTTTAATAATAATTTTCATTTATTAGTCCAACAGTTTCCAAAGATTAACCCCCTTTTTTCGAAACTTCACTTTCTTGGGCCTGCCTGCCTTAGCAAAGATTATTATTTTTTAATTATTTGAAAAGGGGACATGAAAAAGTTTAGAACTACCTCTACTTGGCATTTTCTTCTATTTCATCCTTGTCCTTGCTTTCATCTCCTATAGGAAGATTTATACCTCTATGTATTTATTCTTCCAATGCTTGCATTTGTTTTTGGAGCGATCTAAAAACCTCAAGTGTAACACCTACAGCTCTTCCACCATACTCTCTTTATGGAGGCATT
Organism: Cupressus sempervirens; assembly: GCA_028749045.1. Lineage (NCBI taxonomy): Eukaryota > Viridiplantae > Streptophyta > Pinopsida > Cupressales > Cupressaceae > Cupressus > Cupressus sempervirens. Next base: position 809,545,821 of record CM053789.1, read on the forward strand.
TTTGCACTTTCATTGAAACCCTAGTGCAAACTACCTCAAAATTAGTGATCCGTTGACATGCTCATCCTAAATCATAGTCTCGGTGTTAACTACCTCATAGTTAGTGATCTATCCACACACTCAAGAACTCTAGCTCCAATACTACTTGATGCATGGTGCTCCCCTTAATACCAAAAATACATAACAAAAAGTAACGAAACAAAAATAATCTATGAGAACAAAATATGGGCTTTCTATTATCACTACAAATGTGGAATTACAGAATTCAAGATTACAATATGCCAACATACATGGGTGCCTTCATTAAAGAAGTCTACAAGATAAAACTATGAACTAACACCCAAAGCTACCCTAAACTTTCCAAAACAATACTAAGGGCCTTTCTTTAATAAGCAATTTTATGCTACCCAAGAAGGTTCTAGAAATTAATCATTGAGGCTGACAAACCCCAAATTATATAAATTACATTTATTGCATTAGAGTTGGCTCAAAAGAATTACAAACTTAATTTTTATGACCATGAGTAAGGTAACCAAACTTCTAGAGACCATAACTCACAAACTGTAGCTTTGATCGACTATTATAACCACTTTTCAGAAATGGTTGATCCTGAACTACAGTGCTTGAGATAAGAAGTGCCACTCAGCCGATGTCTGACCCCATTCTAGGGCCTCTAAAGGCTTAAAATATGAGTTCAAAGAAATTTCTACAAAATTTTCTACCAAAAATCTGCAATAACTTCTTTTTATGGTAGGCTTATAATTCTAAAATGAACCTTCCTAATAAAAATTAGAACATTTTAAGCTCCTATGACAAACTTACTAAAAATAGAAAGTTCCCAAAAATAGTAACCCCCTATCTACTAAACCACATTAAAATAGAAAAGCCTAAAACTAAAAAGATACAAGCTTAAATTAAAATATTTTTGGGTGATGTAGGATTCTCCTCACACCCAAGATGCTCTTGCTTCATATCTTATACTGCTAATGACTACTATGATAGAGCAAAACTTTGGGACTGGATACCTGGTTTCTTACCCAAAACATACTGGATCATTGTAGGGGATTTTAACATGATTGAGTTTGGGGATAATGAATGTGGGGATGTTAAAAAATAATTGGAAAGGAAATGAATCTTTCTTTTGGAATAAATTCAAGAGAAGTTTAAACCTCTTAATCTAGTGGGTAATAAAAAAGAATTTTCTCAAATATATGATACACTTGGACCAATAAAAAATTTAGTAGAAACAAAATATTTTTTAGGTTGGATAGGGTGTATGTTGATGCCTCCCTTTATGCTCACCCTTCAGATTTTGGATCCTTTCCCATTCATGTTTCTTCAGCATCTATTTCAAAAATTTACTTCTGCTCAACAAAGAACCAAGTACTTCTTCTCAAGATAGTGCTGCACCCATATATTTTTCACTCATTTCCATGAAATATAAAGATAAGGCTGCTCAATTAGAGACAATTCTTTCAGCACTAAAGAAGGAGAGTATAGAGACCATTCAAAAAATTGATTCAATTTTTGCATATGGTAATATCTATGAGGAATCCTTCTCATCTGTATGCACTATTCTTAAAAGAACAATAAATGATTTAAGCAATACAAATCTACAAAACTAGAAGAACACCTACATGCAAGAACCTATCACAAAGAAGAAAAGACAAAGAAGAGACAAGGGTTTTGCTTTGAAAATATGAAAAATTCTATAATCAGACTCAAAAGATAAGTGATATTTACAAAAGATCGATCATTATAGAAGGACATCAAAAAACTAAAAGAGGAACTCTAAGAGGTAAATGACATTTAATAATTACTAATTAATTATTAAATGGAAATGCAAGTGCATAAAGGGAAATATTAAGAAGGGAGTTAAGGTAATTTAATAAATGAAATTAAATTAACCATTTACTCTAACACCCCTCATTAGGACAAGTAATAATGCAGCTACAAATAATGCATGCAAAAAAAAGAAACTACAATGCGAAAAGAAAACTTGGGTCCCAACTATAAGGCCTGATGAGGTACCTAATCACAACCAAATCTCTATGAAATAGAGAAATTGGGAAAACCACGTGGGTAAAACCCTACTCCAAAAAGAGATAGAAAGAAAAGGTACAAATTAAATGTCTCAAGAGACTCTCTCTCTCAAGACTATAAGTAAAATGAAATCCCCCATGATAGAGGCTTAAGACTCCATAGCCCCACTAGAATGGTAGAGATTTTGTGTTAACAAGCATACCAATGTGGCTCCAATCTAAAATAAGCAAAGGTAGTGGACAAGGAGGGTGAAACCACTGAATGTAAGGTGAAGTTGAAAGTCCTAGATGATACTCAAGGGAGTGTTGGCAATGGGCCAATATCCCTAATAGGATTCACCACATGGGTTAATTGACTCCTATGGCTCTATAAGACTATTGGTTTTATCTAACATTGACAAGTCGATCTTTTGGTGCAACGACAACTCTAGGCTTTCTAACAATTAGTATCAGAGCTTGGTCACAGGTTTAAATTCTACAAGCTACAGTGAGTGATGCTAAGAGGGGGATTGTTGGTAGTGGGCTAGCATTCCTTACAAGATTTAGTCCATGGCTTAACTTCCCCCTATGATTCTATAAGACTATTAGTTGTATTGTGCATTGATAGGTTGATCTTTTGGTGCAATAACAAATCTATCCTTTCTAACAAGGAAAATGCATGAGAATCCTAAAATGGAATATCCAATGGAGGTGGGATAACATGTGTATTGAATCTATCATCAGAGAGGAGATATATGTCCTTTAATATATTGTCAAAAATTAAAGTAGGTGGTTCGATGACTGGAGCTACAATGGTAGGTAATGCTAAAGAATAATCATGTGCAATAGATGAAATCTGAATAGGAGGTGGAGGCGTGGAGGTCACAACACTAGTCTTAGGAACAAAACATAAGTTCAAGTGACCTGAACTCACCTCAATAGTCTCTTGTAAAGGAGAGTGAGTCTTTGATAGTGGAGATGGTGGACCAAAATAAGAGAAGGAGTATAAGGAGGAATAATTATCAACAACCCCTATAGCAACAATATTGCTTGTCTCACTATCTTTGATATGCATTGAATCTTGTGCAAACTCAACTATATTCATTGTCCCATGTGTGTAATTTGATAAATAGAGAGAAGATTAGAAGACTAAAATGCAATACATAGTACATCATGAAATATACCATCATCAATATCAATAGAGCCTTTTCCACATATAGTCTAATAGTATTGTTCCCAATCAAAATGTGCGGAGTAGGAGATGTTAGAGAAAAAGGTTCATTTCATTTCATTTATTAAATTACCATTTCTCCCTTCTTAAGATTTCACTTTATGTACTTTTGCATTCACAATTAATAATTAATTAGTAATTATTAAAGGACACTTACCTTTTAGGTTACTCTTTATTGGGTTTCAATCTCCTTCTATAAGTATAGATCACTTACATAATGATCTCTAAGATTTTTCATTTATGAGAATACAATTTGCATATTTTTTGAGAGAACCCTTACCTCTTCTTGTCTTTTTCTTCTCTATAATAGGTTTTTACATGCAGGTGTTCTTTGGGATTTTTAGATTTGTATTGTGTATTGCTCAAATCCTTCATGGTATCAGAGCCAGATCTGTTGTAGCTTTTTCGATATTTGGAGAAAAAGAAGAATGAGGGTTTGAGAGAATGGATCTTGTGTTTTCCATTTTTTTAAAATAGGGGGTCTCTAATTTTAAAAGCACTTTAAGGCCAAACAAACCTCATAGTTGGATTCAAAAGGCATCAAAACCCCATTTTCATATAAAGTTTGTCAATTTTGGACAACGTTGATTTGGGAGGCAAAATTTTTTTTGCATTAGAGCCATATAGCCTCTACATGCACTCCAAGGAACTTTTTTCATTAGAAATATCATAGAAAAATGGAAAATAGACCGACGCAGTTTAGTGAACTTGCTAGTGGTCACCAAAATCACTAGCGATAATATTAACTGCCAATGGTCTTGCTAATTATAGCAACTCCTAGTGACTGCCATAGCTCAACCAACCACCACCACTACTAGTGCCTCCCACCCACCACCACCCCCCTCCCTTCATACATGCTCCACCACTAATCCACTTGAGTGCTATGCTCTTTCTTTAAAAAATAAAATTAAAAATGAATTGTTTTTATTGCTTCCAGAGGGACCTGTCATTTTTTTGCAATATCTTGAGCATACAGGGGTCTTTGTTCAATCTGAAAGAAGTGCTTTAAAATTAGTTCTAAGATGGAGGTGATGGAGTAAGTATTTTTTAGATTATTTTCTAGTTTGGTACCTATTATTGTGCTTGAATTTTCTTGATGACTTCTATGTTTTAGAGGGCATAACTTCTTTGTTATAGCTCCATTTTTCAATCCGAAAAAAATTGTAGAAAGCTCTTCTCGAGAAATTTCTAGATTCTTTATCATTTCACCATGATTTTATACTAGGTATTTTTTATTCACATATGAAGCATTTTTTCTCTTCTCTCATTTATGCATTCCTTCAAGTAGTTGGGGTTCAGTTTTTTGCATTGTTGGGGGTGTTTTGTCATATTGTTTCTATTATTTACCTATGTAAACTAGAACTTCATTCAAAAATAATTCAACACCTTCTCAAAAAATGGCCAATACCTCTTTTTGTCTATAACTTCTGACCCCTCATAAATATCACACATGGAACACTTTGATGACACAACTTCTCCAGTCAAAAGGGTTGTTGTCTTTTTTATATGTAGTACAATCAGTTTTACAGAGACCTTTTGAGCTCATGCAGCATAGGAATAATAATATGGATGAGGCAATAGGATTGATTTCTTTATAGGTCTTTGATAGTCTACATGTTGGCATTAAGTTATGTTTGTCATTAGTGACAAAACTTATTCATAATTTTGTATGGCTACCAAGTTCATCACTCAATCTCTAGTGTTTGCCAAGCAATTTAGTGGTTGCCAGGTTTCATAGCTCATAGTGGGCATTCAATGGTTACCAAGTGAGTTCAGCAGTGTAGTAGTTTAGACCAAGCTATTAGCGGATACCAAGCTTTGTAGTATTTACTAAGTCATTAGTTACTATTATGTGAAGCTGGTATCTACCAAGTGATGAGATGAGCAGTGTTTACCAAGTGCAAGCAAGGTAAACATAGTATTCAATTCTTACTGAGTTACACTATATCTACCAAGTCTCCAATATTTACTGAGTTCAAAGCTACATTGATTGATTAGTATGGAATGAGCCTCTACTTCTATTGAATGCATGATGATGCCAAGTAATGTAGTGGATGTTGAGTATCAGAAGGTCACCAAGTTAGCTATTATGATATCAAGTTTCCACATTTGGGCTGACTCAGTAATATTTGTGTTAACTTTTGTTTTGGCCGACCTTGTAAATATGAGAATTGGGAAGGTATATATGTAATTTATTGTATCATTCTAAGATATGATGAGAAGTAATGTTTTAAGAAGAGTGAATGTGAATTAGTAGCAAAGCAGAGTATTCAACAAGGTCTATAAGGAGTAGTCAAGCTACATCTATCACAAGAGGTGATCAGCATTTCAAGGATCTAATCAGTAATCAAGTTTTAATTTAGATCTATTGTTTCATCCTAATGAGTGAATTAGAGTCAAATCCTTTAATAGGGTAGACTTAACAGTATTTTCTCTAAATCTCCTAATATAGTGCATACTTCATTGTGTGTTTGTAAAACCTCTAACAAGGTGAACCTAGCAGTCCTAATTTCTCTTAACAGGGAAGATCATCTAAAGTGATTATTGTAAGCCTTAACAAGCCAACTTTATATTACAATATTGAATTTTTGTGGGTATCATCCCCACCCCAGTTTTACTTTCTATTTGGAAGGCTTCTAGATCACCAAATATTGTGTTCATGTGCTATGAATGCTTATCTTTCAGTTTCTCATGCATGCAGTAGATTAGATCGATTAACTATGAATGGATTATGTTGATTAAGTGTTGGATCTATTAAAATTTTTGAGGTTACTAATTCACCCCTCCCCTCTTAGTAACCTAGCTAGTCTTGATTATTTCCAACAATTGGTATCAGAGCTTTGTGGTTCTGAGGATAAAGATTGACAACTTGAGCAAAGATCAAGAACAATGGAGATATTCAGATTTGAAAAAGCTATTGTCAATGAGAAGCTAGATCTGGAGATAGCCATAGCTCAACTCAAGGAAGCAAAAGAGCATCTTTCCCAATCCCTAAAATGAAGGAAGGAACTTGCAAAACAGATGAATGACTATCATTATGTTGAAGAAAAGATTCAAGATTTTTTCCCTTCAAGTAGTTCAAACTAAGAAAATGAGGCAATCAAAGAACTCCTACAAAAGAATGGCTCCTTGCAAGAAGAGGTAAGAAAATTAAAAGGAGAACAAGAAATTCAGTTAATAAGATTTTGTAAAATATTGGAACAAAGGAATAAGGAAAGTGAAGACTTGGAGGCAAGGAACAATGAAACTTAAAATCAATCCTTTCAGCAAGAAAGTCGTATCAATCAGCTCTCCAATGCAAATGAGGAAATCATGAGTTTGACATTTGAAAATGAAAGGTTAAGAAATGACTTAAGTACTAAAAGAAAAATCAATGAAAGATTGAAAGTTGATCTAAATTCTAAGAAGCAAATTAATGAAGGAATAATGAAATCCCAAGAAGACATGGATCAATTAAATCAACAAAGTGAGTAGAATCTTTATAGGCAAAAGGGAAAAGTAGGATTTGGATACAAAGAATAAGGTGAATCTTTCAAACAAGGCACTCAAAGGAATCAAAGACCTACTTGCAATCACTATGGTAAGATAGGTCATACATCAAAAAAATGTTGCAGCAATGGAAAGGAAAAATTCAATGGAAAATGCTACAATTGTAGTTAGCATGGTCGTAAAGCTAATGAATGCAAGGAGAAACCAAAATTTGAAGGAAAATGTCACAAATGCAAGAAATAAAGTCACAAGGCATCTAAATGTAGATCTAAACCATTCAATCCAGCTAAACAATTTGTAAAGTCAATATTTGGTTGGGACTACAATACTTGGTGTAGATGTCATTATTGTGGAGAATATCAACACATTGGCATAAACTGTGCAAGGCATTACTTGAGAAAGAAGAATACTACATTAAGATGTTACACATGCATTGAACTTGGTCATTTAGCCAAGAATTTTATGAATATAGGTAAAGTTGAAGATGAAAAGAAAGCTAAAGCTGATAACATTAGGAAGCAGATGAGATAGCAATGGATTCCCAAATCTAGTGACCAAGCTAGTTCAAATGATGGTCATGTCACTCAAGAAGTAGGTGGCTCCACCATTTCCAATTAGGTTCTTAAGGAAGAACTAGACCTGTATCTTCAAGCCACATCTTAAGCAGTTCCAATGAAAGAAAGGAAAGATCCAAATTAGTATTACATATATAGAGGGATCATAGAAAGTTTAGAATTGATATTCACCAAGTGGGGCTAGGTCATACTGAGCGAGGTCGAGAGTAACAAGTCTTGGTCATCGAGTTATAAGGTTCTACCAAGTTATCTAGATAGATAGTGGATGACAACCTGTCAAGCACTATGTCATTATGGCTCTCATCATACTAAGCATTAATGGAGAATTTTTCATCAAAAGGACAGAATTTTGACTTCATTCTCACCACAAATTCAGTCTATCTAGAGTAGAGCTATTTATAGAGCATCTAGGAAATCTTGAGCATAGTGAAATTTTTGAAGGATATTTTATCAATCTATCGAGTAATCATGGCATCTACTAGTAGTATCAGCAAGGCAAAGAAGTGTTCTGAGATGTTGGTGCGTGGTGTTGAGTGGAAGGCTCAAAACTTCAAGTTGGTGCCAGCAATTGTGGAATCACTCGACCCTAATGGAGCTTAGTCTCAAATTCTACCAAAGGTACTTCTCATAAATGATATTCATACTCATTTCAAATGTGTTGTACAAGAAATTGGAACCCTAGAAATGGATAGTGCCCTAGGATAATTGTGTGTGGATGGAACCCTCAAACATGAGCATAAAAATTTAGAGGAGAAAGGCTTGACCCATATTTCATACCTACCAAGAAAATTCCAAATTAAGTGGATTAGGTATATTTTGAGCTAAGTGCACAATGGTTAGCTATGGTTAGAGAAGCTTGTCTTGATAACAAAGAAGATGATTCACAAAATCATGGGTCTCCCTATGCTCAATAAGGTCAAGGTTACCAAAACCCTAGGTCAGGATGAGCTACAAAAGAAAACCCTAGCTGAATGGGATAGCAGAGTACTAAAAATCAGCATTGTATCTAATGTGGAACTTAGGTTTGGTATTCATATCATTGCCCATAAGATATATAGCTCCAATAGATTGAATAGTGTGTCATGTGAGGCTATGGACTTAGCTTACAAAGCAATTAAGAAGAATTTGGAATATGATTTGGCAGACCTAATGTTGAAGTAGTTAAACAAGAACATGGAAAGTATCAAGACATCAAAGAATAATACATACAAATTTGGTTCTTTGTTAACTTGTTTGTTCTTTTATGTAGAAATTTTTTTCCCATCCAAAGGATCAGTGGTATGGAGAAAGGATACTCCAGTTTTGTACCATATAAATGAGTTTATAACAAAAATGGGTGAGAATTTTGACAGTATTATGGATAATTATTTTTAATTTTTCAAGGAGAAAATGAATAACAAGTTTTGGATTCCACAAAAACTAGTTGAAGACTATAAGAATGATGTTTGTTTCATGGTTGACTGTGATAGAGCATACATTTAGGTAGTTAGGCCTAGAATTGTATGGGTGAAACCTCTTCCCTATGAGGTTAATATTGATGAAACCAAAGAAATAATTGAAGCCTTAGTGAATGAGCTATTAGATCCAAATTTACCCATCTTTGGAACTTATGAAGAAGAAAAGGCCAAAATAGAGCTTGAAATCAAGCTACCTCAGGCGGTAAACAAAGGTAAGAGGAAGATAGAAAAGTTGAAAATTGCAAGTGCCCCTCTTATGCTTATCAAGGGCAAAGGAGAAGATGATGAAGAATCTAATAATGAAGAAGAAGAATCTGATGAAGAAGAAGAGCTCATGAAAAAGAAAGGTAGGGTGATTATTACCAAGCCACCCAAGGCCTCCACAGCTGTGTTTACAAGAAGATCCAAGAAGAAAGGAGGTAATGAAATTGTATTTAGTAATATTTAGTAAGCCCCCACTCACATTCCAAGAGGGATTGAAGCAATTAGAAGAAGGTGCAAGTATCACAAATTTCAAGGCTTTAAAGTATGAAACAAGAACTGATTTAGAGAGAATGCAAAATTGAGGAGCTAGTGCTGACTAAGATGGGAAAATGGAAAATATTCCCTAGATCAAATTGCCCCTCAAATTTCAAATGAATTATTTGCAAGGTTAAAACCTAGATGAGAATCAGTTATGTAGACAAAAAAAGATATATATGAGCAATCTCTAAGAAAATTGCTATCGAGTCTTACTAATGTAGAGGTTAAGGCAATAATGAAGGATAATGAAGGTAAGATGATGATCAAATTTCATACCTGTTTGATTTTGGTGAAAGGAATTGAGCATGTAGTTAAAGATGCTACTACTATGTGGAAAAATGTTTATCATTTGCACAAACCAAGTGAGGATCCAGTGGAGATCAAAGATGATGATGATGATAGTGACAATGAAGAAGATAACACACCTTGTGTCACTATTGATGTTGAGGATTATCAGGCAGTGATGAAGGATGCTGAAGAAGAGAAGGAGGAAGAAGTTGAAGAGGAAGATAAAGAAGGAGAAGATGAAGAGAATGATCCAGTAAGGATAGCTACACAAGTTATAGTCTCCCTTCCTCACTCTCCACGAAAGACTGCTACTTTATCTGGCATGGAGACAGCTTCAGCAAGTGTGATTGCAACTACAATAGATACATCATCTACTAAATCACTATTTGCTACCTCTAAGCTCCAAGTTCAGTAATGGAAGTGTCTACCACTTCATCTACCGAGCTGCAACCCTCTTCTTCATTAGCTCCAAAATTAGGAACATCAATAGTATGTACATCATCAAGCTCTACAATTTTGTCTACTTCAATTTTGCATGCTCCCATAAGTACTTCATTTCTAAATACTTCTACTAGAGCTCCTATTGTATCTACTTCAGTCAGTGTTCCACCTATTATTACTTCAATTTTGGATAGCACTTTAATTTTGGATTATGTTGGCACTCCTGTCAGTATTCCTTCAGTAGGCACTATTCAAGTTTTCACAATAAGCCCTACTGCTTCTACAATTGTTTATGTTTCTAAGTCCAAGATAGTAATATCAGAAGTAGAACCAAGGACACCCCTTAAACTTCTGATTATTGGAAAACAAATTGATGAAGATATAGACTTGGACAAAGAAATTAAAATTCCTAAGTTGGATCTTGATAATGCTACTGTAGAACAAATGAGATTGGTCAGCAAACTTCTAGAATAGAAGGCTAGACAGAAGCAGCTCAGAGAGGAACGAGATAGAGAATTTAGGATAATCAAAAGTGCAAAGAATATCCAAACAGAGGCCATAGGAGTGGATGTTAATTCATCTCAACATATTTTGTTACAATTAGAAGAAACAATTAATAAATTCAATGAGGACTCTACTGGTTAAGAAAAGTTGATTGAAAAAACTAAGAAAAAGTTTGACAATAAGGTGCTTGAGCACATTGCTCAATACATTGCTATTCATCAAGTAGAGTTTTCCTCAATTTTGGCTAATCTTGAAAATTATTTTACAAATGTAGCATCTCTTTTTGCCAAACTTTGTGATTTTACCAAGTACACTACGGAAATAAAGGAAAAAATGAATAAAATTGATGAGGATCCAAAGGCCAACACCCAAAAGCTACAGCTTGACCCCAGTTCAAGCTTTGCACATCACATAAAGGTTAGATTTTTATTAGACATACAGGCTGAATTATTGATAGAGGAAGCAACGATCAAGACTACATTAATAGACATCCAAAACATGATTGTGCCAATCATGGACACAATGCAAAAACACATAGCCTATTCAAAAGCATTGATCCATGATAACAATTTTTCAATTGCAGATGATATGATTGAACTTTCAACAAAAATTCAAGTGGAACTTCACACCTGCAAAATTTTGAAAGAGAATTGGGATAAGACATTAGCTCTTATTCTTAAGGTACATTCTGAGTTTCTCTCACATTTTAGTGTCTCTATATAAGTATGATGTGTATAAATTTTTGGCATTATTGTCAAAAAGGGGGAGAGAAAGAGATATTTGTGGGGAGACTTATGTAGAGTACATAATAACAAAGAGAGATTTGTATATATAGTATGGTACTATGCCTTATATAATATGTACACTATATGGGGGAGATATGTGCAAATGTATATACAGTAGAATTATAAAGAAAATTTTGAAAAATCAAAAAATCAGCATGTCACTATACATAAGTTTTGGCTAATAAGTGTTTTTGTCACTAATACCAAAGGGAGAGATTGTTGGCATTAATTTATGTTTTTCATTAGTGACAACACTTATTCATAATTCTATATGGCTACCGAGTTCATCACTCAGTCTCCAGTGTTTGCCGAGCAATTCAGTGGTTACCAAGTTTTATAGTTCATACCAAGCATTCAATGGTTACCAAGTGAGTTTCGCAGTGCAGCAGCTCAGACTGAGCAATTAGTGGATACCGAGCTTTGTAGTATTTATCAAGTCATCAGTTAATGTGATGTGAAGCTACTATCTATCGAGTGATGGAATGAGTAGTGTTTACCGAGTGCAAGCAATGTAAACATAGTATTCAGTTCTTACTGAGTTGCACTATATCTATTCAGTCTCCAATATTCATGAAGTTTAAAGCTACATTAAGAGATTAGTATGGACTAAGCCTCTACTTTTATTGAGTGCATGATGATGTCGAGTAATGTAGTGGATGCCGAGTATTAAAAGGTCACCAAGTCAACTACTATGAACCCAAGTTTCCACATTTGGGCTGACTCAGTAATATTTTTGTTAACTTGTGTTTTGGGTGACCTTGTAAATATTAGAATTGGGATGGTATATATGTAATTTATTGTATCATTCTTAGATATGATGAGAAGTAATGTTTTGAGAAGAGTGAATACGAATCAACAACAAAGCAGAGTATTCAGCAAGGTCTATAAGGAGCAATCAAGTTACATATATCATAAGAGGTGATCAACATTTCAAGGATCTAATTAGCAGTCAAGTTATAAGTCAGATCTACTATTTCATCCTAACAGGTGAATCAAATTCAAATCCTTTAACAAGGTAGACTTAACAGTATTTTCTCTAAATCTCCAAATAGAGTGCATACTTCATTGTATGTTTGTAAAACCTCTAACAAAGAGGACCTAGCTGTCCTAATTGTTCCTAATAGGGCAGATCAACTAAAGTGATCATTGTAAGCCTTAATAGGCCAACTTTATACTACAATATTGAAGTTTTTTGGGTATCATCCCCACCCCAATTTTACTTTCTATTTGGAAGCTTTCTGGGTCACCAAATATTGTGTTCATGTGCTATGAATTCTTATCTTTAAGTTTATCATGCATGTAGTAGATTAGATCAATTAATGGTGAATGGATTATGTTGATTATGTGTTGGATCTATTAAAAGTTTTGAGATTATTGATTCACCCCTCCCCTCTTAGTAACCTAGCTATTCTTTATTATTTCCAACACTAAAATTTCATCTTGATGGGTGCAATGCCCCTCTATCTATGTGGACCAAGCTTGAAGGCTTGTTTGGTAAAGTGAATGAGTTTAGGGCATTTTAGATTGAGGCAGAGCTTACCTCTCTTGTCCTGGATTTTTTTCCCTCCATTGAGGACTTCTTGATGAAATTCAATCAACAAAGATCTTTATTGCAAGGTTGTGAGAAGACCAAGACGGATACTGAGTGCATCTACCTAATTCTAAGCATTGTGGAAACTTTCATATTTTTTCTTCTATCTTCTATTCCACCAAAGAATCTTTAAGCAATAGATTTTCCATGCCATCCTTTGAGGTTTTTTAATTCCATTTGACTCAAGAGAAAGCTAAGCTCTCGTAGTTAGATTCTCTTATAGGATCACAAACTCATGCATTGGTAGCTGGGCCATCTTTAGGGATGAAGGAGAAGACTTAAAAATCTCATTGTATAGATCTTAGATTGATTCTAGCACTCATAGTTCATCAGGACCACCTCCTCCTAAGGGGGGTAAATGAAAGCTAGGAAGACTAAAGTGTGCTTATCGTAATGAGCCTAATCATGATGAGTCACATTTCTATGAGAAGTTATATTGCTATGCCAAATAGGTTTTAGATTTGATAGCTCTCATTCAGAAGAGAAAAATTGATGTTTCTTTTACTTCTCATAGACCTTCATCATCATCATCATTTTAGTTAGATGGAAAAGATATAGGAAATGGTTGTGTACTATGTGCAACTACTATTCTTTATTCTTTTGCATGATTACTAGATTTAGGTGCTTCACACCATATGGCAACTTCTCAAGATTTGTTCTCTTCTTTTGAGGCTTCTTTTACTCCACTCATTTTGATGGGGAACAACTCTATTATGACTATATGTGGGAAAGGTTCTATTGACATTGATGATGGTACATTTAATGATATACTTTTTGTTCCATCTTTGTCCTCTAATCTTCTCTCTATTTATCAAATTACACACATTGGGATAGGGAAGATAGCTGAGTTTGCACAAGATTTAGTGCACATCAGAGATAGTGAGAGAGGCAATATTATTTCTATAGGGATTGTTGGTTGTGCTTCCTACCTATATCCCTTCTCACATTTTGGTCCACCATCTCCACTATCAGAGGCTCACTTTCCTTTTTCATGGCAGTCCACTAAGGTGAAATTAGGTCACTTGAACTTATGTGTTGTTTTGTAGACAAGTGTTGTGACTTCTACACCTCCACCTCCTATTCAGATTCCATCTCTTACACATGATTACTCTTTAGCATTGCTTTCTATTACAACTCCATTCATCAAGCCACCTACTATAGTTGTTGAGGATATATAAAAGGACACACATCTCCTCTTAGATGATAGAATCATCACACCTAATATCTCACCTCCATTGGAGATTCCATTTCAAAATTTTCACACTTTCTCATTTTAGCATGAGCTAGAACTTCTAGCTGCACCTTACATAAATGGATTTTATCATCCATGTCCACTACCTTTGTTTCATTTAGATTCGAGCCACATTGGTATGTTCATCAACACAAGAGTTTCTCCATTCTAAGGGGCTATGGAGTCTCAAGCTTCTATCATGGAGGATTTCATTGTACTTATGGTCTTGAGAGATTCTCTTAGGATGTTTCATTTGTGCATCATTTTCTATATTTTTTTGGAGTAGTTTTTTTCCCATAGGGTTTTCTCTATTTCTTTGTTTCATAGAGGATTCATTTTGATTGGGTACCTCGTTAGGTCTTATTGTCGAGACCCAAGTTTTCTTTCAGCATTGTAGTTTCCTTGCATTGTTTGTAGTTGTACATTGTTGCTCATCTTAAGGGGGCATGTTAGAGAAAAAGGTTAATTTCATTTCATTTATTAAATTACCTTTTCTCCCTTCTTAAGATTTAACTTTATGGCTGACCTCGTATAGCATGCCGGATTTGCCTATCCTCGACTCTCGTAGACAAATGGTGTGGAAAGAGAGTCAATTCTGCGGATTAGATGGTCATATTTTGCTCTTGAAGAAGTGTTAAGAGGTTATATTTCATTATTATGTGTTATCAAGGCCTACATGTTATAATTTTAAGTTGAGTTGCACTTTTTATTTTATAAAATTAATTTATTATAAAAAGTGCATTATAATGAGATTTTATAAAGGATGTTTCTAGAAGTTCTAGCAGCTTCTTAGAAAAAGTGAATAAATAGAGGGCTGGGCCTCTCATTTGGACATGCTTGGATTTGAGATTTCTTCTACTTCTTCCATTGTGGAGCAAATTTGTAGTCTCTTGGGTCTGCAAATTATTTGATCTTTGGGAACGAATCACTCCCTTGGATTGGCGACTTTGAGGGTGTGAAATATCACCTGAATTGTTGCATTTGAGGAGTTGGTAATTCAGCCATCTCATTTGGACTTCATTGAGATTCAGTTATAAGGGTTTACTTTGGTTAGAATAAGGGTTTCAGTTGTGCCCTAGCATTTGTGGATTGATTAACAGGGTTTGAAGACACAATTGTGCATTATTTTTAGACTGCCAGTTCAGGGTTTGGACCCACGTTTTTGCTCATAACTCCTAATTGGCTTGACGGATGAATTTCATATTTTAGGGGGTTATTCAGCAACCCTAGGCACCCAGATTTATTGCTTTTGGAGTAACAAAAAAAGCGCTGCAATATTTTTATCTAGCAGCCATACCAGGCCGTACCTATACGGCCCTGTCAGTTGGGCAGCAGCAGCAATTTTGTGAGTCGGTTTGGGGCAGATTGTGAGGTCTTTGTGTGGCATTAATTCAGCATTCATATCCAACAAAATTGGAGCTATTTCAGGTGCACAAACTAAAGTTTTGATTGCCAAAATATTGCATGTTATGGATTAGAACAGTCAGCACTATCATTGCATAAATAGTTATTTTCAGTCATTTGTAAAAGTTTCATCATTTGCATTCCAAATCTGAACTGGGTTATTGTTCATGTCATAACATTGCATTGTCAAGATCTTGATGTATTAGAAGTGCATAGTTGTGACAGTCTCTCATTGTAATCAGTTCTATTTGTTGTCATAAAATCAGAATTGCATTGGACTTCATATTTGAGTTTCATATTGTCATCTATCTCTTAAATTGGTAGTGTTATAATCTGGAATTGTTGTTCATACATTATTGGCATCATATATTGAGGTTTCATTGTACAACAATTAGTAATATTGCAGCCTTATCCGGTTACATGCCAACTGTTTGACAAAATTCCTAAGTCCAGTTTGAGGGTTTCAGTGGCCTTTATAGTAAGGGTCATTACACAATAGTTGTTGAGGATATATAAAAGGACACACATCTCCTCTTAGATGATAGAATCATCACACCTAATATCTCACCTCCATTGGAGATTCCATTTCAAAATTTTCACACTTTCTCATTTCAGCATGAGCTAGAACTTCTAGCTGCACCTTACATAAATGGATTTTATCATCCATGTCCACTACCTTTGTTTCATTTAGATTCGAGCCACATTGGTATGTTCATCAACACAAGAGTTTCTCCATTCTAATGGGCTATGGAGTCTCAAGCTTCTATCATGGAGGATTTCATTGTACTTATGGTCTTGAGAGATTCTCTTAGGATGTTTCATTTGTGCATCATTTTCTATCTTTTTTTGGAGTAGTTTTTTTCCCATAGGGTTTTCTCTATTTCTTTGTTTCATAGAGGATTCATTTTGATTGGGTACCTCGTTAGGTCTTATTGTCGAGACCCAAGTTTTCTTTCAACATTGTAGTTTCCTTGCATTGTTTGTAGTTGTACATTGTTGCTCATCTTAAGGGGGCATGTTAGAGAAAAAGGTTAATTTCATTTCATTTATTAAATTACCTTTTCTCCCTTCTTAAGATTTAACTTTATGTACTTTTACATTCACATTTAATAATTAATTAGTAATTATTAAATGGAATTTCACTTTTAAGTTACCCTTTTACCTTTTTGGTTGCCATTTTTTAGGTTTCGATCTCCTCCTATAAGGATAGATCATTTGTAATTATGTCTAAAATTTTTTATTTCTGAGAATACAAATTGCATATTTTCAGAGAAAACCCTTGCCTCTTCTTGTCTTTTTATTCTTTGTGATAGGTTTTTACATGCAGGTATTCTTTGGACTTTGTGGATTCATACTACATATTGCTCAAATCCTTTAGGAGAAGCCTCAAAAGAAGAGAAAAAATCCTAAGAAGATGCCATATGGTGTGAAGCACCTAAATCTAGTAACCATTTGGAAGAATATAGAGTAGTAGATGAACATAGTGCATGGCCCTTTCCTATATCTTTATCATGTGACTCAAATGATGATGATGGAGAAGAATTGTGAGAAGTAGAAGGAATATCAATGTTTCTCTTCTAAAGGAGAGTTGTCAAATCTGAAACATGTTTGGCATAGCCATCTAACTTCTTCTCATAGAAATGTGACTCATTGTGATTGAGATTATTACAATAAGCACGCTTTGGTCTTTCTAGCTTTGTTTTGTCTCCCTTAGGAGGAGGTGGCCCATATATGATGTGAGGGATAGAATCAATCTTAGATTCTATAGAATGTGAGTTCTATTTCTTCTCCTTCATCCCAGAAGATGGTCGAGACCAATGCATAAGTCTATGAACCTATGAGAGAATCTAACTAAGAGAAATCTAACAAAAAAACCTCAAATGATAGAATGAGAAATCTAGTACCTTAAGAATCTTTAGTGGAATATAAGGTAGAAGAAAAAATCTAAAAGTTTTCACAAAGCTTAGAAAGAATCAGATAAATGCACTCAGTGTGAGTCTTGGTTTTTCCACAACCATGAAATAAAGATCTCTATTGTTTGAACTTCATCAAGAAGTCCTCAATCGAAGGAAAATAATTTGGCATAAGAGAGGTAAGCTTTGCCTCAATTTGAAGTGCCTAAAACTCATTCACTATAGCAAACAAGTCATCAATCTTGGTCCACATAGCTAGAGGAGTATTACACCCATCAAGATGAAATTATAGATTGTCAAATACCTATAAAGAAATCAACCATATTGCCTCATCCATCTTTTTCTTATATTGCTTGACCTCAAAAGGCCTCTGTAAAACTTGGTTGCACTTCGTCTAAACAAGACCACAACCCTTCTGACCAGAGAAGTCATGTCATTAGGGTCTTCCATGTGTGATAGTTATGAGGGGTAAAAAGTTCTAGACAAGAAGATGTCTCCACCATTATTTTAGAATGTGTTATATTATTTTTGAAAAATTTCTAGTTTGCTAGTATATATAACAAAAATAATAATACAAAATGAGCCCCACAATGCAAAAAAGTAAACCTCAAATGCTACAAGGAATGCATATACAAGAAAAGAGATAAATGATTCATTTTTGGAATCACATGTACCTTTGAAAAATATTGATGAAGATAATAGAGAATCTAGATGGTTCTCAAGAAGATCTTTTCAATCTTCTTTTGGATCAAAAAATAGAGCTAAAATAAGCATGTTACATCTCCCAAAAGATAGAAACCATCATCAAACTTTGAGTGAAACAACAGATACCAAAATAGAAAAAAAACCAAAAGATAACTTCACCATCATCTCCATCTCTAAATCATATTTATGGTTCTTTTTTTGGATCCAAAAGTACCTCCATTTTCTCATGTTAGAGCGAAAAGATTATGAGGTCCTCTATTTAGCAAAAAAATAAAATTAAACCCTTTAAAAAATTTAAAGAGGGCTAAAATATTTTCCCTTTGCCCCCAATATGACCATGGGCTAGGTGGGAGAGGTGGAGGTGGCTCGATGGTGGTACTCAAGCGAAGGAGAGATGCTAGAGATGCAGCAGTGTTGTGGTGACCGTCTATGGTGAAACTGATTGCCAGTTGTGGACATGGCAGTTAAGATAACCACAATGGTGGTTGCTGAGGTTAGGATAATTGCAGCAATGGTATGAAAAAATAATAATTACCTCCCCAGTTAATGTTGTCCAAAATAAATAAATTTTATATGAAAAGAGGGCTTTGATGTCTTTTGAATCCAACTGTGAGGTCTATTTTGCCTCAAATTTCTCCAAATTTTAGAGACCCCCCTATTTTCACAAAAAAATACACAAAAAAGTTAGATCTATTCTATCAAACCCTTGTTCCTCTTTTTCACCAAATAAGAACAAGCTAGAGCACATCAAGCTCTGATACCATGAAGGATTTGTAAGGAAACTTGCAACTAAAGTTATAATTATTTCTACATAACCCATAATAGATTTGAAATAAATATGCAATTAAAATTCGCATGCAAGAGAATTAAAAAAATACCTTAAAAATGTGACACAAGATATACCCTAGGAAACCCTCAATGAGAGAAAAACCTAGCCTCAAAAAACATCCATCACCATGTATTATTTAGAAAAAACACCATTGCAATACAATCATGGAATCCTTCAAATCCATAGCCACTAAGCAATCCATGTGAACAAGAATGAATCCACACATCTCATGCCATGCTTCCAACCTTCACAAATGCTCCCTTGGCTAATTTGTCAAGTCTTGTCTCGCTTGACTCTTGCTTTTTCCCTTTTGTCTTCTCACTTTTCTTTTGTCACTACAACTACCCTTGTGGCTACTTACATAGTAGCAAGTCCCACAAAACCACCAAGTTGTAAATCACATAAATCATGTGCTAAAATCATGTTCTACCTAATCCACTTACCCCACATTTAATATTGAAAATTTAATTCTTTTCCCCAATATTAAATAATTACATGAAATATTATCACAATGTTACAATACAACTCATTAAGTATATCCTATGGAAAGTTTTTCATGTTGCACACTCATCTAGGTGCAGCATTACATAATAAAATAAAATAATACAATATAAAAATATTATGCAATGTGTGCAACATCCATTATCTCAACAATCTCTCACTTGTTGTATACATTGTATAGGATCAATCTGTAGCAACATAGATGAACAAGGAAACAATCCCTCTTAGCACATCAACCATCATGGATAAAAGTACACCATGTGCTCCATCTTGGTACCTGCAACAAAATCAAATTATCCAACATCTCAAACATAAACATGAAAACATGATCTAACCATCTCAACTAAAGAGATAACATGCTCCATATGAACATACCATAACATGTCAAAATTCCAAACATTTATCAAGAGTATACCATGACATGATAATAAAACCATCCTCATACCAAGGATAACATTCCAAATGAAAGCATAAACCACACCTTTACCAAGAACCCCATTATTCCTCAAGATGCAACCATCTCCACACACCATGAAGGAAACCATATCCACACACTATGAAGAACCATCTCCATACACCATGAATAAAACCATATCCACACACTATGAAGAACCATCTGCACATACCATAAAGATAACCAAGAACCCCATGAGTCCTCAAGATTCAACGATCTACACACACCATGAAGAAAACCATCTCCACATATCATGAAGAACCATCTCCACATACTATGAAGATAACAAGTGCACCGTGCAAATATCAAAGATGCTTCTACAACAATAGTATCTAAGACAAACCTCTAATGTCTATAAACACAATAAATATATCAATGCCAAAAAATTCCCACTCAACCATGGTATCATGTAACCCATGGAATCATAAAATTCATCTCATACATGAGGATCCTCCAGGTCTACACTCACACAACCAAAGTGTCAATACCAAGTGAAACCAAGATATCCAAACCCAAGAAGATACAAACCAAACCAAGAACTAATCCTACACTGTCACCTCACCACTGTCGCAAGCTCCCACTAAACTGTGAATCGAAGATATCCATGACATCATGATGATAAAAACATCCTCTAACCTTGACAATAAACTAAGGCATCAAAATATCAAAGAACTCAAAGTGCACATCATAAGCTCCTTAGAAGAAACCAAATAGCCATGATCCTCAACCAAGAAGATATACCACCATAACTAAATCAAGAATCCAAACCAATAAACATCAAGGATGTACCTGTATATCCAGTCATATCATACTAATATCCATCACACCATGAATACATCCATGAATTGAGAAACTACCTCTCAAAGTGTCCAACCTGTCAACATAAAATAGTCAACCATAATTCTCTATCATGACTATACTTGGTAACAACATCTCATCTCTTCTACATGAAGATAAATCAAAAAATCATGTGACTTAGGCCATATACAACCAAAATCCAAGATGCCAACCTAAATATGAATCAATAATGAAAGATCAATGGGCAAAGACAACCCATATCCAAGCTATAAATGCAACCTATAAGTATAGACTACTTACAACACTGCACAATTTGTAGACTCAAAAAGTCATTATACATATCCAAATTAAATTAAATTAAATATAAGTTGAGTATACAATGACATCAAATCTAAATCTCCAAAATATACAATGCCATAAACTCACAATGTTACCATAGTCAATATATATCATAAACTATTCATATCAATATATCACCAAATAAACCATGCCAAACCTGCACCAAATTTGAACCAATTTGACTTTGTATGCCCAAGTTATGCCCTAATTTGTGCTCAAAGCAAACAATATCTAACTTTCATGCTCTTAAAACCTAGAAAAATGTCAAAATCATGGAACCAAACCTACACCAAGTTATAGAGCTCTGAATTATCTATCCAATGCCTATAAGAAGTATGAAATCTAATATCTTGTAAAAATGTTATGGCTTACTATGATAGTCTTTTAACCAATTTTACTACAATTTTTCACTTTTTAATTTTAAATTTTTTTTGTGACAAAAATTTTTATGGGATTAAATTTGACGACTATCATAGGCTGAAACTAAAAATCTCTTTCATTTCCTCTAAACATGGCCAAACTAGGGGCATATTATATATGAAAATTTATGGAAACATCGACTTGGATCCAATGGTGAGGTCAATTTTTATCTAGGAGGTCATTTCTACAAGCTACCCCCTAAAACTCTCATTTAAATGAAACATCCAAAAAAATTCTTTTGACTAATAATTTCACATGCCCAAAATCTATGAACATCCCATCATAACAGAAAATCCAAAACCCTCAGATCTATAATAAACAACTCATATGTCTTGCCCTTTATTTTATCCTCTCATGCATTCCCATGGATTCAATTTAGGGTTACAACAATAAAACCATAGCTCTGATACCAATTGTAACGAAACTTGCAACTAAAAAGATAATTTTTTTCACATAACCCATAATAGATCTAAAATAAATATGCAATTAAAATCCACATGCAAGAAAATAGAAAATATACCCACAAAATGTGACACAAGATATACCCTAGAAAACCCTCATTGAGGGAAAAACTTAGCCTCCAAAAGAATCCATCACCATGCATATTCAGCAAAACCACCATTGCAATACAACCATGGAAGCCTTCAAAACAATAGCCACTACCAAACAATCCATGTAAACAAGCATGAATCCACACATCCCATGTCATGCTTCCAAACTTCACAAATGCTCCATTGGCTAATGTGTCAAGCCTTGTCCCACTCGACTTTTATTTTTTCCCTTTTGTCTTCTCACTTTTTTTTTGTCACTACAACTACCCTTGTGGCTACTTATATAGTAGCAAGTCCCACAAAACCACCAAGGGGTATTACATAAACCATGTTCTACCTAACCCACTGACCCCACATTTAATATTGGAAATTTAATTAGTTTTCCTAATATTAAATAATTACATGAAACATTATCACAATGTTACAATACAACTCATCAAGTATATCCCATGGGAATCTTTTCATGTTGCACATCCATCCAGGTACAACATTACACAATAAAATAAAATAATACAATATAAAAATAGTATGCAATGTGTGCAACACCCATTATCTCAATAGAATTTGACTAATACAAATCCATAAAACCTAAAGAACACCTCCATGTAAGAACCTATCATAGAGAAGAAAAGACAAAGAAGAGGCAAGGGTTTTTCTCTGAAAATATGCAAAATTATATTATCAAACTGAAATGATAAGAGATATTTAGAAAAGATCAATCCTTATAAAAGGAGATCAAAAAACCTAAAGGGGAACCCTAAGATGTAAATGACATTTAATAATTACTAATTAATTATTAAATGGAAATGCAAGTGAATAAAGAGAAATTTTAAGAAGGGAGTAAAGGTAATTTAACAAATGAAATAAAATCAACCATTTACTCTAAAAAACAACTCATATTATGGAAAGTCAGTCAGATACAACTCTAGAAGAAGATTGATTATGACAATGACTATGAAATTATGGAAGACTATACTAGTTCTCCACAAATCATACAAAACTAAATGTTTGAGTTCTACTTGCATAGGATGTTGATGGGTAATAGTTTTGAATCAATGCTTAATTTTTATGTCAGAGAGGTTTTGTTGAGGGAATTTATTTTATTTCTGCAACATCAAGTAGATTGGCAAGAAAAGATGAACAATTCTAGGTTAGCATAAACCAGGTTTGGCCTATTGATTAGAGATGAGTATCCAAATTCAATGTACTTTACAAGTTAGTTCTAGGTCTATCATATGAAATGTGTCTTTTGTACTAGTGTGCACACTCATGTTTATATATATATTTTTATATTTATGTTAATATAATGTGTGTGTATTCTCGTGTTGTGATAATGAATATCATGGTTTTTTGTATACCTAGTATAACTTCCAAGTATATCTCTCATATAAAATGTGTCTTCTCTATCAACTTATAATGTGAACATACACACACACATGCATGCATGAGCACATCCACACACATGAGTATTATAAAAATTAGGTTGATACCATGTGTTTTATGATGAGTGGGCATATAAAACCTATTGTTCTTTCCATTCTCACCTTTAGAACTATACAAAACTCATCTTGGTATATAGTGGACAATTCCACAACATCAATAACTACATTGATCACATATGTGATAAATATAGAATGTCTAAGTGTGCATTCAAATAATATTTTTCAAGTGGGAATACATTAGTCTTATATGATGCCAAGGTGCATGGTTTTCCTAGAAGATAAAATTATGGCCTACATAAAAGTATCATGAGGAGTATAACCTCAAAAGCTCCATTCTAGTTTATACAATGTATGATTCAATGTTATGAATATCTAACAAGTTCAATCAAATCAAAGATAACATATATAATCATGTTCATAAATATGAAATGTGCCATGCAAGTTATGAAAACAAGACACAAGATAAGAAAATGCAAGATGATATACATATCTAATAGACAATAAAAATTGTGAATGAATTGATGATAAGAATGATGACCTCTAATTTATTGATGCTCCCAATGACTGTCAAAGTGTCTAGGCCAATGAATAACATAAATGGACTACTAGTCCTCAATAGGGTTTAGAACCAGTAATTAAGAAGAGGCACTACATAGGATTCATATATTCTCCTAATCACACAAGTTGTGTGTACACTACAATCCTATAGAGGGAACATGGTAACAGAAAACATGCATAACACGTGTCATTTATCTTTTTTCTAAGTCAAAGAAAGGAAATGTATTTTATGAATATAGTATTGACAATATTTCAACATGTGTGGTGAAGCATGCAAGATATGTTAGTGAAATTTTCCCATAAGGGTGTGATAGCCCATTGAAGTGCTAGTTTTTCCCTCTTTTGATACAAGATGAGCTTAGCCACTAAGAGGAATGTATCACACATTAAGAAAAAGGTTGTGTGTAGATTCAAGAAAAATATGGACTCTATCCTACTACTAATGGCCATATTGAAATAAATGAAACTTCAAGATCAAACTTATGAATAAGGCTATCACCATCACTATCCTTCTCTTGAGGAAGAAATAATAGCTTTTGAGCCTGTACACAAATGAAAGGACTTTCTACATCAAGATGAAGAAGAAAAACAATTGTTGTAGCTAGAAGTCCTCCATTATATGGAAGATAAGAAAAAGAACCCCAAGGATATCTCTATCCTTGACAAAGAACATGTTAATATGCATGAGGTTTCCCTTCAACCTATGCATATTATTGCAAAAGAGAAAGAAGGATATGATGACAATAATTTTTGGGATGAGCTACACAAGTTTTGCTTATCCACACACACCAAGAAATCTATTTCATCATCAAAAGATTATGAGTTGTAGTAACAACATGTGGATGTTGACCTTATGGTTAAAACCATTTTTCAATTAGTGCTAAAACACTTAATCATTTGTTTGGTCGCATTGTTATTGAGCATCACAATGTAAACTGAGCTATTGCAGTATCAATTGAGCTTCTTAATGTAAACCAAGTTATTGTAGTATCAACCAAGAAAAAGTAAGTTTTAACTAAGAAGAGGAGAAAGACAGTGTCAACCAAGCTAGTCATGTTAACTAAGTAGACCTAAAGTAGTATTGATCAAGCTGTAGTGTCAACCAAGCTCTACAGTGTAAACCATGCTCAACAATATGTTTTGAGTCATCAATGTTAACCGAGTTCATGCCTACTCCTGAGTGATCAATTTGGATCAAACACCAATTTCAACCAAGTGCTAAAGTTTTCTAAGTTCACTATGTTTTCGAGTGTCATTATATCATCTTACTAGTCTTCAAAACCCAAGTATCACCATTGAGCCAAGCTGGTGAAGATTGTTGGAAATGATAATGTAGCTGATTCCAAAAGGTAATTATCTAGATTGGTATAAATGTAAGATATCATTTCATATCCAAATGTGTGTAACAAGAAAGAATTTTAAGTATGAATGTGAATTAGAAGATGAGAGGCTACAACAAGTATAAGGAAAATTAGAGTCTCATCCATCACATTAAGGTGATCATTCTACATCAAGCAATCACATTTAGCAAACCGAGTTGTAGAGAAAAGATCAACTATTGGTTCATCCTAATAGGTTCTCAGTCAAATACTCTAACAAGGTGGACTTAACAATCTTATGCAAAATCCCCTAACTGAGTACATACTTCATTGTATTATATATATCCTTTTACAAGGTGGACCTACTTGTCCTTATTGCTCCTAATAGGGAAAATCATTAGAAGTGATCAATTGTAAGCCTTAATGGGCCAATTTTATACTATAGTGCTAAAGCTTGTGGGTATCATCTCCACCCCAATTTTACTTTCTATTTGGAAGGTTTCTAGGTTACCAATTATTGTGTCAAGTTTTATGAATGTTTTATTGCTTTCAGTCTTTCAAGCATACAATTAGATCATATTATTTTGTGAAGGATTAATTGGTGAATTAAAGTAAAAGTTTTATTGGTTCTCAATTCACTCCTCCCCTCTCAGTCACCTAGTCTATTCTACATTTCCAACAATTGATATCAGGGCTTTTGGTTCTTACATCATAAGTTTAGTAGCTTGAGAAAAGATCAGAGACAATGGAAGTGTACAAACTGGAGAAAGCTATTGAAAATGAAAATTTGGATCTACAATTGGCCATGGAACAATTCGAGAATATCAAGGAGGAACTCTCTATATCCTTGATAAGAAGAAAATAACTAACAACACAAATGAATGAAAATCTATACATAGAAGAAATAATTGAAGACATTTGTTAAGACAAAAGTATAGATGATGCCAATGCAATAATCAAAGATCTACTTGAAAAGAATCTCACTCTACATGAAGACATCATAAAACAGAAAAGAGAGAAAGAAATTTAGTCAGTCAAAACGTGTAAAAATATAGAACAAAATGAAATGGAAAAAGAAGAGAAAAGATTGCTAACTAAAAATATAAAAGAAAGGGACAATGAAATTCATCACCTCTCTCTTTAGCAAGCAGATTTGATAAACCAACTCAGTTGTGCAAATCAATAACTTATCAACTTAAGGAAAAATTATGCAAGATCCCAGAATGATCTCAACATAGAAAGGCAAACCAATGAAAAGGATGATGAAATATCAAGAAAGAATGAAATGAGAAAACTCATTTCAAACACAAAGGTAAAGTAGGATTAGACTATATAGATGAAGGTGAATCATCATGACAAGGAGCTTGAAAGAATAAAAAGCCTACATGTAATCATTCTGGAAAGATAGGGCATACATCAAACAAGTGTTGGTGCAATGGTAAATCAAAAATTAGTGGAAAATGTTACAATTGCAATAAATAATAATATAGAGCAAGTGAGTACATGGAGAAAATCAAGTTTGAAGGAAAATGTTTCAAATGCAACAAACAAGGGCGAAAATCTTCAAAATGGAAAACCAAGAAATGGAATCTAGTAGAACAAATTGTGAAGCTATCTTTGGTTGGGATTAAAACATATGGTGTAGATGTCACTTGTGTGGTGAGCATGGACACATTGGAGTAAATTGTATAAGAAATCGCATTGGGAAGAGAGACCCCACAAAGAAATGTTTTGTATGCAAAGATTTTGGACATCTAGCTAGAAACTATATGAACCAAGCTACATTTGAAGATGAAAAGAATGCAAAGGCTGACAATATCAAAAATAAAATAAGGAAATAACGGGTAAATAAATCTCCATAGAATGCAAGTCAAAGTGATGACACCCAAGTTAATGAGTTGGGTGATTCAACCCATTCAAAATTATTATCCATGGAGACCACTGAAGCTATGATTCAGAAGAAACATCCTATGTCAGTTCTAGTCAAGCATGCAAGAAGATCACAATAAGAATTTTAGATCCATTTGGATCACAGAGTTGAATGAAATTTTGAATCAGTGTCTTAGACCTTACTGAGAAAGGTTGGGTTGCATGACTTAACTAAGAAAAGTCATGTTGCATGAACTAACTGAGTCTAGAGTTCTAACCAAGTTTAGATGGTGTATACAGAGTTTGGAGACCTCACCAAGTGTATTTTTACTGAGTTGAAGACTTAGCTAAGAATTTCATGCCTACCAAGTTTCACAAGTTGTCATCAATTTATCCATCATATAGTGCATTTATGGTGACTTAAAGACAACTTTTGATTAAAAGGAAGAATCAAAAGTTCTCATTTTCTATCGTGAATTTTAGAGCGAAAACAACAAAGAAATCTTGAGCCACAGAGAAATTCAGAGTGAATCTGTCAAAAGGACATGGAAAAAGAAGAGAAAAGATTGCTAACTAAAAAGATAAAATAAAAGTACAATAAAATTCATCATCTATCCCTTTAGCAAGCAAATTTGATAAACCAATTTAGTTGTGCAAATCAAGAACTTATCAACTTAAGGACAAATAATGCAAGATCCTAGAATGATCTCAACATAGAAAGATAAACCAATGAAAAGGACGATAAAATATCAAGAAAGTATGGAATGAGAAAACTCATTTTAGACACAAAGGAAAAGCAGGATTAGGCTATATAGATGAAGGTGAATCATTACAACAAGGAGCTTGAAAGATAAAAAAGCCTACATGTAATCATTGTGGAAAGATAGGACATACATCAAACAAGTGTTGGAGCAATGGTAAATCAAAAATTAGTGGAAAATGTTACAATTGTAATAAATAAGGACATATAGCAAGTGAGTACTCAAATAAAATCAAGTTTGAAGGAAAATGTTTCAAATGCAACAAATAAGGGCACAAATCTTTAGAATGTGAAACCAAGAAATGGAATCTAGCAGAACAAATTGTGAAATTTGTCTTGGTTGGGATTAGAATGCATGGTGTAGACGTCACTTGTGTGGTGTACATGGAAACATTCGAGTAAATTGCATAAGAAATCACATGAGGAAGAGAGACCCTACAAATAAATGTTTAGTATGCAAAGATTTTGGACATCTAGCTAGAAACTGTATGAATCGGGCTACATTTGAAGATGAAAAGAATGCAAAGGCTAACAATATCATAAATCAAATGAGGAAAAAATGGGTAAATAAATCTCCACAAAATGCAAGTAAAATGTATGAAACCCAATTCAATGAGTTGGGTGATTCAACCCATTCAAACTGATTATCTATGGAGATCATTGGAGCTATGATTGACAAGAAACATCCTACATCAGTTCTAGTCAAGCAAGAAAGAAGATCACAATAATAATTTTAGATCCATTGGGATCACAAAGTTGAATTAAATTTTGAATCAATTTCTTAGACCTTACCAAGCAAGGTCAGGTTGCATGAATTAACTAAGTCTGGAGTTCTAACCGAGTTTAGATGGTGCATACAGAGTTTGGAGAACTCACCAAGTGTATTCTTACTGAGTTGAAGACTTAGCTAAGCATTTCATGACTACCAAGTTTAATAGGTTGTAACCTAGCTATCCATCGTATGATGCATTTATGATGACTTAAAGACAAATTTTGCTTAAAAGGAAGAATTAGAAGTTTTCATTTTCTATCGTGAATTTTATAGTGAAAAGAGAAGAGAAATCCTGAGGCCCCAAGAAATGCAAAGTGAATCTATCAAATTTTATACTTCAATCACTAAGCATTATGGCATCCTTATCTAGTAGCAAGATCAAGAAGGGTTTCAAAATGTTGGTAAGGAACACTGTGTGTGAAGACCCAAAGTTCAAGCTTTGTCCTATGATTGCAAAGGAATTGGACCCAATTGGTGCACATTCACAAATTCCACAAAAGGTACTATTAATACATGATATTAGATCCTTTTATCACTATTTAATTTAATAATTGGGAACTCTAGAGCTGAATCAAGCATATGATGCATTGTGTGTGGATGGAAACCTAAAACTTGAGCATAAAAACCTAGAAATGAAGGGCTTAACCCAAATTTTGCATATGTCGAGGGATTGCTAAATTAAGTGGTTAGGTTTATTTTAAGTCATGTTCATAACATGCTATTCTAGATCGATGAACCCATCCAAATCACAAATTAAATTATTCAAAGTGTTATAAGGTTTCCCATGCTTGATAGACCTAAATTGACAAAAACCCTAGGTTAGGTTGAGATGGAAAAGAAGACTCTTGCCAAGTGGGATGGAGGAGGAATGAAGCTAAATTGTGTTACTAACATAGAGATTGAGTTTTCTATTCATGTAACTACACACAAGATATACAATTCTAGCTGACTATATAGTGTCCCATGTGAACCTATGGACTTGGCTTTTAAGGTAGTCAAGAAAAATATTTATTTTGAACTTACCAAGTTGTACCTAAACCAATTTAAAAAGAACATAGAGAGCATCTAAGTATCCAAGACAAATATCTATGAGTTTGGTTCACTTCTTGCATGTTTATTCTTTTATGTTCAAAAAATTTTTCCTTCAAAAGGTGATATAGTATGGAAGAAGAATAGGCCCATTGTATATCAAATCAATGACTACATAGCTGGAATGGGAGACAAAATTGAAGGCATCATGGATGCATACTTTGAAACTTCCAAAGAAATGATGCAAAGTAGGTTCAGAATACCTAAGCAACTAGTGAATGATTATGAATAGGATATATGTTTCCTTGCAGACTATGAAAAAGTACATATTCAAGAAAAAAGACCTAGAGTTGCATGGGTAAAACCTCTTAGTTATGAGGTAAATATTGATGATACTAAGGACATCATTGAGGCTCTTTTTAATGAGCATGTGAACCCTAAAGAACCTTATTTTGGAACACGTGAAGAGGCAAAAACCAAGATTTCTCTTGAAATCAAGATTCCTCAAATTTTGAAGAGAGGAAGGAACAAAGTAAAAAAGATTCAAAAGGATAATAAGAAATTTGATTCTCCTCTTTTTCTCACAAAAGGTAAGGGTGATGACATTGAAGAGGAAGAAGAAGAAGCTGAGGAACATGAAGAAGAAGAAGAGGAAGAAATGGAAGAAGAACTTCCAAAGAAAAAGGGGAAAATAATAACAAGGAGAGCTACAAGGTCCTCACCTGCCTTTACCACCAGGAAGCCCACCAAGTCAAGGAAGAAGCTCTGACTTGAAGAAGAAAATAAAGAAGAAGAGCAATAGGTAACTTTCAAAAGGTCAACTCCTACCTTTGAAGAGACACTAGATCAACTCAACGTAGGTGGAGGTATGGTAGATTTCAAAAAAATTAAGTATGAAAGAAGAAGTAAAGAAGAGAAAATGGAGATGGAAGAAGCCTTAGTGGAATAGACGGCTAAATGGAAATACTCTCCAAGTGAACTAGGAGGATAAGACCCTAACATTATACTCAAAGTAGTTGCACATCATTGGGATAACGTAGTAATGGTTACAAAGGATATCCATGAAGAAACCTTGAGGAAGGTAATGCCAAATTTTTCAGAAAATGAAGTAAAGGAAGCATTGACAAAGCATGAACAAAAGCTAACTCCTAAGTTCAATACATTGCTAATTTTGTCAAATAATATTGAATTTTTTATACAATCCAATACAAAATCATGGAAGAACATTTATGGATTGATTGTTATAAAGGCCACTAAGGAGGTTGTGCAAGTAGATGATGTAAATGATGATGAAGAGGAATAGGAATATCAAATAGTTAGTGAGGATCTACCTAAAATTTAGAACATTGAAGATTCTAATCCAAAAAATATTATATCAGAGGTGGTGGCATCCCTCCCTAACTCTCTGAGTAAAGCCTTAGTGACATCCAGATCAAAGAAGGCTGTAATCGAGTCTCAAAAAATTGGGTTAAACATAGTTTAGCTAAGCACTCAATCAGTTGTTGGAGTTGTCTTACAGAGTATAGAGATGGTTATTGTTATCACTACTGCATCTACCAAGCATCAAGCTCCACTCTTTACAACATCAAGCCAGACTGAGTCACATCAAGACATTGTAAGTACTCATACTATTGTTGTTGTTTCTCAAATCAATTATGTTATTTATATTGTAAGTAATTCTATAGTAAGTGCAATGATAGTTGAAGTCAAGCCTCAATTGAGCACTAAGGATTTGAGTAAAGGTATGGAATTCATTCCTTCACCTATTCCAAAGGATAAAGGAAATGAGATAGAAATCTCTAATGATGAAATTGATTTAGATGAAGAGATAGTGATGCTAGATTAGGTTCTCTCCAATCTTGCTCCTAATCAAATGGACACTCTTGGAGAAATTTGGAAGGAAAAAGATAAATAGAAAGAATTAAGAGCAATGAAGAAGAAAAGAAATCAAGTGCTAGAAGATATCAAAGGTATATTTATTGATGCAGTTAGTATTTAAATTGATGATAATAAATCTATTTTGGACCAATTCATTGACATAGTTCACAAGTTCAATGATGATTTGAATGATCAAGAAAAACTACTATAGAGGATAGAGAGAAAATTTGACAATAAAGTTTTGGAAAATGTGGCATAGAAGATTACCATAGATCACGTGGAGCTGTCCACTATTCTTATTTCTATTGAAATAACTATACATAATGTTATTTCCTTGTTTAGAAAATTAAGTAATACTAAAATATTTACGAATGAAATCAAGGACAAGTTGTCAAAAATTGATACTGATCTAAAGGAAAGTGCAAACCAATTGTCACTTGACCCTAGCATTAGCTCAACACATTTCATCAAGATTAGATATTTGACAGACTTGTAGGCAAAGTTATTGAGAAAAGCAAGAATTAGGGCTATAATGTTAGAAATTCTAAGTTTGATAATTCCTAATGTGGATGTAATGCATAAACACATTGTTTATGAAAAGACATTAATCCATGATGACAACTTTTCTATTGTTGATCATATGATGGAGTTATCAGCTGAAGTTCAAATAGCTTTGCATACTTCAAAAGTTTTGCAAGAAAATTGGGACAAAACAATGTCTCTAATTTTGAAGGTACGTAGTGATTTCCTCTCAAATTTTGGTGCTACCTTGTAAATATGCATTTTTAGGCATTTATGGAAAAAACAAGTAGGAAATGTATCTATAAAAAAGAAATATTTCTATAAAACATATTCCATGAGGAGTCTCTTATATAAAGTAGTAATTTATGTACAAAAAATCTACAAAAATAATTTTGAAAAATAAAAAATAGAGTCAGTGATAGCCAAGTATCAACACAATAGTCAAAATTGAGTTATTGACCCAAGTACATTGATAGGGGGAGTTTTGACTTATCAATTTTAAGTATTCAAAAATTTTCATATGATAAGTGTTTTTGTCACTAATGCCAAAGGGGGATATTGTTGACCTTATGGTCAAAACCATTTGTCAATTAGTGCCAAAATACTTAATCATTTGGTTGATCACATTGTTACCAAGCATCAAAATATAAACTGAGCTATTGCAATGTCAACTGAGCTTCTCAATGTAAATCAAGTTATTGCAATATCACCCAAGCAGAAAGTAAGTGTTAACCAAGTAGAGGAGAAAGATAGTGTCAATCGAGCTAGCCATGTTAACTGAGTAGAGCTAAAGAAGTGTTGACCAAGCTGTAGTGTCAATCAAGCTCTATAGTGTAAACCATGCTCTACAGTGTTTGCCAAGTCATCAGTGTTAACTGAGTTCACACCTACTCTTGAGTGATTGATGCAGGAGCATCTAGAGGTATAAGGGCAATCTTATGTCACCCAAAAAAATGTACTTAGACTTAGTTTCTGTTTCATGTATTTACATTTTTGGATACCCATTTGGCTCAAATAAAGGTTCCAACTCTCATAGTTCAACTATCAGTGCATTTGAAAATCCCAAAAAAATAGGAGCATGTATTTGGGCCATCATTTCGGTAAACTAGAAGGTGTGAATTGGCCAGATGAATGTAATCATGATTTAGAGCATTCCAGAAAAAGAATCAGGTCAATAGGCCCCACGATTTGAAAGTTATTGCAGTTTTTCGAGTTTTGGAGACCTCCTAAGAATGCTTCAAAGTCAGGTTTGGGGCATTAAATGACCTCAAAAAGGGTCAAAAAATGGGGGACGAGTGAAGCTTGTCCATAGGACTATAGAGCACTTCGAGAACTTTCTGAAAAATGTAAATGGTTCATCAATCGAAGCTACGGTTCAAAAGTTATGCCTCCCGGAAGTTTGGCTACCATTTTTGGATTCTTCTAGATTTGCACCAACTTCTAACGCAGCTTCTGGAACCTTCTATTTTGTTGGTGGATGCCTACTAACACTTTCTAGAATTTACTCCTAGTCCTTAACCCTCCGGGGTCTATTTAAGGAGATTTTTGGCATTGTAAAAGGCAGTTCGGAATGGAGTTTGAGAGGAGGTGCTAAAAGGAGAAATATTCTCCAGATTTATGCTATTGTAAGCCCTTAGGGCATGTTCTAAAGTTTATTTTCTCTGTACTATTTTTACTAGCTTATTTTCTCAGTTAATATAATTTTGCTTTTCTATTGTGTCCATTCTATTCTTGGGTTGTGTCTCCATCAAGTGGTATCAGAGCGAGTTTTCCTGAGTGTGTAGACAGAGTGCTGACTGTGAGGTAGTTTGCACCAGGACTGTGTGGTTGTGGGTGCAAGTTAGAAGATGCCTCCACGAAGAGAGCGTGGCAAAAGGGCCAGAGCTATTGATCCTGAGGAGGTTAGAGCCCTCCAGAGGCAGGTACAAGCATTGCAAGAGGAGCTTCATAGAGGAGCAAATGTTACTGCAGGTGATAATAGTGAGGATGACAATGAAGAGGAAGTAATGGGACCAGAAGAGGAAGTTGACAGGGAAGCTATGAATCCTGTAGAGGAAAGGCTTTTTAGGGCCATTACTAAGTTTGGGAAAAGACCTACAATTGAAGTGGGTATATTTTTAGGAAATCTGAAACCAGATGAGTTGATCGATTGGATCAATGAACTGGAAGAATACTTTGAGTATGAGGATATAAGGGACCCAGATAGGGTTAAGTTTGCAAAGGCCAAACTGAAAGGCCATGCCAAAATCTGGTGGCAAGAGGTTCAAATAAAAAGACTTAGAAGAGGAAAGGAGAAGATCACAAGATGGGATCACATGGTGGACAAATTGAAGAAGTAGTTCATTCCTGTGGACTACAAGCTTGATCTATTTAAGAAGATGCATGGGTTAAAGCAAGCAGGAAGATTAGTCCAAGAATATACAGAGGAGTTTTACCGATTCTTGATTAGAGTGGGGCATGCAGAAGCAAATAAGGAGAAGGTTGCGTGTTATATCAGTGGGTTGCGACCTAGCATCCAGGAGGAATTAAGTTTGGTAAGAATGACCAGCGTTGAAGAGGCATACCAGTTTTCCCTACGAGTTGAAGAGAAGTTGAATAAAAGGTTTGAAGGAAGACAAAGAGGGCATGGTCAAGGAGGAAGGGGAAGCGGTAGATCATCTGGAGGCTGCAATGAAACCCAAAAGAAAAATGAAGATCTGGGTACTAGCAGAAACCAGAGGAATGAGGGTTTCAACCGCTCCCATGATCAAGACTTTGGAAATCAAAGAGGAAGAGGTAGAGGATGTGGACAAGGAAGAGGAGGTTTTTGTGGTACCTGTTTCCATTGTAATGAAGAAGGTCATCGTGCCTTTGAATGCCCTCAATGACAAGGAAGGACAGATAGGAGAGCTGAGGGCCAAGCTAGGGTTGCTCATGTGGATGAGGATGCACAATCATCACCTTCAAAGGATGTAGAAAGAGGAGACACCTTGGTAAATGAAAGAGTCCTACTAAGTGGTGAGAATTAACTAGGACAATGGAGGAGTTTGTTCCATACCAAATGCAAGTGTGAGGATAAATGTTGTGACGTGATCATTGATGGTGGTAGCACTGATAACCTGGTATCAGAAGAGATGGTCTCTAAGATAAAGCTCTAGAGGGAGAAACATCCCCAACCCTATCAGATTTCTTGGGTAAAAGATGATCATAAGGTCCTGGTAAGTGAACAATGTTTAGTAAAATTCAAAATTGGGAGTTACCATGATGAAGTTCTCTGTGATGTTATTTCGATGGATTTTTTCCATCTATTGTTGGGTAGACCAAGGCAGTTTGATAGACATGCAATACATGATGGACATGCAAACATATACTCTCTGACAAAGGATGGAGTTCGCCACAAATTAAAGCCCATGAAAAAGGAAGGTGAAAAGGTATGTAGTAGTGCTAGGATTTGTCTTGTTGATGGAAGGCAGTTTTTAGATGGAATGAAACATCAACATATGTGCTATGCTTTGATTCCTAGGAAAGATAAAGAAGGTAGTAGTGAAATACCATTTGAAGTTTCAGATTTAGTAGGGGAATTTGGAGATATTATCTCTGATAATGTTCCAGATGGATTGCCACCAGTAAGGCAAATCAGTCATTAGATAGATCTGATTCTAGGAGCTAGTTTTCCTAACAAGGCTGCTCACAGGATGACTCCTACTGAAACAGAGGAGCTAAATAGACAGGTTCAGGAGTTTTTGAGGAAGGGCTTGATTCGAGAGAGCTTGAGTCCATGTGCAGTACCTACAGTACTTGTACCAAAGAAGGATGGAGAGTGGAGGATGTGTACAGATTCTTCAGCTATAAATAGGATAACCATCAAGTACCAGTTTCATTTACCAAGGATGGATGATCTTATGGACTGCTTGAGTGGAGCTCAGTACTTCACAAAGATAGATCTGAAGAGTGGCTATCATCAGATACAGATTCGAGAAGGAGATGAGTGGAAAACAACCTTCAAGACCAAGGAGGGTCTTTATGAGTGGTTAGTCATGCCCTTTGGATTGACGAATGCCCCAAGCACCTTCATGCGGCTCATGAATGAGGTACTTAAGAAGTTTTTGGGAAAATTTGTTATTGTCTATTTGGATGATATTTTAATTTTTAGCAAGACTTTGGAAAAAAATTTACTGCATATTTGTAGTGTCCTTGAAAGGCTAAGGGAAGAGAAATTGTTAATTAATCTAAAGAAATGTGTCTTTGCAAAAAGGGAGTTAGTCTATTTGGGATTTGTTATATCACCTGAAGGTCTCAAAATGGATCCAGAGAAGGTAAAAGCCATCTTGGAATGGCCTACTCCAAGGTTTTCTACTGAGGTAAGATCATTTCATGGTCTGGTTAGTTTTTACAGGAAGTTTATTAAGAATTTCAGTGGCATATCTGCACCCCTAATTGATACAATAAGAGGGGATAGAAAAGAGTTCAAATGGACTGCAACAACTGCGAGAAGTTTTGAATTGCTAAAGAAGAAGGAGACTGAACAACCTATGTTGGCACTTCCAGATTTTAGAAAAGTATTCCAAGTGGATTGTGATGCTAGTGGTGGCGCTATTGGGGCTGTATTGAGCCAAGAAGGTAAGCCTATTCCATATTTTAGTGAAAAATTGAATGATGCAAAGAAGAAGTATTTTGTTTATGATCAAGAGTTCTATGCAATAGTTTAGGCCTTAAAGAAATGGAGGCATTATTTATTGCCAAAGGAATTTTTTTTCTATACTGATCATTAGGTAGTACAGTACCTAAATATCCAAGGTAAATTGAATCAAAGGCATATGAAGTGGGTAGAATTCTTGTAGAGTTATACATTTGTGTTGAAGCATAGAAGTGGAAAATCTAACAGGGTTGCAGATGCACTAAGTAGGAGATAGTTGTTGCTTACAACAATGTAGGTTGAAGTAGATGGGTTTGATGAACTCAAAAATTTGTACCCTGAGGATCCTGATTTTGCTGAAGCATGGAAAGATTGTAAAGAACCTATTGCTGTAGATAGAACCAAGTGGTTAGACTATTTGATTCAAGATGACATGTTGTTCAAAGGTAGTCAATTGTGCATTCCAAGGAGTTCCATGAGGGAAAATCTGATTAAGGAGAAACACAATGGAGGGATGGCAGGACATTTTGGTTGGGATAAGACTATTGCCATTCTTAGAGAACATTATTTTTGGCCTCAAATTACACAGGATGTGAAGAAATTTGTACAGAGTTGCCAGGTTTGTCAAGTTGCCAAGGGGTTTAGTCAAAATAATGGCCTATATTAGCCATTGTTTGTTCCATCAAGGCCATGGGAGGACATAAGTATGGATTTTGTTCTTGGATTGCCAAGGCCACAAAGGGGTAATGACTCAGTATTCGTGGTGGTTGATAGGTTCTCCAAAATGGCACATTTCATTCCATGCCACAAAACTCATGATGTTGTCCATATTGCCGACTTGTTTTTCAAAGAGGTGGTAAGATTACATGGTCTTCCAAGGAGTATAGTTTCTGACAGAGATACTAAATTTTTGGGGTATTTCTGGAGGACATTGTGGAAGAAGTTGAGAACAGACTTGAAATTTAGTTCCACGCATCACCCATAGACTGATGGCCAAACAAAAGTGGTAAATAGAAGTCTGGGCAATTTGCTAAGATGTTTAGTTGGAGATAAGCCCAAGGGATGGGAATTGATTCTACCACAGGCAGAGTTTGCTTATAATAACTTTGTAAATAGGAGTACTAGAAAATCACCATTTCAAATTGTATATGGGAATAGCCCAAGGACTGCACCAAAATTGAGGAAGATAGAACAAGGGGAGAGGACAAGTGCTGAAGCTGAGGAATTTGCTGAATATATCAAGCGTCTACATGAGGAGGTTCAGGCACACATAACCAAGATGAATCAAGAGTATAAAGCTAGGGCTGATCAAAGGAGAAGACATAAGGAATTCCAAGTAGGGGATCTAGTCATGGTGCATTTATGAAAAAGAAAGATTTCCAGCCGGTACTTACAACAAGCTAAAAATGAAGAAATTTGGCCCCTGCAAAATTTTGAAGAAACATGACTCAGGAAATGCATATGAAGTGGAGCTGCCATATGGTATTCAGATTTCTCCCATTTTCAACATTGCAGATTTAACAGAGTATCATGATGATTGTGCAGATGAGGAACTAGTGTTAGAGCCATGTCCAATTCCTACTTCTAAGAAGGAGGAGATAGAAGACATTCTAGATCATCGTGTGGGTAGGAGTACCAGAAACAGGCAGTATGAAGAGTATTT
Organism: Cupressus sempervirens; assembly: GCA_028749045.1. Classification (NCBI taxonomy): domain Eukaryota; kingdom Viridiplantae; phylum Streptophyta; class Pinopsida; order Cupressales; family Cupressaceae; genus Cupressus; species Cupressus sempervirens. The sequence goes on from CM053789.1 coordinate 809,584,297, forward strand.
GGTCAAATGGAAAGGATGGCCAATCGAGGACTCAACTTGGATTTCAGCAGCTGAGGTTTCCCATTGGGGATTTCCTCTACCATTCATAAAGTGACAGGGTCACTTTTCAATCTACCCTGGGTGTCTAATGCAGGAGCATCCAGAGGTATAAGGGCAATCCTGTGTCACCCAAAAAAATGTACTTAGACTTAGTTTTTGTTTCAGGTCTTTACATTTTTGGATACCCATTTGGCTCAAATAAAGGTTCCAACTCTCATAGTTCAACTATCAGTGCGTTTGAAAATCCAAAAAAAATAGGAGCATGTATTTGGGCCATAATTTCAGTAAACTAGAAGGTGTGAACTGGCTAGATGAATGTAATCATGACTTAGAGCATTCTAGAAAAAGAATCAGGTCAATAGGCCCCATGGTTTGAAATTTATTGCAATTTTTTGGGTTTTGGAGACCTCCTAAGAATGCTTCAAAGTCAGGTTTGGGACATTAAATGACCTTGAAAAGGGTCAAAAAATGGGGGACAAGTGAAGCTGGTCCATAGGGCTATAGAGCGCTTTGAGAGCTTTCCAAAAATGTAAACAGTTCATCAATCGAAGCTACGGTTCAAAAGTTATGCCTCCCGAAAGTTTGGCTACCGTTTCTGGATTCTTCTAGATTTGCACCGACTTCTAACGCAGCTTCCGGAACCTTCTATTTTGTCGGTGGATGCCTACTAGCACTTTCTAGAATGTAATCCTAGTCCTTAACCCTCCGGGGTCTATTTAAGGAGATTTTTGGCATTGTTAAAGGCAGTTCGGAGTGGAGTTTGAGAGGAGGTGCTAAAAGGAGAAATATTCTCCAGATTTATGCTATTGTAAGCCCTTAGGGCATATTCTGAAGTTTATTTTCTCTGTACTATTTTTACTAGCTTATTTTCTCAATTAATATAATTTCCCTTTTCTTTTGTGTCCATTCTGTTCTTGGGTTGTGTCTCCATCAGTGATCAATGTGGACCAGGCACCAATGTCAACCAAGTGCCAGAGTTTATCAAGTTCACTATTGTTTCAAGTGTCAGTATATCACCCAAGTGGTCTTTAGAACCTAAGTATCAGCATTGAGCCGACCCGGTAAAGATTGTTGAAAATGGTATTTTAGCTGACTCCAGAAGGTGATTATTTGGATTGGTATAAATTAATGATATTGTTTCATATCCAAATGTGTGTAACAAGCAAGAAGTTTAAGTACGAATGTGAATTAGAAGACTAGAGCCTACAAGTAGTATAAGGAAAAGTAAAGTCTCATTCATCACATTAAGTTGATCATTCTGCATCAAGGAGTCTCATTCAGCAAACCAAGTTCTAGAGAAGAGATCAACTGCTAGTTCATCCTAATAGGTGAATTAGTCAAATCCTCTAACAAGGTGGACTTAATAGTCTTATGTAGAATCTCTTAATTGAGTACATACTTCATTGTACTGTATAAATCCTTTTACAAGGTGGACCTAACAGTCCTTATTGCTCCTAATAGGGAAGATCACCAAAAGTGATCAATTGTAACCCTTAATAGACCAAATTTATACTGTAGTACTAAAGCTTGTGGGTATCATCCCCATGCTAGTTTTACTTTCTATTTGGAAGGTTTCTAGGTTACCAATTATTGTGTCAAGTGTTATGAATTTTTTATTGCTTTCAGTCTTTCATGCATGCAATTAGATCAAATTTTTTTTGAAGGATTAATTGGTGAATTAAAGTGAAATTATTGGTTCTTGATTCACCCCTCCCCTCTTAATCACCTAGCCTATTCTACATTTCCAATAGTGGAGAGTGATGTCATATGAACAAATCAAGTGGTTCATGAGCATCATAAAGAAGATGTGGAGATCATATCTTCTTAAGAAAATGAGGAGACACTTTCAAACCAATAGGATGCCATCATTGCATAGAATACTTGTGAAGTCAAGGTTGATTCCTTAAAGCTCATTCCATCAAGAGGATGCCCCATAAGGCATCTAGCTCTATAAGAAAATATCAACTTTCCTTGATCATTGCTTGTTTTAAAGCATTAGGGTGACTTTACGAAGGGGGAGCAAGTGTGTCTTTCTCAAAATAAAGGTGTTCAAGTGCTAGAGAGTTTCTTTTTTAGCAATATTGGGAAGGTGTTACAAGATGCAACACTCTATCTTTCATACTTTCTAGTCTATTTTTCTTCCCACGTACATGAAATGAACCAAAAACTTGTAAGGAAGGCCAACTAGCCTAACAAACTAGTTAATGGATTTTAATAACTTCTTTTTTTGTAGATACTTGTATATAGTAGGGTAGATTTTAAACTTTCCAAAAAGTGCAAGTGCACATTATTTCCCTCTTGCATCTATTAGGATATTTTTCCTTTTCGTCAAGCTTGAAGATTCTGTGAAGTGAGAGTGAGTTAACATGTTCAAACAATGATTAACCATCATGTTAGTTTAGTTTTTCTATTTTGGAGGGTACACTTTTCATCCCTTGTGAATAGAAAAACCTTCCATATTAAGCTCATTTCACTATTTAGAAAGGTCTAAAAAGTGTACCTATGAAATGGTAAAACTCGGTTAATGCAACATTTTACCGAGCCTATGATGTATTGGCCCACTTTGACTTCCCAAAATCTACAACCTGAGAAAAAAGGAAAAATATTCGAAGGGAAAGACAATGTACATGCACTTCTTGGAAATAAAAAAAAACATACCCTACTATGTACATGCATTTACAAAAAAAAAAAAAAAAAACAAAGCCACTAACTTTCTTGTCAAAGTAGTTTCCCTTCCTACAAGTTTTTTGGTCACAATTGTAGGGAAGCTAATCTCCTCTAGAGATTCAACATCAAAGTGCATGTCCCATGCTTGGAGGTTGTTTCCATGTTATGTAAGGTCTCTGTGGGATAATGCATCATGGATGGATGATAACTTTTGTGTCAAGATTTTTTGGCATGCATGGTGGGACATAAATTCAGCTACATAAGTCCATTGGTAGCCATTTAAATATTTATTCATTGTGAAATTGGGTCTTTTCTTGTTGATGTCATCCTTCTGAGCCATTTCATCAAAATCCATGGTGACTCTAGGTTCAAATATCTACTAGCTTCAAGAAGACCAAGAGCTGGTATGTAAATACCATTCTTGATCTTTTATGATTTTCAACATTTTATGTGAATTTGCAGCTTCTATGAAATTCTAATCATGGGCCAATTTTATAGAAATAATCATTCCCCCCATGTAATGAAAAATCTATTCCTAAGCCCTCAAACTATCAATACCAATCTCAACCTCAAGATGGCTATAACCAATATGTTCAAAATCCTTACCATACTCCTTCCCCTACTCCATGAGTTCCAACAACCCTGTATGAAAGGCTTGAAGATATGATGCCAAGGTTCCAAAGCCATATTGACTTGAAGCTATATGAAAGGGGTACACAAATGGAAATAAAGCTTCATGAAAAAGGTGAATAGTTATTGGTATAGGAGAGGTAGCTTGATGAGATTGAGAGGAAGCATGAGATAGACCAAGAACTAGAAGAATATGAATTCCTCTATGATACAAAGGATAAGAAAGAGGTCTCCAAGGATAGATCTATGATTTTTACTATTGCAAGAGAGTGAGAAGAATATGATAAAGATAATTTTTAGGATCAGTGGAAAAAAAAATTCTTATCCATAGACAACACAAAATCTATTCCTTCATCAAAATATCAAGAGTTGTAACAGCAACATATGGAGAGCCATGTCATGTCAGTAGCTCCAAAGGAGGTGGTTCATGAGAGCGACACAAAATATGTGGAGATCATATCTTCACAAGAAAAGGAGGAGCCACTTTCAAATCAACATGACACCATCATTGTACAACACATTGGAGAGGTCAATGTTGATTACTTTGACATAGTACCATCAAGAGGATTCCCCATAAGGCATCAAGCTCTACAAAAAAATTACAAGTTTCCCTTGGTCATGCTTGTTTCAAAGTATGAGGGTGAGATTAGCATAGAGGGGAAAGTGTGTCTTGCTCCAATTCAAGGTGCCCAAGTGCTAGAGAGATTCCTTTCTCTCAGTACTGGGAAGGCTTTTTGAGATGCAACAGTATATCTTGCATACTTGATGATATGTTTAGTTGCCTTAACACATGAAAGGAACAGAAAACTTCTAAGGAAGGGAAACTACTTTAAAAAGCCAATTAATCACTTTGTTTGATTTCTTTTGTTGTAGATGCTTGTACATAGTACAGTTGATTTTTCACCTTTCCACGAAGTGTGTGTGCATATTGGTTCCCTCCTAGAGTTATCAAGAGATTTTTCTTTTTCCTAAGGTCATAAACTCTTTGAAGTTGTAGTGATTTAACACATCACAACAAATACAATTTCCAACCCTTTAAAAATAGAGAAACCATCCATGTTAAGCATGTTTCCCTAGTTTGCAATGTAAGAAAAGTGTGCCCTAAAAAATATAAAAATATGTGTAATGAGAAGGTTTTCCACTATGGGGTCACATTATCCTACTTTAACTTTAAAAACTTTCCAAACTTGCAAAAAAGGGAAAAGCTCCTATTAGTTGTAGATGGAAGAAAATGTGCATGCGAACTTCTTGGAAATTTGAAAAATCTACCCTACTATGTACATGCTGGCTATTTTTGCCTCCATTCAGCCCACCACTAATAATTGATCTCAGAAATCTTTCATGGGTTATATCCTTTACAGTGGGTTAACACATTAAATCATCAGGTTAAGATTTCATGTTAACGTAGTTTCTTCTTTTGCTTAGTTGCTTTGAATCTGATGAATCTAATATTTTTGCATTATTGCTTTTTCCTTTTTGTGAAGATGTGACAACCATTAGAGTTGATCTCATCTTGGGATATTATTTATTTCATCTTAGCCATCCATTTGAAATAAAATATCATCTTGATTAACAATTTTGTTTTAATCTTTCATTGGGGAGATTCTTGCAGCATCTGAGTTGTCTATTTCAAAAGGAAGATCCACATCAATGGTTCATTTTTTTTTTTGGGGGGGGGGAATCAATTTTTTTCCATGTAAGTCAACTCATTATTTTACATGGTGGTAAACACTACATTTTATCCCATCCCATGATTTGTGACAGTAGTGTGAATTGATTTGTTGCAAACATGGCACGTCACTAGAGTAATTTCCTTTATGCTAGGCAATATTTTGGCCCGGTTTGCATGATGTAGATGCATTTCCATAGATATTCATTTCCTACTTGAATTTAAATCTATTAGATATTTTCTTCTACTAGTGGAGGGAGGTTTTCAGCATTCAACATGATTTATGGAGTTGAGATTTCATGTATAGATTGCCAGATTTTGGCATATGACGGTTAATTTTTTTCCATTCCCAGATTTGATGAAAGTCATTGAATATGTTCCAAGTTTGAGGGAATGATGTAAATTTGGGTTTCAAACCTATTTATAGCCCTCTCTTTGGAATTTTTTAGCTAGCTCTTGCATTCTACCTCCTTGTGTGTTCTTGAGTTCTACCTACTTGGAGAGATAGTGTTTTGTAGCTCAAGTCCCATTTTGTAATGTAGTTTTGAGAATGTTGTCTCCTTCTAAAGAAATATGCACTAGTGATCCTCTTTGGTCTTATATGTAATTTTTTATATGTCTTCTTAGTGTTTTTAGCTTTAAGTTAGTGTGATTTTTGACAAATCCTTGGCTTAAAAGTTAAGTGTTTATGAGGCATGTGAGAGATAGCTTCAAAAATTAAATTTAATTTGTGTGTAATCTTGGTTTAAAAGTTGTCAACAAGTTTCATTCTTTTAAATATTGCACCTTTTTACATTTCATGCACTTAATATTAGTAAGTTCTTTTTGTGATCAAGTTGTTACATTCATTTTAGTTGTAAAATTTCCCTTCAAAGTTTCATTACCTTCATAACATTGGTGAATTGCCTTAGTTTAAGATCAAGTTATGTTAAATGCATTCTCTCTATCTCTTTTCCTATCAATTTTAATTCAAATTTTGAGAGCTGATTCAAGGGAAGCCGACCTTTTGTACCAGAGGTCAATCCTTAACATGGCATACCCATAGGCCAAGGGTCATCCCATATTTCACTAGATTGTTGGAAGTCATTTTTTAGCATAATTGTGCACTCTAAATGACAATAGTACAAGAAATAACAAAAAAAGAAATTTAAAAAATCCATTAACTAGCTTGTTAAAGTAGTTTCCCTTCCTTAGAATTTTTCTAATCTTTTATGAATTGCTAATTATGGACACACTTCATAGAAACACCTACTATTCCCTCCCCATATAAAGAAATTCTATTCTTGAGCCCTAATATTATCAATACCAATCTCTGCCACACAATGGCTATAGCTAATATGCTCAAAATCCTTTCCATTCCCCTTCACCCACCCCACCAATCCAAACATCACCATATAAAAAGGATTGAAGTAAAGATGTTGGAATTCCAAAGGAAGACTAACTTGAAGTTTCATGAGGTTTCATGAAAAAACTAAGCAGTTGTTGGTTAGGGATAGGTAGCCCAATGAGATTGAGAGGAAGCAAGAGATAGCTCGATAAGTGGAAGAGATGGCATATTAGGCCTATCTCCCAATAAGAAGAATAGGGGAAGAAATGACAAAGACATTTTGAGGAGAAACTTACAAGACAAGTTATTGTAGAAAATAAGACAAAATGAGGCTCAATCTAGCCCATGTTTAGACCAAAGAAGAAGAGGAAACCTCTTCTCACATATTTGTCATTCCAAGCCTCAAGAAGCCCCCTTTATTACAAGAGCATATTGTTGTAACATGTCCACTACATGTATGAAAGAGACGGTCCTTTCAGCCTTCTATACATATTCTCAAATAGATCCATCTATCCTGACATAATAAATGACATGGTGCATGGATAAAAAACCACAAAAATTAATGTGTTGTTAATGAAACATTCATTCATAGAGAAATATTAGAGCTCTAGAACCTATAAATAAATGACACCTTGGTTTTAAGAACTTTAGAGTTTGAAACCCTAGAAACATAGCTCGACAACAAGAAACCATTTAGCTCTATTTTTTTTGAGGTTTTTCATTCTATTGGCACCCATATAGATCCATAACTAAAATTTCAATTTATGGTCTTGAGCTCCTTTGAACAATGGTTTGAAGTCATTCAAAGCGATTTGAAATGGTTCATCTTGTAGGTTCAGTAAGAAAGTCTAGTGATTTCAAAGTCAAAGGTTCAAAGTTCAAATCTCTTGTTGCAGATTTAAAGTGTCAAGTGTTAGATTAATGTTAAAATCCATGAAATAAAAATTCAAGTGTCATTATTAGATCCATAAGCATGAGGTTTGAGGTTCAAAGTTTGACATAGTGTTGCAATTTGAATTTAGTGATTCAAAGTTCAAAGTTAAAGTGTACAAGTGAAATTCAAATTCATAGTTTGAGATACAAGTTCATTTAATTTAGACAAGTTCATAATCCATGTTTAATTCCACACCAAAACCCAATTTCAACCCAAGGTTCAAGTTCAGAATGATAGGCAGTCGGTTGGTATAGAGTTAAATTTTCAAAATCAAGATTTTGAGCTTGCAAATGAAAATTCAGGGTGTGGGTTGATGATTCAATAAGTTATGAGCTTAAGAAATCCATTATCCCTCATCATATGAAAATTATTCTAAAATAAGATTCATCTTTGTTAAAAAGTTCGAGTATGCAAGAAGCCCAATAACAGATAGTGGGTTTGTGCAAAAAAAAAATTTGGCATAAGCACTAAGTAAAAGATTGAGCACATTGATTTGTGAATTGATATGTATGCCCTGTCCACCAAGAATAGTAAATATAGGAGGTACATATAAATTACACAATAGATCTTGAAGGCCAAAGTAACTCAATATATGTTGAATCTAACACCAGCCCAAGCATAGTTAGATGAAGAGACATTTTTCATTATTTGGAGACAAAATAACATGGTCAATAGTTGAATCAGAATCACATGCAACATGTCTTAAAAACTAGGTGACATCATTACTGCCATATGCCACTTGGAGAATCCAAAAGAGGGATATAGGTATTTAGCAAGCATATCACTTGTAGTTTACTAGCAAATCCTGAAGATCAAGCCTTCACCATAACATGTGAAAGATCAAGACTCCTAAATCAAAGAAGATGAATCAAGAGATTCATGCATTGTAAACATTTTGAACATTTTCCCAAACTCACAAGTACACGAATCAGGTTCTAATGAGTTCAGGGTGTCCCTTCACAAAGGTCAAATCTGAGATCATCTAATAGATACATTTCATGGGTTAGTTGAAACAAGCTTTGAATCCAATGCAGAATGATGATCAAATCACCAGCACAATGGAGGCATCAAGACCATGGAGAAAAGTTTAAAGACTTCAAAATTTTTTCACACACAATTGTAACTTGAGAGCATCACATGAAAACTATCCAACTCTATGGTGGCATTTTAAGAAGTAAAAGACTCTTCACATTCAAATATAAGCAAAGTGTCGGGAGATCTCAATTAGGAAAATGCTCGTGGATGCTCTAATAGTTGAAGACAAGAAAAAGATGTTTTCTTTGACTCCAAGTAATAATTATGTTGGTGGTATATATGCCAATTGTTTGACATAATGCCCGAGTCATGAAAGCATTATCTAGTATATACCATTTGCATTTTATAGAAGAGGAAACATGGTTTTGAGATTCCACTTGTCTTGACTTTATTCCATAATCAAGCTCAAAGATAAAAGTCCCAATATAAAGAAAAAAGGCTCCTCCTTATTGATTGAGAATCTCATGCAAGATCAATACAACTATCTAAGCTATATAACAACATATCCAATCTACAAAATTGTAGGTTCTCAAATAATCTACCATGGTCCAACACATGAGAGTATGTGCAAAATTACATTGCTTCATTGAGGAAGCTTGAAGCTCATGTTTGATGGGAAATGATAAAAAGATAGGGATCAAATTACCAATCCTCAATTGTTGAAAGCCCCAACTAAGGACCCCAATTTATTCTCAAACCATCAACCTTAGTGCATGCCAATTCACACATAGAAGAGAGTTTTTCTTCTGATGGGATCCAACCTGAGAGTTTGAAGTCATCATAATGGAAGGAAAGTTACAGTCAAGAAGTAAAGTTAGGCTTTATTTTATTTAAAAATAAATAGATAGTCATTGGGTTTGAGTCCCATCCTAGTATAAGCATATACTTATGATGTTAAAGGGGAAAAGATAATGATAAAGGTTTTCAAGATTCAGTTAAAGAAACTGTTACAAAAATTAAAAGAGGATTTTTTTTTTCAAAGTTCTATTTAATTGAGGAGAGGAAATGAAAGAAGGATTCCATTTTTTTTGGAGTTAGAAGGAGACGACTTTGTGCTATGAAAAGAGAGTCAGGAATAGCAAAAAGATAGCATGGGATTGTATTTTTCTCTGGACTTTTTGTGCTACAGGAATATAGATAATTATCTATATGAATGATTAGTGTGTGTCAAGGGGCAGATTTTTCTTTGTTCTCTTGCTTTTAGAGGAAGAGAGTTTTAGTATATCAAAACTTTGGGTTTGTATATTAGCTTTCTGGTTAATTTTGATCTTTGATTTACGTTGATTGTCTCTAAATGTAGTTTTGATGCATACAACTATTAAAAAAATTATTATTAATACTTTAGGTTCTATTATTCATGTGTTTAGAGAGAACAATTCATCTTTCTTTATGTATTTCTTTTTTAATGTAATGATCAGGTAAATGAGCTTTGTATTATTTTCTTTTAGTTAATTAGTTTCTTTGCATCTACGTCATGTTTATGAGTGGATGTTTTTCTACCTATTGTGCTTTCTAGTTAAAAGCATCTGTATTTGCATTTTTGTGAACTCATTGTAAATCATATACAGGGAGTTGTACCCAGATAAATTCAGAGGGTGCTTATATTTTTCAATAGTGAAGTGACTCAATTGTTAGTGTTTATTTAGTCTTCCTATCTAGGCATTTGGAGTTAATTTGTGCATATTTCTTTAGAGGACAAATCTGTTCAATAATAGATTTTTGGTGACTCTACTGGGAATCTAGAAATGAAGATTTTGTGCCTAATAATTATTTCCTCAATTTTATGAATATCTTCATGTGCAAGAGATTGGTAACTCTATATGAAGACCATGCCAAATATGAAAGTCGTAAGAAGGCCAAATACCACTCTTATGGAACTTTATCTAGAAATGAAGATTTCGTGCCTAATAATTATTTCCTCAATTTTATGATATCTTCATGTGCAAGAGATTGGTAACTCTATATGAAGACCATGCCAAATATGAAAGTCGTAAGAAGGCCAAATACCACTCTTATGGAACTTTATCAAATGGATGATAAAGTGTTATGAAAATTTGTGGATACCTATAAAGGAAGTATCTCTTGAGCTATTAGGAACAACATAAGCATAGAAGAGGATTCCACATCTTGGCTATTGTGGAAAAGTCTCTGTGTGAGATTTCACAAGTTGAAAGAATTGCAAGAACTTGAGGAGAAATTTTTTTGATTGAAGAAACATTTGGAGGTGGATAATGATGAAGCCTTGGTTATAGATTCACATTTCATCTCGAACAATTTTTTGGTTCTGGATGAGAAAGAAACCCAAACAACCATAGCTTATCCATGAGAAAACTAGACATGGGAGTATAAGAACACTCAAGTTGATAGTGAGAATCCTGGCAACAATGACAACAAAGAGAAGGAAAGAAATCTTGAAACTAACTTCTAGCCGATCAATAACCCATTGGAAATTTTTAATGTTTCCCTTCTTAATGAAGAAGAAGTAAGGTTTCATAGTCAAGAGAATCCCTCTAAGTATGGTTTAGTTATTTATCTAGAGATTCGGCTAAAAGTAGAGAAATGAAAATTTTTCCACCATGCATAGAAGATGAGAAAGGAGAAGACTATCTTGTTATTTTTTAGAAGATAGAGTCACTAGATAAATATGAAAATGATAAGGTTCAGCATGAGACCTTTATTCAAAATGGTAAGAATGTTGAAACAGAGATAGATCTGCTCACCTCTAAACTAGATAGTTTTCAAAAAGATGATGATCTTGCACATTCAAAAGATGTAGCCCGGTTCCAACCACACATAGTGGTAGTGAGAGAGATTGAAGAGAATTCTAAAAATCTTGGAGATAAGGTCATCTAGAGTAAAACCAATCTAATACACTTACCAATGGGGTTTTGTGAAGATAGTACTATCAGAGAGAATCTTTATTTCAGCCTTATGATTCACCATTAAGTGATGAACATCTATTCTCTCCTTTCATATTAGGAAATGTTGAAACTTTGATGGAAGGAGGAAAGGTTGGAGTTAGTTCCCAGTCTATTGGCCACTCAATTGAGATATTGGGTGATACTCTCCTCTACAAGGAAGAAGAAGACATCATATGGAGATTTTTATCATCCCTAGGAAAAAGAAATCCCTCTTTGGACAATCAAGGTATGAATGCAAAGCAAATAGACTGCAAGAGTTTGTTTGGTGATTCATTTTAATCTTTTGGGTATGAATCTATTGAAGATAATGCTATTAAATCCAAAGATGCACTAAGGGAAATGAAAGATCAAATGTTTTACATATTTGATGATGCCCCAATTCTTGATAGCATTGGAGAAAATTTTTATGATAAATTTGATCCCATGATGGATGAATTCTCTCTATTTGATAATGCGAAACATGATTTTCATGACTATTGGAATGAGTAGGTCATTGTAGACAATAGTCATGAGGCTATTGAAGAATTTCTTGAATATTGTTCTCCCTAATTCATGACCTTTCTTGATTTGAAAGATGATGTAAAAAAATGTCTAACAATGAAGAATTCTATGATGAGATTTGGTTGTTTGGGACAGAATGTTGGGTTGTCAAATTTTTGTATACTATGAGCATGAGCTTCAATAGTGAAGAGATCACCATTAGATAGTTATTTGGAGCCACTTCATTAAAGACCAACCTACTACTATGGAAGGGTTCATACTTCTCCCAGCTGGTAAATGGATTCATGTGAGTTCTTCTTTCTTTTGGTTCTCGTGGTAGGTTCTTTTCCTACCATTGTAAATATTCTATTGGTGTGCATAGTGTTAGTTGGAATAATGTGCAAGCTTCGTGCTTGCTAATAGTTTAGTGTTTTCTTGGTTGGCTTTGCCCTACTCCCATCTACCCTCTTTGCAAGCAACTCCTAGTTTTTCTTTTCTTGGTGACTCTATTTGCCCAATGGATAAGGCACTTTTCTTTTGCCAAAGATTGTTGGAGTTCTCTATTTTTAAGTAAAAAATAGTCCCACAATTAGAGCCCCTATTTTTACCCATATAGACCCAATAACTAAAGTTTCAATTTATAGTCTTGAACTCCTTTGAAAAATGGTTTGAAGTGCTTTGAAGTGCTTCGAAATGGTTCATCTTGTAGGTTTAGTACAAAAGTCCACTATTTTCAAAGTCAAGGGTTCAAAGTTCAAATCTTGAGTTGCAAATCCAAAGTGCTAGGTTTTAGATTAAGGTTCAAATTCGTAACATACAAATTCAAGTTTCATTATTAGATCCATAAGAATGAGCTTTGAGGTTAAAAGTTTGCCATAGTGTTGCAGTTGAAATTCAGTGATTCAAAGTTCAAAAAGTTAAAGTGTACAAGCGAAATTCAAATCCATGGTTTGAGATGCAAATTCATATGATTTAGAGATGTTTAGAACACATGTTTGATTCAACATCAGAATTCAATTTTGACTAAAGGTTCAAGTTCAAAATGATAGGCAGCCAGTTGGTATAGATTCAAATTTTCAAAATACAAATTTTGAGCTTACAATTAAAAATTTAGGATGGCTGTTGATGATTCAATAAGTTATGAGCTTAAGACATCCATTATCCCTCATCATATGAAAATACTTCTACAAGAAGAGTCATCTTTGTGAAAAGGATTGAGTGTGCAAGAAGCTCAATAGTAAATAGTGGGTTTGTGTAGAAAAAGATATTTGGCATGAATCATGAAGTAAAATATTGAGCACATTGATCAATGAATTAATATGTATACCATGTCACCCAAGAATAGTAAATACATGAGGTACATATAAATCACACAACAAATCTTGAAGGCCAAAGTGACTCAATATATGTCGAATCTAACACCATCCCAAGAATAGTTAGATGAAGAGACATGTGTCATCATTTTGAGACAAAATAGCATGGTCAATAGTTGACTCAAAATTGCATGCAACATGTCTTAAAAACTAGGTGACATTATTACTGCCATATGCCATGTGGAGAATTTAAAAGAGGGGATATAGATATTTAGTGATCATATCACTTGTGATTTTCTAGAAAATCCTAAAGATCACACCTTCACCATAACATGTGAAAGCTCGGGACTCCTAAATCAAAGGAGATGAATCAAGGGATTCATGCATTGCAAACATTTTGAAAATTTTTCAAAACTTGCAAGTACATAAATTGGGTTCTAATGAGTTCAAGGTAGTCCTTCACAAAGATCAAATCTAAGATCATCTAACGGATACAATTCATGGGTCAATTGAAACAAGCTTTGAATCCAGTGCAGAATGATGATCAAATCACCGACACAATGGAGGCATCGAGACCACGGAGAAAATTTTAAAGACTTCAAAATTTATTCACACACAATTGTAACCCAAGAGCATCATATGAACACTATTCAAGTCAATTGTGGTGTTTTAAGAAGTAAAAGACTCTTCACACTAAAATATAAGCAAAGCGTTGGGAAATCTCAATCAGCAAAATACTCGTGGATGCTCTAATAGTCAAAGACAAGAAAGGGTTATTTTCTTTTGATCCAAGTAATGGTGATGTTGGCAACATTTATGCCAATTGTTTGACATAATGACCAAGTCATGAAAGCATTGTTTAGTATATACTATTGGTAGTTTATTTAAGAAGGAACACAATTTTGAGATTCCACTCAACTTGGCTCCATTCCATCATCAAGCTCATGGGTAAAAGTCTCGATATAAAGAAGAAAAGGCTCCTCATTTTCAATCAAGAATCTCATGCAAGATAAATACACAGATCTGAGGTATACAACAATAGGCCCAATATACAAAACTATAGGTTCTGAAATGATCTACCATGGTACAACACATGGGGGTATGTGCACAATTACATTGCTTCATTGAGGAAGCTTGAAGGCACACATTTGATGGAAAATGATAAAAAGAAAGGGATTGAATTCCACCAATCCTACATTGTTGAAATCCCCAATCGAGGACCCCAATTAATTCTCAAACCATCAGCCTTAGTGCATGCCAATTCACACATAGAAGAGAGTTTATCTTCTGATTGGATCCAACCCAAGAGTTCGAAGTCGTCATATTGGATGGCAAGTTACAGTCAAGCAGCAAAGTCAGGGTTTACTTTATTTAAAAATAAATAGATAGTCATTAGGTTTGAGTCCCATCTCAAAGATGTTCTTTAGTTTGTTATAAAATGAAAGATGAAGTTCTCACTTGCCACATCATAGGCCACATTCCATTATGCTTTATGAGTCTTATTTTCACACTATAAGAAAATGCTTATGATGTTAAAGGGAAAAAGAGAAATGATAAAGGTTTTTAAGATTTAATTAAAGAAATGATTGCAAAAACTAAAAGGGGATTTTGTTTTCAGAGTTCTATTTAATTGAGGAGAGGAAATGAAAGAAGGTTTCCAAATTTTTTTGGAGTGGGAAGGAGTAGACTTTGTGTTGTGAAAAGAGAGTAAGGAACAACAAAAAGAGAACAAAGATATTGTATTTTTTTGTGGATTTTGTGCTACAGGAAGATAGATAATTTTATGCATGAGTGATTAGTATGTGTCAAGGGGTAGATTTTTCTTTGTTATGTTACTTTTAGAGGAAGAGAGTTTTAGTATATCAGAACTATGGGTTTGTGTATTAGCTTTCTAGTTAATGTTAATCTTTGAGTTACCTTAATTGTCTCTAAATGCAATTTTGATACATATAGTGTTGGTCTCAAATTGGTTTTGACAATTGAATGTCAACACACTTAACCAATTCTCAAGTTTATTCTAAGTATAATATAGATGTCGAGCTATAGTATGTGTCGAGCTAGAAGTTCAACAGGTGTCAAGTGAACTTTAGGTGCTGAGAAAAAATCAAGTGCCGAGTGATAAGTGATGTTGAGTCACTATAGGTTCCGAGCAAAGTATAGATGCCAAGCAAAAAAAAATTACTATAGGAGCTGAGTGAGATAGAATTCCTATATGTGGCAAGCATCAACAACTAGCAAGTGCCAAGTAACATAGAATCAACATATGAGTTTGTATGTTCACAAACTCAGATGTAAACCTTTTTTGAGCCGACTCAAGATGAATCTTGAGGGATCTTGAAGATAAGATTGAATCTTTTTCATTACCTATGTAATCAACATGCAACCAATCATAAAAATGGAGAAAGCATGCAACCAATAGGAAAAGTGAAAGAATTGAGCGCAAAATTAAGAATGAATATTGAACGTAGATTCATAACTAACCCTAAGTCTTCAAAGCCTTTAAAAGGAGGATGAAACTCCATTGTGTGTGTGCATGAGTAAGAGTTTATGGGAGAATGCTAGAAAAGTCCAAAGGGGTGTAAAGACTTAGAAAAAGTAGAACAACATTATAGAATTTAGTTGAATCAAGAACAGAGTATAAGAATTTTGAAGAGAGACAAATCAGATCAAGCAAGGATCAGAATAGACAAAGTAGAACAAGGATTTGGAATCAAAAATTGAAGATTGCAAGTCATCAGGTTAATACTTTCTAATACTCTCTAGCCATTGTATTAGGAATGAAAATCTTATGATGATAGGTTGGTTTAATAGCCATGTTGTAAGCCTTTAAACAAGGTACTAAATCCTTTAACAAGGTAACATTTCAAGTGAGTGTTTGTAAATCATTTAACTAGGTCACTTTTAACAAAGTGTAAAGTCTTTAACAAGATAGGCCTTTCACAGGGTAGACCATTGGAAGTGGTCAAACTTTGTAACCTTAAATAGTTACATATTGTTATAGTGATACTTTGTGGGTGTCATCCCCACCCTAGTTTTACCTTCTCATTTTGGAGGGTTTCTAGGTTACCAAAATCTTTTGTTATCTATTTTCATGCATGTCTTTACTTTCATGTTTATTAGATGAATTAGATGCATGTGAATGATTTTAGCTAAAAGTTTAAAAGGTTAAAGTTAGTTACTTCTTATTCACCCCCCCTCTCAGACATAAATCTTCCCACTTGTGAATTCCAACAATTGGTATCAGAGCCTAGTTCTCACAAGAAGGAGCCTTACAGCTTGGAGAAAAGATCTAGAAATGGAAGTCTACAAACTTGGGAAGGTCATAGAGAATCAGGAAATTAATGTACAACTTGCTCTACACACTTTGGAAGTAGTCAGGGAAGAACTGAGAAAATCCTTAAAGAGAAGAAGAGAGATTGCCATAGCTAAGAATGATACACAATACAAGGAGATTGACACCTCAAAATTGTTTGCAAATAGAGATTCCAAAGAATTTGATGTAGCAATAGTAGACCTAATGGAGAAGAATAGAGCTCATGCAAAAGAAATTAGAACTCTCAAGATTGAACAAGAATCACAAGACATGATGCTTTGTGAGGTCACTAAACAAAAGAAAAGAGCCATTGAAGATAAGGCTTGTTGGATACAATTAAGTAATTGTGTATTGTCTTTGATGTTACACAAATGTCATATCAGTTATCAGACAGAGTCTACCGAGTTCTATCAACTAGGAAAATAGTTTACAGAGTCTACCGAGCTCAATCGGTCAGTAAAAGCCTTTTGCAGTGTATACCGAGCATTCCTGTATGTCACACGGTGACTTAGTGTTAACCGAGTTCACTCGGTAAGCTAAGGAAAGTTTAGTTCTTACTGAGATCACTCGGGTATCAAAGGATTTTGTAGCGAACGGTTAGTGTTAACCGAGTTCGCACGGTAAGCTAAGGAAAGCCGAGTTTTCACCGAGCTCACTCGGTAGTCGAAGACAGCTTTTACCGAGTCCAGTTGGTTTCCGAAGGAAGTGGCAGGTTTACCGAATTCCTCGGTAATTGTAGTTCTTACCAAGTTCTGCCGGTTAACACAGGAAGGAAATTTTTGTTCTGTATTGACCGAGCAGTGTCGGCCAGTGAAAGTTTTTTTTTTTTTTGTTCAAGCCGACTTTAGAATATGTTTAGTCAAGTTGGTTGGGCAAGCCGACTTTGGAATTTTTTTAACAAGTTGGTTGGGCTAACCTGGTATTATGAATAATATATAAAGAGGTTCTCAAGATGAAAAAAAAAGTAGAGGAGAAAATGAATATACGAAAAGTGCAAGGAAGTGCAAGGAAGAGACTTGCGTGTGCCTAAGCAGAATTGAGCAGAGGGAAATCTTGGAGCTGCAGAGATATATATTTGATCAGTAAGGATCTCGTGGAGCTAAACTGAGATCTGTATTCAGCAAGATAAGTTGCATGTATTTTCAGATCATTCATTGTTTCTTTCTAACCATTGTAACAGTGATTCCAAAATCTCCTAACAGAGTTGGTTTAACAGCCATTTCATAAATCCTTTAACAGGGTGGCAATTCAGTTGAATTGTTCAAAAAGACCTCTTACAAGGCCACTCCTAACAGGGTGATTAAATCCTCTAACAGGGTCACACCTAACAGTGTGTTTTGTAACCTTTAACAGGGTTGGCTCCTAACAGGGCTCACTTCAGAAGAGTGAAAATTGGTGACTAGTTGCTGGTGGTTTTTCCCATATTGGGTTTCCACGTAAATCTGGTGTCTACTGTGTTAATGATTACTTTCTCTTGCATAATCGCTTATTTCAGTAAATGCTTCATAAATTAACTAAACACCTATCAAGTTTTAAGCAGTGATTTTTGTAGCAGCAGCAACTAAGTTTAAGGCATCTTTGGGACTTTTGAAAATGTTTTTGTGGTAACTGATTCACCCCTCCCCTCTCAGTTACACCATCTTAATTTTTCAACAATTGGTATCAGAGCTTTTGGTGCTTGCAGGAGAAGATTTCAAAGATCTAAGCCAAAGATCAAGATGTCTTATAAGAGGGAAATCCCAAGGCTTAACCGAAACAACTTCTCAGCATGGCAGGGATTAATGAGACTTCATCTAGCTTCCATTAGTGACACTGGTCTGAAATATCTTCATGAGAAATATGTAGAACCATCAGGTACATTATCAGTCAATGACATTGCTATAAAAAAGACTCATAACATTATGATGATTGATATTGCATCTGCCTTGAGTTATGAAGAGTTTGATGATGTCAAGGACTGCACTACTGCCTATGAAATGTGGGAAAGACTGAAAGAGATCTATGGTGAAGATGACAATGTCAGAAGAGCCAAAGCTGAAAGTCTGAGAGGACAGTTCGATCAGATGAAAATGAAAGAAGATGAAAATATTGCCAAATATGTTGAAAGAATTAAAGCATGTGTCAGTGCTATCAAAGCTTCTGGAGGAAGTATCAGTGAAGAGACAATCATAAGTAAAGTTCTTAGAACTCTACTTCCAGTTTATGCCATCAGGGTATTAGCCATTCAAGAAAGAAGGTGTGAGGCCAATCACAAGATAAACCTAGAGGCCATAGTTGGAAGATTGACAACATTTGAACTAGATAATTTTGATAATTATGTTCCAGCTGCAAAGAACATTGAGTCTGCATTTGAAGCCAAGCTCTCACTCAAGGACAAAGGCAAAAAGAAGAAGGAATCTCAGTCAGAAAGTGAAGATCAATCAGATCAGAGCTCTGACAGTGACCTTGAAGTAATTGAAGCCCTACTTGCAAAGAAATATTCAAGAGGAAGAGGTAAATACAGAGGTAAAGTACCCCTAATCTGCTTTTCATGTGAAGAAGTCGGTCATATTGCTGCAAGGTGTCCAAACAAGAAAGATAAAGATGAAAAGAAAGATAATAAATGGAACAGTAAGAAATCATGTTTTATGGCTAAAGATTCTAATGATTCTAATGATGAAGAAGAGGATGAGATTGTTTACATTCCTGTAAAAGATGAATCTGACAATGAAGAAATGGCACTCATCTCTCACATAAGTAAGAATGATACATGGATCATTGATAGTGGCTGCTCACATCATATGACTGGAGATAAAACAAAGTTTGATCAATTTGAAGAGTATGATGGTGGCAGTGTAAGATTTGGAAACAATGAACCTTGTTGCATCAAAGGAAAAGGAAGAATCACTCTAACCCAGGAACTTGTATGTGATAATGCTTATTGGGTAGAAGGACTAAAGCACAATTTATTGAGTGTGGCACAGTTACTCAACAATGGACTCAAAGTAGAATTCATCCAAGGCAAAGCAAGACTGTTGAACGGTAAAGGAAAGCTGATTGGATCTGGTATTCAAACTAAAGGTAACTTGTTCTATCTTGAACTTGATGAACATTCATGTTTTACTGTTCAAATAGAAGAGAGTTGGTTATGGCATAAAAGATTATGTCATATGAATTTTGACAATCTGGTAAAGATAAGCAACTTCAAGAAAGTGAGAGGCATTCCTGATTTAAAGAAACCAGAGGTCAGTTTATGCAAGAATTGTCAAATTGGAAAGATGGGTAAGTCTAGTTTCAAAAGAAAAAATTATCAGTCTGAAGATTTATTAGAAATTGTGCATACTGACTTATGTGGACCTATTGAAACTAAAAGCTATACTGGTGAAAAATATTTCATTCTTTTTGTTGATGATTATTCAAGAATGATGACCATCATGTACCTAAGGAACAAATCAGAAGCATTTGAAAAGTTCAAATGGTATTTGGCAAGAGTAGAAAAAGAAATAGGGAAAAGATTGAAATGCCTAAGGTCAGACAGAGGTGGTGAATTTATTTCACATGAATTTAATAACTTTTGTATTGAAAGAGGAATCAAAAGACAGGTTTCAGCACCAGGTACACCTGAACAAAATGGCATAGCTGAAAGAAGGAACAGATCCATCATGGATTGTGCAAGAACCTTGATGATAGAGAAGAATGTTGCTATCAAATACTGGAAGGAGGCTATCAGTACAGCAGTTCATACCTTAAACCGAGTACAGTTAAAAAAGGACTCATTCAAAACTTCCTACGAAATATGGTATGGCTATAAACCCAATGTAAGTTATCTGAAAGTATTTGGAAGCAAATGTTATATCTTGAAAGAATCTAGAAAAGGAAAATTTGATGTAAAAGGTGATGAAGGTATATTTCTTGGATACTCATGCAAGAGTAAAGCATATAGATGCTTGAACTTATCTACTCACAAAGTCATAGAAAGTATACATGTGAAAGTTGATGAATTTGTAGAAAAGACTGAAGAAGAAAGCAGAAAAGAACCAGAAGATTACAAAAGATTTGTCTTTAGTGATTCAGATATAATATCAACTGCATCTGAGAATCAGAAATCTTCTTCTACCGAGTCATCACTAACCGAGTTGCAGGAAACATCTACCGAGCCAACGTCTACCGAGTCAGAAAATACCGAGTTAGAGATTACCGAGCCTGAGGTAACCGAGCAGGTACATACCGTGCCAGTTGATACCGAGCCAGACCAAATCGAGCAAGGAGGAGAAATGCAAGAAGATAACGACAAAATTCATCCAAAAGAAAAAGAACTTGTTCTAGCCAAATATGTCAGGAGACATCATTCAGCAGATTAGATCATTGGAAATAAATCTGATGGAACCATCACAAGAAGTAAGTTGAAAGGTACTTGTTTACTTGCTGATTTTGAACCTAGAACTATCAAAGATGCATTAGAAAATGATAATTGGATTGAAGCAATGAATGAAGAAATAGAGCAGATAGAGAAAAATAAAACATGGACTCTTATACCCAGGCCTAAAGACAAAAATGTAATCGGTACAAAGTAGGTTTTCAGAAATAAGTTGGATGAAAATGGTAAAGTATCAAGAAACAAAGCTAGATTAGTGTGCAAAGGATATTCTCAAGAAGAAGGCATAGATTATGGAGAAACTTTTGCTCCTGTTGCTAGATTGGAAGGTGTTAGAACCTTACTAGCATATGCTGCCTACAAAGGATTTAAAGTTTATCAGATGGATGTCAAGTTAGCATTTCTAAATGGTATACTGGATGAAGAGGTCTACATTGAACAACCTGAAGGTTTTATTAATCCAGATAAAAAGAACATGGTTTGCAAATTGCACAAGGCATTGTATGGTCTGAAACAAGCCCCTAGAGCATGGTATGAAAGATTGCATAGCTATCTTATTCAAATTGGATTTCAAAGAAATAATGATAACAGTAGTTTGTATATCAAGGAAGGACCAGAAAATAAGATTGTCCTGGCAGAAATATTTGTAGATGATACTATTTTTACAGGGAATGATGATCTTTGCAAAGAATTTTCAGAAAAAATGAGCAAGGAATTTGAAATGTCAATGTTCAGTGAAATCAAATTCTTTGTGGGACTTCAAATTTAGCAGAATAAGAATGGCATCTACATCACTCAAGCAAAATATATTAAAGAGATATTGAAAAAGTTTGGTATGGAAGACTGTAAACCAGTTGGAACTCCCATGTGTACTGGACTAAAACTTACCAAAGAAGATGATTCAAAGGAAATAGATCAGACATTGTACAGATCTATGATTGGAAAGTTGCAATATGTAGTTCATACTAGGCCAGATATTGCTCTTGCAGTTGGAATTGTGGCAAGATTTTCAGCCAAACCAAGAGAAAATCACATGATGGCAATCAAGAGAATAATGAGATATCTGAAAGGAACTGAAGATTATGGATTATGGTATAAACTTGGAGGAAACCTAGACTTAAAAGTGTTTACCGATGCTGATTGGGCAAGAAACCTTGATGACAGAAAAAGCACAAGTGGAGGTGCATTCTTTCTTGGAAAGAGGTTGGTTTCTTGGATAAGCAAAAAGCAAAATTGTACAGCTCAATCAACAGCAGAGGCAGAGTATGTTGCTGCAGCAGTAAACTGTTCTAATACTATTTGGTTCAAGCAATTGCTACAAGGCATGAAGATGGAAATCAAGGAACCAGTCGTCATGTTTTGTGATAACACAAGTGCAATCAATATATCTAAAAATCCAGTAATGCATTCTAAGACTAAGCACATTGCAATCAAGTATCACTTTGTCAGAGAATTGGTGCAGGACAAGGAAATCAGATTGGAATATGTACATACAAAGGAACAGATTGCTGACATATTCACAAAGCCTTTACCTAAGGATGCATTTTTGTATCTCAGAGGTAAGTTAGGGGTTATTCCCCTATCTGAAGTTCACTAAAATAAGTTTTAGTGATGCATCAGCTCTTACAAAATTGAACAATCATCAGTTGATGCAGCAAATCAAGGAAATATTGCATATGAATCAGTACTAAAGGTACAACGAAAATCATTTGAAATTAGATGGTCTTTGGCATGTGTTGTCAAAGAGGGAGAGTTTTACTGTCATATCTTTTCCAAAATCCGAAATTTGATTAAGTAATTTCTTCACAGAGGGAGATTACTGTAAGAGGGAGAGTTCTCTATCTTAGAGGGAGAATTGTTAATTGTGTTGTATTGCAATAGACTTGCTTTCAAATTTCATTTCTGCTATGACATGTTGTGTTGCCATCAATGCCAAAGAGGAAGATTGTTGGATACAATTAAGTAATTGTGTATTGTCTTTGATGTTACACAAATGTCATATCAGTTATCAGACAGAGTCTACCGAGTTCTATCAACCAAGAAAACAGTTTACAGAGTCTAACGAGCTCAGTCGGTCAGTAAAAGCCTTTTGCAGTGTATACCGAGCATTCCTGTATGTCACACGGTGAGTTAGTGTTAACCGAGTTCACTCGGTAAGCTAAGGAAAGTTTAGTTCTTACCGAGATCACTCGGGTATCAAAGGATTTTGTAGCGAACGGTTAGTGTTAACCGAGTTCGCACGGTAAGCTAAGGAAAGCCGAGTTTTCACCGAGCTCACTCGGTAGTCGAAGATAGCTTTTACCGAGTCCAGTCAGTTTCCAAAGGAAGTGGCAGGTTTACCGAATTCCCTGGTAATTGTAGTTCTTACCGAGTTCTGCCGGTTAACACAGGGTGGAAGTTTTTGTTCTGTATTGACCGAGCAGCGTCAGCCAGTGAAAGTTTTTTTTTTTTTTGTTCAAGCTGACTTTAGAATATGTTTAGTCAAGTTGGTTGGGCAAGCCGACTTTGGAATTGTTTTAACAAGTTGGTTGGGCCGACCTGGTATTATGAATAATATATAAAGAGGTGCTCAAGATGAAAAAAAAGTAGAGGAGAAAATGAATATACGAAAAGTGCAAGGAAGTGCAAGGAAGAGACTTGCGTGTGCCTAAGAAGAATTGAGCAGAGGGAAATCTTGGAGCTGCAAAGATATATATTTGATCAGTAAGGATCTCGTGGAGCTAAACTGAGATCTGTATTCATCAAGATAAGTTGCATGTATTTTCAGATCATTCATTGTTGCTTTCTAACCATTGTAACAGTGATTCCAAAATCTCCTAACAGAGTTGGTTTAACAGCCATTTCATAAATCCTTTAACAGGGTGGCAATTCAGTTGAATTGTTCAAAAAGACCTCTTACAAGGCCACTCCTAATAGGGTGATTAAATCCTCTAACAGGGTCACACCTAACAGTGTGTTTTGTAACCTTTAACAGGGTTGGCTCCTAACAGGGCTCACTTCAGAAGAGTGAAAATTGGTGACTAGTTGCTGGTGGTTTTTCCCATATTGGGTTTCCACGTAAATCTGGTGTCTACTGTGTTAATGATTACTTTCTCTTGCATAATCTCTTATTTCACTAAATGCTTCATAAATTAACTAAACACCTATCAAGTTTTAAGCAGTGATTTTTGTAGCAGCAGCAACTAAGTTTAAGGCATCTTTGAGACTTTTGAAAATGTTTTTGTGGTAACTGATTCACCCCTCCCCTCTCAGTTACACCATCTTCATTTTTCAACAAAGGCTATGCTAGAAGAAGACAAGGGAAACCTTTTCAACAGATTGAAAGAAAAGTCAATTGAACTTGCAAGAATTTCAAACATACTTGATGACTTGTAATCTTCAATTGTTGATTCCCTAGCTAGAGAATCTCTACACTGAAGATGCAAAATGAACAACTACAAAATGACCTAAAAAAAGAGAAGGAGATTTCGAATAACTTCAAAAAACCTAATGAGGCCACTAAGTACTTTGAATACCTACTAAAATCACAAGGAGAGTCATCCAAGATTGTAGAAGAAAGAAGTAATAAAGGTAAGAACACTCAGCCTACTTGTCATTTCTGTAGTAAAAAGGGGCATACCTCTAATGTATGCAAGAGAAAGAATGCCCATCAGCATGACAAACCTAAGAATATGAGCCACTGTCACAAGTGCAACAAGAAAGGACATCAACCACATAACTACAGGACTAGGACTACCAAAACACCAAGATTTGAAGGTCATTGCTACAAATACAAGAAGTGTGGACATAGAACTTTGGAGTGCAAATCAAAGCCTATGTGGACACCTAATTAGCTAGCTAGGGGAAACAAACATGGACATCACTACAATTGGGACTATAACACCAGGTATAGTTTCTATTACTATCAAGAATATGGACACATCCCTAAAAATTGTATAAGAATAAATTTCAGTGGAAACTATAGTAGATGGCTCAACCACACTACATGCTTCCGTTGTTTGAAGACTGGTCATATCAATAGGAATTTCCCAACAAGATCAAAGACACCCAACTCAAAGATCAACAAAGGAAAAGAGAAGGTGGACGTTGAACAAATCAGAGGAGAAATTAATAAGACATGGAAGAAGAAAGATGCGAGTAGCACATCAAATGAAGGGATCACTTCACCTAAAAGGTCAAGTGGTCACACTTCATCAAACTAAGCACAAGAAGGCATGTGGAATTGATATACAAAGCTTTATCATACATCAGTTCCTAAACAAACAAGTATTGAAAAGGAAAGACCAGAATGAATAGAGATGCAGAGTTAAAACTTCAAGTTTTCATTAGTGCTGTTGAGTTAGAAAAGTTGCCTTCAAATGCCGAGTAAAATCCTAGTGCATGCTAAGTTGATTGCCAAAGTCAGTAGAAGCTGAATGACTAGTTACAACCGAGTTGGTAGTGAAAGCCAAGTGAAGAGAAGTTTTAGTTGAAGCTGAATGAAGGATAATTATGTGGATGTCGAGTGGTGGAAAGACAATGGAAGCTGAGTAATGCAAAAATGCTTAAGAAGCCAAGTGGATAGCTGTAAACACACTAAGCATTAAATGCTATGAAAATAGGGTATATTATCACATTTTGAATCATTTTTTCTTCATCACGAATGAAGAGAAAATATGAAGAAGAGTGCAGAACAACTTCAAAGCAAAGAATCTAGCATTTGAGCCAATTTCAATAGTCATTCAACACAATTTTATCAAATTCAAGGTATTTACATTTGTGCTAAGCTGTATAGTTTTAAATTTCTTTGTGTCAAAACCCTAGCTAGCACAAATGGCCTCTAGTTCTAGGAAACCATAGGAGAAAGAGTTGTTTGAGGTTCAACTAGTGTCAAATGAAGTAAAACAACTGGATTTTTGGCCAATCCTAGAAGTGGCATACAAAAATGACCTAGTCAGAGCCCTATCTATTATACCCCCTAAAGTAATTATGGTCCACGATGTAAGAAGATGTTACAACTGCGAAATTGGAGAGATAGGATATATGGAGATGAGGGAAGCTTATGACAAATTGTGTGAAAATAGAGTCCTAAAAGAAGAGTATCAAATTGTTGAGAAGAAGGGTTTGACGCATGCCCTAGAATTTCCTACAGTTTTCAAAACTAAATGGATTAGGATAGTGCTCAGCAAGATTCATGATGGAAGTTTATGGTTGGAGGATGGCCTAGTAAAAATAACAAATAGGATTGTACACAGAGTAATAGGTTATCCAACCCTAGATTGGCCAAAAACCCTTAGAAGTGATTCAAAGGAAGCAATTGAAAAGAACACTGGTGCTAAGTGGAATAAGAGAGGAATGACAATAGACACTATCCAAGACCCACTTGTTGACTTTTTTTTTAAGATTATTGCACACAAATTTTACCAATCCAACAAACTTAACAATGTACCATGCATTGCAATGGATGTGGGTTACAAACTGGTGAAAAAGGATCATACTTATTATCTTGCAGAACTACAATTGCAACAAATCAATGAGAACTTATCAGCAATAAGGAGAACCAAGGGAGCCCAATGCAAGTTTGGAGCAATTTTGATTTGCATATTTTTCTATGTACAGAATGAATTTCCATCCTTTGGTAAAATAAGCTAGAAAACCAACAAGACTATAATAGCTCAATTTAATGAATATATAGAAAAAATGGGAGCTAATTTTGAGGAAGAGGAGGCTAAGAATACCAGTTTCATTGGTAGAAAAGCACATAAATGATGTATGCTTTCTTATAGATATTGATTATACCTACATGCAAGCAACCATACCAAGAGTTAGATGGTTAAGACCTCTTGTATATGAGATAAACATAGATGAGGCATCTGCAACCATAACTACATTATTAACTGAGGAAGTGGACAAGAGTGCACCACATTTTGGTACTTATGATGTGGTAAGGTCAAAGGTGGATATGGAGTTAAAGACTACCTCCACATTAAAGACAAAGGAAAAATTGGTAAAGAAACTTAAAGCCAAATTTGGTGAGGGCACTACAGAAGAAGAAGAAGAAGATGAAGATGAAGAAACTAAAATTGATGAAGAAGAACAAGGAAAAGAGACACTTGCATTGACCCAAGGTATCGGTGGGGATGCAGAGGAAGAAGAAGGTGCCAAGAAGTAGGCACCAAAGCCAGAGCCTAAGAAGAGAAAGGCATAGAAATAGCCAGTTGCACAACCCAAAGGGAAGAAGAAAGCAACAAAGCTGAGCCCAACCAAGCCAACTATAAGGGTAGACACAAGGGAAAACACAAGTGGTGAAGGAACAGTGGAAGAAAAAGGCCATAGAGCAAGGAGGGCCTACAAAAAAAAATAAAAGAAGGAAATATGTTGCACCCCAAAGTCAAATGAAGAAAAGACAAAATCTGAAAATGAGCAGTTCAAAGTGGTGAGTCGCACTACCAAATCTAATCTTGAAAATATCTATGACAACATTAGGGACAATGTAGATTTGACTAGATTAAAAGGCATTGATTTTAATAAATTGTTAAGAGAAGAGAAAAAAATAGTGGAAGAGTCTATCTACACTATGATGGCCAAGTTCCAGACTACCCTACTTGAACTTGACAATTCTATGCCTAAGGAGCTAAGCTCCATTGTTGAAAATAAATGGCATTACTGCCTAAATATGGAAAAGGAAATAAGGGAATCAACATTGGCTTGTGTGATGTTTGACCTAACTAAAGGTCAAATAAGTAAGGCTAGTAAGAAACATGGGAGCAAATTTTCACCCAAATATAGAGCCTTTAGTATTTTACAAAATAAAATAGAAGATGTAGTAAAGAAATCCACACAAATGTGGAAATTGATTTATGGGTTGATTATAGACAAAGAAGGCCAAGGAGATCCCTTTGAGGGAATAAATAATGAAGAGGAAGAGGAAAATGAAAAAAAGGAAGAAGGAGAGAAAGAGAAAGAAGAGGTAACTGTGGAGAAAGAAACACATAAAGGTGAAGAGGCAATAGCTGAGGAGTAGTAGCTAGAACAGAGTGTCCAAGACACCTAATTGCCACCACCAAGACCTCCACATGCAATACCTATAAAAATTGTAATTTTCAAGGATGTTCCTAACACCTCAGGTCAAAACATCAATCCACTAACTGCAGAGGATCCCAAAAAGATCCTTCACCAAACAACATTGCAATCACAATTGTGCACAAATCCTATTTTGGTGAGTGTAGAAGAGTTACAAAAAGTTGTAGTAGAAATTACCAAGGAGAAGGATAACACACAAGGACCACCTTTAGAACCTCCTATAGCTACAAGTGATCAACCAAAAGAGAAAGCAGCACAACACACAACTACTAAGGTTGACACTTCAATTATAGTAACTATCGAGGAGCAAGATAAGGAGCAGATAGGAAAAAAGGATCCTACAACATAAAGCCAAGGTGCACCTCCTCATATCATTGTCATTGATCAAGGCAAAAGAGAAGAAAACCCCCAAGGAAAGAGAGTAAGAGGAAATACAGACACTAGTAAATTTTCCTACCTTAGGGACTCCTACCAAGTAGCCAAGCACTAATGTAGTACCATTGCAAGTTTCAGCACTAGGTTCAAGCTCCACCAAGGTAGCGAGGGTACTTCACTATGGAGACCCTACACTTGATGAAGAAATAGTCATACCAAGTTATGACTTTAAAAAAATGAACCTAGTATAGATAAATGAAGTGCAAGAGGCACTTGAGAGAAAGAAGAAGCAGGAGGTACTTAGAAATGAGTATAGACAAAAGCAAGCACTCATAGAAATCAAAGATATATTTTTTGATGCATTCAGCCTTCCTATACTTGATGAAACAAAAACCCATCATGGATTAATTGTCCAACATAGTGGACCAAGTACAAAACGAAGACCTTGATACTAATGTCAAATTCGTAGAATGGCCTAAAAAGAAATTTCAAATGAAAGTTAATGAGAAGATATCCAATGAGATAGCACTATCACAAGTTGAACTAGCTAAAAAGGTTAAGAAAGTTAAAAAAATACTTGAGAACATATTCTCATTGTACTCCAAATTGTGTGATTCATCATATTTCACACAAGAAACTAGTTAGAGAATACTGAGCTTGGAAAGGAATCTTAAGATATCTAGCACATAGCTACCTAAAGATCCAGCTCAAAGTGAGAAGCATTTTGCCACAAAACTTCACACTCAAAAGGAGTTAGCTATATTAATAGAAAAAGAGGCTAATGTCAAGGCCAAATTAATACAGATATAGTCTACTATTACCCCACATATAGAAGTACTACATAAAGAAGTGGCCTATGCATAAAAGGTTTTAAAGAAAGACCCTAATCTTTCTACCTTAAAAGGCCTTGTACATCTTGCAGTAGAGATAGCCATCCAACTCAAAGCATTAAAAATTTCCTTAGATAACTGGGATGCTTCTCTGAAGATGATAATGGAGGTAAATAAAACCTTTTTGGCTAAATATTTCATTCATTCTTAGGACCCTTTGACATAAGTTTCAAAAAGGGGGAGATATTTATGTAAGGGGGAGATAATACATTATGTAAATAAAGGGGGAGATGATATAAGAAACCCAAAGGAGGAGACATACCCTAACGGGGAGATATTCAAATTTTGAATTTTGAGGAGAAACAAGGAGATGTATGAAAGGGGAAGTAGAAACAAAGGGGGAAGACAAAGAGAATAGATATAGATTAGATATAGAGCAGATAAGGCAAAAATGTATCAAAAATATCAAGATGAGACAAATTTAGCTTAAGGAATTTTGGTTACAAAAATGGCACATCAGCTCAAGGGGAGTTACAAATTTTTGAGATATATAGTCTTCTACAAAATTTTAAACAAGTTTTTGAATTTTTGTACATATGTCAAATAGAATGTGTATTATACTCATAGAGACTAGACTCATAATGCTAAGTTAAGTGTTTTTGCCACTCATGTCAAAGGGGGAGATTGTTGGTCTCATATTGGTTTTGACAATTAAGTGTCAACACACTTAACCAATTCTCAAGTTGATGCCAAGTATAATATAGATGTTGAGCTATAGTATGTGCCGAGCCAGAAATTCAACAAGTGTCGAGTAAACTTTAGGTGCTGAGCAAATATCAAATGCCAAGTGATAAGTGATGATGAGTCACTATAGGGTCCAAGAAAAGTATAGATGCTGAGTGAAAATGAATTACTATAGGAGTAGAGTGAGACATAATTCCTATATGTACCGAGCATCAGCAACTAGTAAGTGCCAAGTAACATAGAATCAACATATGAGTTTGTATCTTCACAAACTTAGATGTAAACCATTTTTGAGCCGACTTAGGATGAGTCTTGAAGGATCTTGACGATAAGATCAAATCTTTTGTATTACTTATGTAATAAAAATGTAGCCAATTAGAAAAATGGATAAATCATGCAACCAATAGGAAAAGTGAAAGAATTGAGCAGGAAAAAAAGAATGAATATTGATCGTAGATTCATACCTAACCCTAAGTATTCAAAGCCTTTAAAAGGAGGATGAAACCCCATATTGTGTGTGCATGAGTAAGAGTTTATGGGAGAATGCTAGCGAAGTGCAGAAGGGTGTAAAGACTTAGAAAAAGAAAAATAACATTGCAGAATTCAGTTGAATAAAGAATAGAGTATCACAATTTTGAAGAGAGACAAATCAGATCAAGCAAGGATTAGAATAGACAGAGAAAAACAAGGATCTGGAATCAGAAATTGAAGATTGCAAGTCATCAGGTCAAGACTTTCTAATACTCTCTAGCCATTTTATTAGGAATGAAAATCCTATGATGATAGTTTGGTTTGATAGCCATGTTGTAACCCTTTAAACAAGGTACTAAATCCTTTAACATGGTAACATTCCAAGTGAGTGTTTGTAAATCCTTTAACCAGGTCACTTTTAATAGAGTGTAAAGTCTTTAATAGGATAGGCCTTTGACAGGGTAGCCCATTGGAAGTGGTCAAACTTTGTAACCTTAAATAGTTACATATTATTGTAGTGATACTTTGTGGGTATCATCCTCGCACCAGTTTTACCTTCTCATTTTGGAGGGTTTCTATGTTACCAAAATCTTGTGTTATCTGTTTTCATGCATGTCTTTACTTTCATGTTTATTAGATGAATTATATGTATGGGAATGATTTTAGCTAAATGTTTAAAAGGTTAAAGTTAGTTACTTATGATTCATCCCCCCTCTCAGAGGTAAATCCTCCCACTTGTAAAATTCATCATATAGTTATTGCCACGATTATTATTAAGACTTTGGGCTCTATTATTTGTGTGTTTGGAGAGAACAATTCATCTTTCTTTCTACATTTTTTTATTAATGTAATGATTGGGTAAATGATCTTTGTATCATTTGCTTATTATTTTCTTCAGTTAATCAATTTCTTTGCATCTACATCATGTTTACGAGTGGATGTTTGTTCACCATTTGTGCTTTCTAGTTAAAAGCTTTTGTATTTGTATTTTCGTTAACTCATTGTAAATCATATATGGGTAGTTGTACCCAGATAAATTAAAAGGGCGCTTACACTTTTCAATAGTGAAGTGATCCAATAGTTAGTGTTGATTTTGTCTTCCTATCTAGGCATTTGGAGTTAATTTGTCTACAGATATTTCTTCAGAGGATAAATCTGTTCACTAACACATTTGAATGTGTTAAGTTGTTCAATATTTTGATGAAATACTATAAATAACAAAGATGTAAAAAATAAAATTGATAAAAGAGTACAAATTAAAATTTTAAAAAAAAAAAAAAACTAATTGTTTATATTTTTAATAAACCATACTCAATCAAAAGTATATAGGGTATAGCATTCTTACCTATTGGTAGGTACAATAGAGGAAAATCCCCAAAAGAAAATGAGACCTTGTATCAACACCACAATATCCTCAAACCAATTTCCTTTTAAGATATAATGCTCGTGAAACTAAGTTGGAACTAATATTTTAGAGAAAAACTTATAAATTTCTTAGAAACACTTTTTAATGACAACGGGGTATGTGCAAGATCGTGATCAACAAAACTATACCCTTAGGTGGCAATGAAAAATCAATAAATTAGGGTTGTGTCAACTTGACATGCAATTTTCAACTTGTTATGAACTTTCTATAAAAAGGTTGAGAAAAAAGAAACTCTAGGAAATTAAATTTGGTTTCTAAACTACTAGGCCTTATCTAAAAAAATAAAAATTGATTCGTCAAAATTTTGAATTTTAATGCAATGGTACAAAAATTTTAGGACAAAAATAAAAAGTAGGCATATGTCTGACCATCTTAATCAAAATCAAATGAAAATATTTTTAAATAAGATTCAAGATATAAGAAGTAGACTCATGCTCAATGTGACACATATTTTTGGATATTTTTATTCTAAATAAATAATTAATTATGAATTTTCTACTATAGTATTTTGGAATAAAAATCTCTTGTGTCTGACCACCTTAACTAAGTCAACACTCTACAAAATTTAATTTTTCCTTTTTTTCCTTATAGTAGAAGAAGCATAGAATGTGAGGCATCTTTTGGATTTCAAAAATATTCTACCATTTGAATGTTATAGTTATTTTTCAATTAGTGTGTCAATCAACACTTTATAGTAACTCCATTAGAAAATAAGTAATAATTATTTACTAAACTCATAATTTGATAGACATTATATTTATGGAAATCTAAGAACATTCTTAAGAAACCCTTTTTTTTCATCAAATTAGGGTGAAAAAAGTCATCAAGTACATGTTTGAGGTAAAAAATACATAAGAATAGGCCAAAAACATGTTTTTGGGATGGTTTTAAAGTTGACCATGTAGGGTTGGTAGCCAAAGATATATTAGGCCTTATAAAGGTATTAATTTTCTGGTTTGGTATCAAGATGAGGGAAAAAAGTTGGAATATATTTTGAAATTCTTTAAGGCATTTTAGAACTACATATTTTTTAGATCACCACTTTTTGGCACACCATGATCCTGGATATACCCAACAACACAATTCATGGTAAGAAATAAAATTTAGTGTGGATGGAAGTATTGATTACTAACCACATAGCTACATCTTCTGCATCTTGAAAATAGTAAATTTATAACAATTCTTGCTAGACAAGGACATGGCCATAAATAAACATACATTGCAATCTACAACACAATGTGATTAAAGAAAGGCATCTAGTAGTGACAAAAGCCAAAATAGAAGCTTGAAGGAAAACACGACACCAAACCAGAATGTTATGTTTATCAATCATTTGTTGATAACAAAATGTTAGAGCTTTAAACTATGAATAAAATGCACACCATGGATTTAAGAAATGATTGGATAAGCTAGAGCAATCAATGAAGGAAATGGAAGAAAAACACATTGGCATTTGCCAAAAATTTGAAACCCTAGTGGAATCCTCCACAAAAGTTATGCATTATGTGGCCATTACCCTTTATTTCCTATAGGTGAATAAAAATGTGAAGGACTTGGGAAAGGAGAGAAAGACTACTTGCTCCTTTTATAGCTTTCTAATAGAAGACTAGCTGAAGATTCTTCTAGACAAACCTATCAAGGAGGAGGGGGTGGATGTAAATAGGGATGAGCTTGAGGAGAAGAAGAACGAGGAACTAGAGAAGAAGGAGGGCAGCCAACCTTGGTGTTGTTTTTTCTTTTTCCTTTTATGTTGTTGATTTCTTTGAACTGGATACCCTACAAAGTTTTATTTTATATGTATATGTCTAAGTATTGGATTGAGAGCAACATATATGTTTCCTTACTGTTGGAATGCTTTTTTGTTTTATCTTATTATTAGTAATAGGACTAATGTTGATAGTTCTATTCTAGACATTGTTTGTTTTTTGAAGTATAAAACTATTATCAGTTAGATGATTAGGAGGTAACCTCTAGCTAATCCTTTAGCCTTTTTTTAGTCTAGGGTCAACCCCCCATCTTTTTGGCTAATTTCTAACACTTCAAAAACATTAGAGTTTAAATCCCTAGTGATAAATGGTGAAACCCCTAGTCACAAAAAGATCCATCTATCCTGATGTTAAAACTAACATGGTACATGGGTAAAAACCAACAAAAAATAATGAGCTACTATTGAAACATTCATTCACAAAGAATTTTGTTGGAGCTCCAAACCCTATTAAAAACTTATACGTTGGTTTTAAGAATTTTTAGAGTTTGAAACCCTAGAAATAAAGCTCAACAATTAAGAAACCTTGAATTCTTGAAAGGAGACCTATTTGTTCTTTCACAAACATGGCATGGTGCATGAACAATAGGAAAACATGACATCATAAAATAATACACATTTTATGAAGTATTCTTTTATAGAGAAATGTTGAATTTGTAGGACTTTTAGTATCAATATAGCTACAAAAAAATTTAAAATTACAAAAACACAGTAAAAAGGAACATGTCTATTATGAAACAAAGCAATGACATTATACATGGGAAATAGGCAAACGTAGCAGTAGAAAAGTATACATTTTTCAAAAATATTCACCATAGAGAAATGTTGGATCAAAGCTTATGCAGAACTAAAAACTTGGTTTTAAGAAGCTTTAGAGTTTGAAACACTAGAAATATAGCTTGACAACCATTTTTTATCATCCTCTTGATTATTGGAAAACTTAAAATCATTATTGAGTGCATATACGTTATCTGGTTGTCATGTGTCTCCAATTGGCCTACTACCTTTTGATGTCCACCAATACTCGTTGTTGTCTTTTCTCCAAATCGCCCCTAAAACAAAGGGAGCTTGAAAAAAATTGGGCAATGCAACATATAACATGATGGAAAATAATTAATCTCTTTGAACATCGTATTCCTAATCACCTGTAATGAAATCATAGAAACCACACACCTGGTTTGTGTCCAGCAAGCCACCATGTATTTTTCCATGACATCTCATCAAAAGTATGAGATTAATTGCTTGCCAACATGTCATGGCTATTCCAACCAATTTTTAAATTTTCTTTATGATGCATTTCCTATGAGCTAGAATCTTCTTAACTACGTAGTTTATGGTGCAATTATGGACAACCGTCTAATGTACACCATTAAGGCTTATGATTTCTTCCATCCACATCTCATCATGTCACATACAACTTGTCTTATCGCACCACATCATGGGGGTATGGTATATATCATTCTAGCTATGCCCCATGTCATTTTTTGCATTTGAATAGCTTTTGCAAGCTCCATGTCATAGCTGATAAATAGTCCTTATAATGTAAAAGCTTTGAAAAAGGAAGTCATGTTATTAAAACCTAGCCTCCTTTCCACTAAGAATAAATTCAGCATATCCAAGTACAATGTATTATACCATACAACCCTAAAATGTGTCATAACAATTTAAAAGTATTTGACAATGATTGTAAAAAATTGACATGGAAATCTAACAATGATCATTTTTTTTTGCATTAAGTTTGATTCAAAACTTTGTGCGCAAGGCTAAGTGTTTTTGTCATTACTATTCCACATTTGATTGCCCTCAAGTTGCTAATTCCTAATAATTTATCAAGGCAAATTTTCAAATTCACCTCTATAAATTTTATTCCTTAATTGTATAGGTGTGTAAAGATGCTTTCCCATAAAAAAAAAAGTATTTTAATGTCTCATACAATGCTTATGTTTCCATATAAGCAACAAGTCAATATAGCACTCGTACAAATGTTTAAAACTGTGAAAGGAGAGATTATTTTGGAATCAAATTTTGTTGAATTATGTGGTTGTACATATAAATTCATAATGTTATTACTGATTGTTACTGATGTGAGCATAAAGTCTAATGTTCAACTTAAGTATATCTAATTATGAAGTTTTTTCTAACTTTAAAACTTACATAATCTTTATCATGTTTGTTAATTCTCAAACAAATGTGTTTTACATATCATTTATTATAGAATCTTATTTATTGCAAATTCATTTAACAAAATTTGTTGATGCCAAACCTTTGTAAAAGCTTGGATAACATACTCTATTTTTTTTAAGTATTCTCTAAATGAAATGGTTTAGGGAACATTATACAAATTTATTATGTGTCTAGGTTTAAGTGTAGTTATTAATTGAAGTAAACTATGACTGCCATGGAATACATATAATCATGACACCAATTTTTTTATCATGCATATTTATTAAATACCAAAAGACCTTATTTTGGATTATGCCCTTGTCTAGAAAAATTATAAAATATATTAAATTCTTCAATTGATTATTTTGTTACTAAATTCAATATAGATATACTTCAAGTTTTAATCTCAATATTAGATGGATTTTAAATTGGTTATTGTAGATTTTCAAATGCATGTGCCAATAAGATGGTTGAAGAAGCAAAAATTAGTGGGATGAAAAGGATCGTGTCTTTGATCCTTGAATTGTTTGTATAGAGTCAAAGAAGAAAAAGAGATGGTTGAATGAACTCTCTTAAGAAACTATAAGACATTATTAGTTCTTGCCAAAGGCACGATACTATTGCTTTCATTCAATTCAATTGACCAATCAACTCATAGAATTTAAAATATTAAAAGAAACTTCAAATGTTTATATCTTTTTCTAATTTTTCATTATTTAATAAATCACAATTTTCAATCATTCTATTGGACCATACTATTTTTGGTAGGGTGAAAATTTAATTTTCTTCAAGAAAAATTCAAATATTTTCTAACAACTTTATCATGCATTTATTACATCTTTATCTTTTTCACATTTGTGACAAGTTGTTTAGATTTTCAAAAAAAAAAAAAAAAGCCACTTAGCTTCCACCTCACACCACTTTGGACAAAAATGAATGTCTTATCAATATTAATTATCACAATCTATTTTTATTACCAAGTTCAAATATAGAGTTAAATGTTTTATATTTATTATTATTTGAAATATATTTATTAGTTTTACATTGATGTTTATTTTTGGCAATTGTAAAATATTATTTCTTTAAGTTTACACTATGTTTTACTAGCTACTATTTTACACTCGTGTTCTAATTTTTTTATTATACCAAATTACAAATTGTAAAACTAATACCACCCCTCAAACTTACTAGATATTTTGGTAGTCTGAATTAGGTAATCAATAATTTATTTTTGAAAATTAAATATTTCAATTTATAATTGAATTGGTAGAAATGGATAGTTCATTCATATAATATGATTTCTATTGTTATTTATATAGTTCTTAAAATGATATAATTATTAATATTTTTTTAATTCCATTCAACTGTCTCTATTAGTCTACATTTACTTGTCCTTATAATAACATATTATTCTCTATTTTAGCTCTCTTCATATCCTTCCTTTCTATCTATAAATATCTATTTTCCTTCTTTTCCAATTATTGGCAGGAACATTGACGCATTGTGTCTCTTGTTACTATTTTGACATCAATGATTTAAGTTATCGATAGTCATTATGTAGTGTTTCAATGTTTAGAGCCACTTGATTATATATGTAACTATATAATAAAACAAAACCCTCCTAAACAATCAAATATGTTTTTTAACTAGATAGTTAAAATATTCTTTTATTTATTGTTATGCCAATTAATATTGTGTGGAAAAAATTACAGTAAGATTAATAATATGGTGTCATTTTGTCACATGGTATTTTTTTAGGCACTTTAATTTTCAAAATAATGATGCATTTTTCAATGTATTATTTAATTTTAAAAATCAATTCAAATGACTAAAAATATCATTTTCATATCAAGATTTACAAATTCTAATAGA
Organism: Cupressus sempervirens; assembly: GCA_028749045.1. NCBI lineage: Eukaryota > Viridiplantae > Streptophyta > Pinopsida > Cupressales > Cupressaceae > Cupressus > Cupressus sempervirens. Next base: position 809,621,687 of record CM053789.1, read on the forward strand.
TAATAATATTGTATATTAATTATTAGGGGAATATTAACTTTAAATTTAAATATTAATTCTATTTTTATTTTAAATATATAAAAATCTTAATTTAATTATATCATTTTTAAATCATTTTTAATATTTAAAACTTTCTATTTAATTACAATCTTATTTTTAATAAGTTAATTATAAAACATATTAAAATTTTATTTTAAGGTTTCATATAATATTTAGAATTCTTTATATATGCTTAATAATTATAAATATAAGAAATAAGTAACTATGAGTGTCTATTTGTATGTATGTATGTATGTATGTATGTATGTATATGATGAGTATATTTGTATAAGTAGATGCAGTTTCATATCACAATTATGCATAACCATTATAATTTTCTTAAAGTTTTCTTTAAAAAAATTATAGACAAAAAAATGTAAAATCATTAAAGATGAAAGCTAGAATAAAATTAAATGACAAATCATGATAAATTTGTCAACTTTTGTAAGCTCAACACCCTTAAATCACCAAATAGTAAGAAATTTAGGCTCTACTAAGTTTTGATTGACAAAAGTTCACAAATTTACCATGATTTGTCATTTAATTTTATTCTAGCTTTTATCTTTAATGTTTTTACATTTCTTGGCTAATCAATTTTTTAAAAAAATTTATTTTAAGAAAAAACTTGAAGATTACATTATGATTTTTGAAAGTTGAGTTAAAAAATAATGAACATTTGTCAGAATATAAACTTCAAGTAAAATCAATTTTAAATTCCTTTTTGATTTTTGTATTGATCAAAGTTTATAATAAGAATAAATTCAATATGAAAATAAAATAAATAGCATTTGATATCGATATAACATTTTCAATTTCTTCTTAATTACATGGAAACAATATTAGAATATTTAATTATTATACAATCGTTGACTTACTAATTCATTTAGATTATTAATAGGTATTAGCATACTAATAATAATAATAATAATTTTTTATACATAATTTTCTTAATTAGATAAATTAAATTTAAAAAATGATTTTACATAACTTTTCGAAATATATCATTAATTTTTTAAATGAACAAATTAAGGCTAATTTAAATTTTATTTTAAAAAATCTTAATTTCAAACAACCCTTAGTCTTCATTAGATGTTATTAGTTACTTATATTATACTTAGAATTATATTTTTTAAGTATATTAATTTTAAAAATTATTATAATAAAAATTTTAAATTATATTAATACATAAATTTGTCGTTCAATATAAAAACAAAATCATTTTGATTTAAGATGTTTGTGTGTGAGTATTATGAGAAATAGAAAGACGGAAGAGAGATGGAATTTATTATCTTTAATGACATATTTTTAAAAATAGGCTATCTTTAAAAATAAATTAATTAGAATTTATAAGTTAAGATTTTTTGAAATATATCTTTATTTTTTTTTAAATTGTATAAATTGTTAATTTCAAACAACCGTCAATCCTAATTACATGTTGTTAGTTGTATATATTCTACTTAGAATTATAATTTTTATTTCTTCATATAATTAAATAATTTTTAATATAATATAAATATAAATATAAATGAACACATAAATCTTTAATTGAATATAAAAAATAAAATTATTTTAGTTTAATAGACATAAAAATAAAATACATTTGGCCCATTAATGGGCCTTCAAGGGATAATCCTCAACAAAGGAAGGAAAGGTGTTTTTGGCAACCACTAGAGGAAGGCTCGATAAAAATTAATTATGATGGGGGTTCCCTGAGGTAACCCGAGGATTTCTAGATATGAATGTATTGCATGAGATCATGAAGGTAATTATGTAGCTCTTGTTGTAAAAAGACTAAGGGATGGGATCAATAATGTGGTAGAATGTGAAGTAGCAAAAGAGGCTTTTTTTTAGGAGTCAAGCTAGGCATTAGGAAATTGCACTTGGAAGGAGACTCAAAGATTATTATCAATGGGATAATTGACAAGCACATCAACCAGATTAAGTGTCTTTTGACGAAGTTTGAGGACTTCAGGATTTTCCATGCCTATAGGGAGGCAAATGTGGTGGCCATTAAATTGGCCAACCTTGGAGCGAATGCCCCTTGTGGGAACCAGAAAGATATTTTTGAAGACTTTGATCTTCTTAAACTTGATTAAAGATGGTGTGTTTTTAGTGGCATTATATCCACTCACCTCCTTTTGAAGGAGAGATTTATAATTATTAACCCCTAATCAAGGACACTCATAAACAAGCAATCCAATACATGTGACATAAGATACACACACAAGAGGATTTTGAAATGTGTGCTTCCAGATCCTTTATGAGAGTATTTTTAAGCAAGAGAAGGGCCTCATTTTTTGCAAGTATTTGAGCAAAGTTTTCAGAAATGGAGGCTGACTTTGCCTTGGAGCCAGACAATCAAATGTAGACTTATGAAGGGAAAAGTTTGGTGTGGCAACTGAAGAACATTTTCCTCATTGGGGACTAGGATTTCATGAGCTACGTTATGGAGATTTTTGGTCTAGAGTATTTGGACTCTTACTAGAAAATGAGGACCAATCTAGACATTGTTTCACTCTTTGTCACCCTGGCACTGCTCATTGGTGAGACTAAAGAGGAAATTTGATAGGTCATAACTATGAGTATTGACCCATAGTGGCTATTGGGAGTCGACGAGATCACTGATAGGTCTAAGTTGGGGGAAGGGATGGATATGGGGCAAGAAAATTGGAGGTTGATTGGAGGCAGTGATTCATCGTTGCAACCTCTGGTTGTGTGGTCATCTGCAACCCCCCATGAGGTATATATGTCAAAAGCAGCCAAAGGCTGGCAGAAACTAGTCAAATTTTTGTAGGAGAAGATTTGGTTTTTGGAGGAAGGGATGCATGGTTTCATGAAGACAACTCAAAGGAAGAGTGTGCAACTACCTGGAGAGCCATTACGATACCAACTGGGAAAGGAAAGACATGAGGCTATTGGGGTGTCCACATGAGTAGGGATGTGGGTCAATGTATCTCTTATAGGGGCAATGGAAACAATTGGCTCTAGAAGATTGTGATGCTCTATGGAGGATGATCGATCCATCCCAAACTTCACCAAGGAGGAACCTACAATTGGTTTAAGGCTTGATTCGGCAAAGTAGTTTTTTGTTTGTCTAGTGGCTCTACCAATTTTTCTTTTCACTATGTAATGGGTCATGTGTAGTATAAAGGTGTTAATTCCTTTTGTTACTAGCATGCATTAACTTTTTTTTTTGTTAATGGGGATTAAATTGAGTGTCTTTTATAGTGTCCTCTTTACACTATGACACACTATTGTAAGAATCATCATTTTTATTAATACAATACAAAATGTTACCTATCATGTGTGTGTGTGTGCGTGCGTGCGTGTGTGTGTGTCTGTGTGAGCAAGAGAGATGAGAGAGATGAATAATAGAAAGAGAGAAGAGAGATCAATAAGTTAAAAGATCAATTGAGGTAAAAAAGAGGAAAAAGAAGGGCCAAAGAGAGAAAATTGCATGCATGTAAGATAGACATATTAACAATTCAAATGACAAAATAAACCAAAATAATGATTACATATTAGACATTTGCAATTACAACTTCATTTCTATTTAAAATTGAAAGTTAATATATATTTATTTTAATTTATTTAAGGCATTTGTCAACCTACCACAACCCATATTAACAAATATTTTCAATTGTCTAATTTATTTATTTTTGCCATAAGTTGATGTTTTGTGAGAATTGAGAGGGAGGGAGATAAAATATGCAGATAGAAACAATAGAGACAACAAGACAAATGGAAGATATAAACATGACAAGCTTTCACTTTTGAAAGATACTCCAAAATGATAAGTAGTCCATATACAATTATATAGAAAAGGGAAGAGGCCACCATGATCAGATGACTCTTAAAACAAAATGTTTATATTTAAACATAAAAAAGATATTATAATAATAATATTAAATAAATTAGCTTTTTATGACCCTTCAAGGTGCTAAGTGTTAGGTTTTGTCTATTTTCTTTAATGAGCATTTGTATAAATTTCTATCTCCACGAGCATCTTGTTTTGCTATGAAATTAGCAAGTAAGCATTTATTTTGTCTTTCATGAGCACCTGTACAAAATCCTTTCCCCACGAGCATCTTGTTTCGATAAGGAATACTAATAAAGAATTCATTTTGGGCAATTTAACTCTATATTTTAATAAATGCCTGTAGCTAGCTTGGTCCTTTCCCCACGAGCATCTTGTTTCGATAAGGAATACTAATAAAGAATTCATTTTGGGCGACTTAACTTTATATTTTAATTAATGCCTGTAGCTAGCTTGGTCGTGTCAGAATTCTACGTCCACAAATTTCTTGCTTCGACAAATAAAATGCAGAACAATTACTCATTTTCTTCAATGAACAATCGTACCTAGCTTGACCATCAAGATTCCACATTTACGAGCAGCATTCTAGGATTAGGAAATCATAAAACAAGCGTTTGTTTTATTGTTAAGAGTCTTGAGAGGACATATCCAGCAAGAATGTCTAAAGATCTACTTGCAGGATGGCCTGGGGACATGATGAAGATGAAAAATATGAACAAAAAGGAGAATGAAACTTTTGATGAGGGCTCCTGGGTTGTTGAAGTAGAATCAAGTTTAGAGGGTGAAATGAGACCAGCAAAATTCAGTCATTGCCTCATTCATACCGTCCCAAAGCCTCTGTTGAAGAATAAGGCCGAGGAGTTCTATATTCCTCAAGTCATCTCGCTGGGTCCCTACCATTTCCCACAAAAAGATGCAGTGGATGATGTCATGAAACTTCTCAAGTCAGAAGTGGCAAGAAAAATGCACCATAAAATCATCTGGAAAGGAGGCCTAAAATCGATGATGGAAAAGTTTATGGAGGAAGAGATGCAGGAAAAAGTAAAGGAAAGCTATGCAAGTAAGGAAGTGAGACTCAGCAGTGAAGTGCTGGCATGGATGATGGTGAGGGATGCCTGTTTTGTTCTCGAAGTCCTTGACAGGTTCGGAGAAGACGAAGGTAAAGACAAAGGAGTCTCGGTTTTCATTGATGGTATTCTTAACAGGGAACGACATCATCCTCTGTTGACAGAAATTGTGAAAGATATGCTCAAGATGGAAAATCAACTACCACACTGGGTTTTGAAGAAAATCAGGTTCGAAATTGTGGGGTTAAATGATGATATGTGGTTTGAGCCGGCCCTAAAAAGCTTATCCCCCATCAAAGCAGCGGAAGGGAAGAATCGCAAATACACGAAAGATTCTCATATCCTGCAATTGCTTCATGACTACATTGTTGACAGGCAAGACCCAGACCCCGACATTCTCCAGTCAGAGAATATCATATCATGCGATTGTTTTGTGAATATTCTTTGCAAGATTAAAGAATTGATCATGCACACAACCAGAACAGAGAATATGGTTTGCAAGATTAAAGAATTTATCATGCACACAACCAGAACAGAGAATATGGTTTGCAAGATTAAAGAATTTATCATGCGCACAACTGCACCCAGTAGCACTTGTAGGAAATGGGTATTTGTCCTTGTATTATCTCCTGTATTTATCATTTTGTTCATATTGGGGATCATATTTGTCTTTTTGCACTATATCATTAGGAAGCACATATTTGAAGCTCTGTACTCTCTTACTCGCTGCCTATCTCGTAGAGAAGAGAGGATGGAAGAACATGTTCCATCTATAGGGGAGCTAAGAAGGGGAGGAATGAAATTCAAGAAACTAGACGGTGGAATCAAAGAAATTAAGTTTGACAAGAATATTTCCACACTGTATTTGCCGGAGTTCAAAGTAGATGACAGATCAGAAGTGATACTCAGAAACTTGATTGCCCTGGAAATATACTCCGAAGGAAAAGAGAAGCCCGTTACAAGGTATGCCATTCTAATGAACGACCTTGTTGACAGCGCCAGTGATGTGGGTATCTTGAGACTGGAGGACATCATCACCGGCAAGCTTGGAAATGATGGAGATATTGCTAATCTTTGGAATTCAATGGTGACGCCCACAGAAATTCCCAGGTACGAATCTATAGATATTGCTGCTAAAGCCATAAATCATCACCACAAAAAGTGGCAGAAAGGTCTAGCTTTTCTCAGGCATCGCCGTTTATGGGGGGATTTTTTGGGGCTTCTGTTAGAGTTTATCTTGACTTACGGTTCCAGGCCATGGTTGTTCTTCTCTAGTTTGATTGTACTTGTAATTTTTGTCTTAACGGCTGTACAAGTTGTTTGCAATTTTAAATCTTGCCAACAGAAATAGATAGTAATCCTTCTCCTTCTACTTCACCGATATCGCTCGATGTATTAAATCAAATATAAGTGCTTTGTCTTGATTACAGTGATAGGTTAAATTACAGTGGCAGCTTGAGGCTTACTGACCATTAATATGTAATTCTTCATAGTATATGGAACGTTTTATTGTTCTTAAAAGTTATTACAGCTGTGAAGCTCAATTTAATGTTTGTTTGTGTGTATTTGTAAAATGAATTTTAGGCTAGATTTTAAAGCGTTCTTAAGAAGTAGTTTACATTGCAAAACCTTATAATAATAGCTTTAATTCACATTAAAAACTTACTCTTCATTCATATTCTTGTACGAAAGGACATGATCCTTTCTCAATAGAAATCATTAAGGACATACTCAAGATGAAATGTCAACTACCACTATAAAATTTTCTAGAAAATCAATCTCTCAATTGTGAGATCGAATGATGATAACTTGTCTGAGAGGCACTATAGTATTTAACCCTTATCAAAGTAGCAAAATGGCAAAAGAAAAAATCTCATATCTTACAATTGCTTCAAGACTGCATTGTGAATAGGGACATCCCTCACCTCCTCTAATATCTAGTTAGCTACTTTTACAATTAGCATATGCAAGATTAAAGACATAAACTGTTACACAATTATTCTCGTAAGCATTCATGTAAAATGGCCATTTGCACTACTTTTCTATCCATATTTTTTCATGTTGCTCATATTAGGGATCATATTTATGATTTTGCATGCTATTAAGAACTACAAGTCTTACATTTTGTAATCAACTACCAATTGCCTATTGAGTAGAGAAGTGGAGACAAAATAAACCATGTTCCATCTATAGGAGAGCTAAGAAGAGAAGGAGTTGAATTCAAGAGGTGGAGGATACAATTGGACAAATTAAGCTCAACAAGAAGATTTCAAAACTCTATTAACCCAAGTTAAAAGTGGATAATAGATCATAGGTATTACTCAGAAAATTCAATTGCCCTAGAAATCTGGTCGAAATAAAATAAAAATTAGATTACAAGGTAGAGAGATTATAATGTCAATTTAATGATGGTCCTAGTCAACACTAGTCAAGATGTGGATTCTCTTGAGAAATGAGGCCATCATCATTGTAAGCTTCAAAAAATTGAATAGATTTCTTTTCTTGGGAATTCTATGGCAACTTCCTAAAAATGGCCCCAAACAAACCTTTGATGAGTGTGCTAAATCAATAAACCATCAACAATAAAAATTTGATAGAAAGGTATGTATATTATCATTCATCATCAACTGTGAGTAATTATATTGGAATTTTGTTAGAGTTTTCCATGACATACTTTACAATGTCATGGTGGTTTGTCTATAGTTTGATCACACTTATAATTTTAGTGTTGGTAGTTGTACAGTTAAATATCCCTCTTGAATCTAGTTGATACAAATAGATTTTTAGGTTTTTTAGTGTTATTATACACTTACTAATGCCTTCTACCATAAAAGTATTAAATAGTCAAAATTAACTTCTTCTTTTTAATGATATACCTAGTTTTTTTAAGCATTACTAAATGTAAGCAATCACATGGAAGCTTAAGAATAAGTGATGTTCAACATATAACTTGATCATTGTCTCACAGAATGAATTTGAAACTTCTTATCTTTGTAGATGTATATTTTAATGACATTGAGTGTGTGTGTGTGTGTGCGCGCGCGCGCGCGCACGCATGTGTTGAATCACTAATATCAATCACCTTCATTAGTTTTTTTATTTGAGTTCATTAATCTTGTAAATATTTTTTTAGTAAATTTGGATAAAATTGTTGAACTATTATACATTATACCTTGGTCCATTCTTCTATTTTAGAAGAATACCCTTTCCTTGATGGTATTAATGATATTTTAAAAATCCATAAATCTTTGGTCCTACCCACTCTAGAGGAAAGAGTTTAGTCTTTGGAGGTTGTACTAGACTTGGACATCAAGGAGGCATTGTGCACCTCTTCTCCCATATTGGTATGTGGCATCTCTCCCACTTTGGATGGTCTAGTTAAATAGCTAATGGGATATTCCTCTCTAGCCTCCTCTTCTATTCTATTGGTTTTTCCAATGGGCTCAGCTTTTTAAGGTTTGGATGCTCAAATTTCTCCCCCTATAAGGACATGGGAGAATGGGAAGAACCAAATGGAACCCGTGGTCACAAGAAGGATGACATGGAAAGTAAGGTCAAACATGGAAAACCTACGGGAAGAACTGTTAAAGAAAAGTCCATTGAAAAGGAAACTTCTAATGGAAGGAAATTGACCCTAGAAGACTCCCAAAATAGTAGAAAATGAAGTTCATCCCTAGAACATAAGGAGTCTAAATAGTCCCTAGGAGTAGTTTACGATCAAACAAAAAATTCTCAGTAGGAATATTGATATTCTCTTGATCTAGGAAGTTAAAATAAAGTATGATAACTTTTATTTCACTATCAAAAATTTTTGGCTTAGGGGAAACTTTCATTATATGGAGGCTACTGGTGGTTTGGGGGGCATTACTTCACCATGGAACCCTAGCAAGTGTTCTAGTGATGGCATGTTTTTTTCCATAATTACTTAGCATTTTTGTTTAAATGATGTGATCTCTCTTGGATCCTATTCAATATTTATGCCCCTAACACCAATGATATGATAACTTTGGTGTTCGAGGAAATATAAGACCTTATGTCCACTAATGATAATTCTATGTTCTTTGTATGGGTGACTTCAACACCCCTTTGTTCCCATTTGAAAAGTCTAAAGGGGTCATGGATTTTCTTAAGAGCTTATTGAAGTTAGGCTTGACATCATGCTCTTTTCTATTGTTTGGTATATTTCCTCCTAAAATCTTCATGATCTTCCTCATGATGCTTATGACCAACCCTAATAATCCTAGATTAAAAGGACAAACCTTGGAAGAGGCCATGACCCTTTTTCTATGAGACAATGTGACATTATCACCTAGATTTTAGTAATTATATTATGTATTGATGGGGGATTAAAGTGGAAGGTATGATAATGTTCAAATTGGAAAAGAAACTTCAAAGTGTTAGAAGATAAGTCATTGGATGGAGCAAGTCCTCATTTGGGAATATCATCAAATAAAAGGAAATTATCATTGAAGATAAGATGAAATAGTTGCAGGAATGCATGCTATGAGGGTGTCCGCTACTAAAGATCACCTTTGAGAGGAAAGTTGGAGAAAAAAATGGATTTAGAACATAGCCAGAGAGGAGGTCTATTGGAATTAGAGATCTAGAATCCAATGGCTATCAAAGGGTAATAGGAACAGGTCCTTCTTCCATTGATCAAATTATATATATTGGAAGAGGAACTATATCACCATCCTCCTAAATGGGAAAAATGTGGTTTTGATTTATCTAAATGACATAGAGAAGAAAGAAGCTCAATTCTTCAAAGATTCTCTTGCCAATCCTAATACGATCATTGATTTGGAGATTATAGAAAAATCAATAGTCCACTCCCCTCTATGCTAAGTAGTGAAGAAAATGGTGTGATTTTTTCACCTATTTAAGAAGAGGAAAGTAAAAATGTGATATTACTAGATAATTAAAGGACTTCTTAAGAAATGGTAAACTCTTGAAGAGCCTCAATAATACTTTGATCGTGTTGGTCCCTAAAATTTGGGAGCCTAAGTCCTTCTTGGATTTTAAACCTATAATCTTGTATAATACTATGTACAATGTCTTCTCCAAATTTTTAAGAAACTTCATTAAACCCCTATCAGTTAAGTTCATCAGCCCCTTCTAGAAAGGTTTTGTTCTAGGATGGTAAATCCTTGATGCATGTATCTCAACTTATTAAATTGTACATTCTATGGATAGATGTAGAAGGTCTGAGATGGACCTCAAGTTGGACATCTCCAAACTCTATGAAAAAGTAAAATGAGATTTTGTATTTGTTGTAATCACTAAACCTGGGTTCAATAGCAGGATTGTTCAATTAGTGAAGGTGATGACATAATTGGTCCAATTATCTATAATTATGAACAAGACTCCATAGGGATCCTTCACCTCTAGATGTCATTTAAGATAGGGGGACATCCTCTCCCTTGGCTTTTTAATTATGGTGGAAAAGGTTTTGGGGAGAAAGTTTATTTCTAAAATGGTGGAGGGAATCTTATAAGGTGTTAAAGTTTCCACTTCTCTACCACTGGAGCTTTTACAACAATTAGTGAAGGACACCTTCCTTTTTGGGGTCTCCTTGGTTATTGAAGCTAGGAAATGGAATGTTCTATTGGACCAATATGCATAGGTCTATGGTCAATTTTTTTTAATTAAATCAACTTGTATTTCTTCATAACTAAAATCCAACTATAGGATTGTGTTACTCATACTCTAGGTTGTCAAGTTGTTTCCTTCTTAGATAACTATTTGGGCCTACTTCTCACTATTAAGGAGATCACTTAGTAACTTTACAATTCTATCCTTGAGAGGTTATAGAAGAATCTTGTGGTTTGGAAAGGGAAAGTTCTTAGTAATGCTAGAAAATTTTAGCTCCTTACTACCGACCTATAGGGCATCGCAATCAATTTCCTCTCCTTATTTAAAATTGCTAATTCTATGATGATTATCATAGAGAGTATCCAAAGGAATTTACTTTGGAATAGCTTAGAGGATAGAGACAAGATCAACTCAGTCAATTGGGACACTATTTACAAACTAAAATCCTTGGGTGGGTTGGGTGTTAGAAAGGTGGTGACTTAAATAAGGTGATCCTCACTAAAATTAGCTGGCAATTAGTTGGGAACTTTAGAGGATGGAAACAAATTATGAAGTCCAAATACTTTCAAAAATCATCCTTCACCTTTCTTATGTTTGATAATGACCTCCCTCAAGGCTCTAAGATCTAGAATAATGTGATGTTATAATATACTTCTCTTTGTCATAGTATGAGGCGGTTAGTGAATAAAGGGATAAAATCATATTCTTGGATGGGAGGAGAGACTCTTATATTTAGTAAGTATTGTCATATTATGAATTTTTTGAAGGATCATTTTGGGTCATTGTTTCAGCCCGACTATATCTCCCCTCAACATTCTTAAAAATCCCTTGATAAGGATTTGAGGTGGTCTCCTTAGGACTTTAAATTGGTGAAGGAATTCAAGCAATTGGTTAATCATTTCAAAATCCCTATGTCCCCCATTAATAATAGGTTTATTTTAGATAAGTATCAATCAGGGCATTCCTCTATTCATTTATACTATCTCCTCCTAGTTGGCTCAAAGGATACCCCTGTCTGGAAGAAGAATGTATAGACCCAACAAATGACACATACAATTAACTTATTCTAGTTGGCTACTATGCATGTTAAAATTTTGACTTTGGATAATTTGAGGAGAGGTTTTCAGTTTCCCAATAGATGTGTTATCTTCAACATAGAGGAGGATATCTATCACCTCTTTGTCTCCCACCCCTCTATATAAAAAATCTAGGCTTTCATCCTAAAGAAACTTCATTTCTCATTGAGGTTTTGTAGGAGTTTTCATCAATTTGTTCTTGGTAAGTGGTTCCTCTCCTCTTATTCACTTGTCTAGATTTTATGGAGATTGATCTCCTCACACATTTGTTAGAATGTATGGATAAAAGGGAATAAACAAAGAACTCTACAGTGGTGGTTGCTCTCATGGTTGTCAAACTGCTATGGGAAAATGTTATTGTTTCAAGTTATAATAAACCCTCCAATCCTTCCTCCTTGAAAGACTAGCAAGTGGTGTTGGAATAGTTTCTCAACTCTTTTCACAACTATGAAAATTTGAACTAAAATGATAGAGTGAACACTAAGTGGATCAACCCTCCCTTAGATTGGCTCAAGCTAAATCTTGATGTTTCTATTAAAGATGGGCTGGCTATTAGAGGATGGATTGTTCATGATGGAAGATGAAACTTCATCCTAGCAATCTTTCAAAACTTTGGCTTCAATTTTGAAAATATTACAGTGGTTTTAACCCTTTTCCAGGGTTCTCAAGTTAGTTACCTCCAAAGGGAGGCATGAGATATGGGTGGATGTAGATTCCAAGATGATGATTTATGGTGTCAATCAATAGTTGATTTTTGGTTGGTTCCATTGCTAGTGTGTTGACTAACATCTGGCCTATCCTTGCTAGGATGGAGGAAAGTGGGATTTAACACACATATGAAAAAGGTAATAGGGTGGTGGAAAAACATGTAGGGTTTCGTATTGGGATTAAAAGAGTGAGTTGTTGGAGATAGATGGATCCTTTTGGAAAGGTATGATGGCTTTTTAAATGATGTACAAATGTAGCTTAGTCATTTTTTTGGTTCTTGGGATTATCAAGGTATTATTATCAATGGAATTTGGTGAAGATTTAGGGAGTTTTCATTAAGTACACTCCAAGATGTCATATTAGTAATGACATTAAAGTTCTTATTGTCTACCTTATGCGTGAAATTTAAAACAACTCTAATGGATTATGGTGTATTTGGAAAGACTTTTGCACATGGCTTTCTACTAGCACCATGTGAATATTTTATGGCTCAGTTTGAGAAATGATTTTTAGGAAATGATTTATCACAAAGGGTTTCATTTTAAGAACTTCACTAGAATGCTCCATCTTTACATGTTTTTCCTTTCTAGTTCCTACTCCAACCTTCATAGTTGTATATTTTTTTCCCAACTTCATGCTAGAGGAGTTCCATGATTTTGGGTTGGATTCAAAGATGGATGGAAAAATGGTGATAGTGTAACCCAAAAAAATTGATGATGAGTGGTGTGAGAACCATTGTACCTAGATGAGTATTTACAAGTGTGGAATTCTACTTTTCATGGAACCCATGGAAGGACATGATGAAATATTTTCAATGCAGCTTGTGAATACCTAGAAGGACAAGAAATTTACGATTGATGGTATTACTTTTGAGATTAACAAAGAGGTTATTTCATAGGCCATGGGGTTTTTTATAGAGGGTAGAAAATGGAAAAGTGTCACTAAAGTCTCAGATGATAGCAACCTCAAAATGTTCTTTAAGGTCAATGAAGAACCGGTTCATCTGTGTGGTGGTTTCAATTGAGAAAAGCTTTTAGGTCCTTGGAGTGATATTTTTTTAATCATAAAGTATCTCATCTTGGAAGGTCAGTTTAGCATAAGCTACTATACTATCATTTTCCTTTCTAAATTATTTTTGTTATCACGATGACATTTCTCTTCCCTTCTTTCTGTTGAATGACCTTAAAGCCTTGGTTATTGAGGTTAGAAGGTGTAGGGAAGAGGGTAAAAAAAAAAATTATCCTTCATAGGGTCTTGTTTTTCCACCTCAATAAATTCATCTATGGTGTCTTATCCACAATATCATCCCATTACCTCCCCCTGAACCTAATACAAACAATGTCACTACTTTGGGCTTCACTAACCCTTCCACTATGGTCTCTCAAGATTCCCTATCTTCCAATTGTATAAATAAAGAAAATACACATGTTGTGTCATTCTCTAAGAAAAAATGTACACTTTAACTATTTATTGAATTGGGATACCCTATAATAGAGTTAGATAGTGGGTCAAGGTGCTCCCATAGAATTGTGTCTAACATTTAGAAGAGGAAAATGTTTGATATGAAGCTTAGTCTTAAGGTGGTTGAGTGAGACTCTAAGTCCAAGGAAAGTGAGAATAAAAGAAGTAAACACACCCCCCCCCCCCCCCCAAAAAAAAAAAGAGCTATGAGGGAGAAGTATGTTGAAGAGGAGGAAGAGGGTTCAAAATAGAAGAACCAAAACCACCTTGGTGATGGATGCTTCAACTATGAGTAGGGAGATCACTCATGTATCCACTTGGAAATGGTGTACCTCACCATTGAAAAGGGTTTTAAGGGTTTAAAGGATGCCTCCCTCAAGATGACCAACTCCCCCTTGCCTAAAATGTCTCATTCTACATCTCCTTCATGTCAACCCCACTTCATGGCTAAGGAGTTAGATTCCCCGTGACCTCCACTTTTTTAGGAAGCTCCTATTGGGAAGGATAATGTTAAGGAATGGGTTTGTGTTTCATTGGAGGAGGACCTAGCAAGCCTTGGAGAGGAGGTTGAGAATTTTAAAGTGATGGTCTTTAATCTGTACATGAATTTCGCAACTCTGACAAACTTCTCGATTAAGGTCATGTATGTGGTGGATAAAATCTTCAGCTCCTCCATCAAGAGAAGGAAAAAGATCTAACTGATGGAGATGATAATATCTTCTTGCACCTCTACAGGTTCCTTCATGATGATTGCTTGTGAATTCTAGTGTCCAAACCTCTCTCATCAAGGGACAAGCAAGAATGAGGGCTTACCTAGATTTTGTTTTTTTGTGTTTAGCTTTGGTCATCTTCATGTCATATGTGGTTGATAAAAACTTTTCTTTTAAATGTTGGTTGCTGGTAGTAATAGTCTGTTAAGTACTCTAGTTAATTTACTGTTAATTGATGCTATGTGGAACTATTGTTTGTGGATAGCTAGTAAGACAACTATCTGGTTGGATTTATTAAGTACTGATTGTTTTCATGTTAAAGAATGGTATTGGGTATGCAGTTGATGTATTGGTCTCCATTTTATTATCAGTCAGCAGTAAGTGATTATGCCTCATGATTGTTCTATTGGATCAGTCACACATTTTTTAACTTCTTTTAATATAAAAAAATAGACAACTTTGTTTCCATCTCAAATTAAGACAATTAACTAGGCAATTATCTTAATAATTGTCTAAGATGTGCATAATGAAACAATAGAGATACTTCAAGACAAAGATGGAAAGGAAGAAAAATAAATCTAATTATTAGTTTTATATATATATATATATATATATATATATATATATATATGCATTCCTTTAAAAATAATTATACACTATATTCTATATATAAAATAATTTCTAATATATATAAATAATTCTAAATATGATAATTATATATTAAAATATTAGTGTATATTATAATAGTATAGATTATATAAAACATAAATAGAATTATATAATTTTTAATAAAAACTTAATATCTCAACATTCATAGTTTTTTCGTTTGCAACCACCATATAAGAAATTCAATCACATTACATATTTTGCATTTGTTGCATTTGACTTCTGGAATAAAACAAAAGGAAGGCCAGGAATGTGATTGAACGAGAGATCTGTCCTTGGTTCATTCACCACAAAACTTTGGGATTCCACAATTAAAATGAAATTAATGGTGTGAACAGATTAAAACAAAACTGATGGCTCCGTGCATGGCCGCCTGTGGGGCGTAAAATGACGTCTAGTAGCAGTCATCTCGTGACGTTAGTCTACAATGACTTCAAGAGCTATTCGGAATACGTGAATAGGAAAAATGTATTTTTCAACTATGTCGTTTTGTCTATTTTCTTAAGCGAGAGGACATAAACAGATACAAGGAAGATGACAGGAATTGGCTTTTTCAAAATCCAGATTTGAAAATTTGTGTGTTTGTTTCAAAATTTGCAAAATGGAATTAGCATACGAGATTTCTAATTTTGTCTCAAAACCAAGTTTTCCAACTTCTTAAAAAAAGTAGGAATTGAAAATCAAAACCTGGTTTTGTTTTTTGAGTGTAAAAACAATAGATTGGACTATTTTTTGAAATTTACCTTCAACTCCAAGCTTACGCATAAAAATGTGTCTTCACACACATCTTCCGAGTGAAACAAACGGTTTTAGGAAAATCCCAAAAATCGGAATGAAGATATACAAAACTTTGATTTCGCTAAACCAAGGTGTGTACAAATCCAAATTTTTTAAATTCCACGAACCAAACGGACCCTTATTGTAGTATGTGATCGAGCTTGAAGTGGCTACCTCCACGAGAATCTTGCTTGGATAAGGAAAGGGGAAAGTACTCATTTTATTGTGGAGTTATAGATGACTCTTTAGTTAGCATAGCTACTCAGATATAAAATAAGCCTAACATAACTTAAAATGGCATATTGCATGCATAGATTTTTTTTAATATGATTGTAAGTGGATGCAAGATAATTAAGTTGATAGGTTTATATATTGGAGCTTTTGTTTCTGATTTTACATTTTTGTGTTAAAATTGTTAGACATTCCTTTTCTATTATTTTAGTTTATGTTTCTCACTCAATTCTTTTTTACTCTTTTCTATGTGTTTGTTTCCTTCACTTGTTGACCTTTTTATAGTTATTTCTTGATGAGGAGACGGCATCTAGTAATCTTCAAATGTGTTTATCTCATTATCTTTTTATATTAAACCATTTTCATTACCATTCCTTCAGACTGTCATGACATAAAACAAATCATTTACATTTCTTGCAATTAACAATAGAGAGAAATTGATTCATGTTCACTGTTATAACCTTCCTAACAGAGATCAAAAGCCAACAGAAGGAAACATAAAGACCTAATAAAAATACATTTCATTTAATGTCAAAGTCAACAAAACATCAATGGCTCTCTGGTTAAAACCAGAGAGCCCAATTTCCTCTCACAGCCTATTCCTTATTCCTCTAACCTCTCTATCGATCTCTCCCTGCTATTACAATAATGTCTTTCTTTTAAAGACAATCTCAAACGGTTTCAACCGTTTACCTTTCCGTGTCCATTCCTATCCATATTCGAATTTTCATTACAAATTTCATATGATCCTGTTTACAATAACATAATAAATAGACCATTTCACATTATGGATCCAATGACTTAATAAATAAATCATTTTGAAGATGTATTTAAACAATATAAAATTAATAGAAGGAGGTGCCCCTGCACCACTTTCCTTGTTCGTGCAAGATGCTCATGGGCTCGCTGGATCACATATTATTTGTCTCTGGTACGGGCGCTCTTTAAAGAAGACAGACTAAAGCTGCAAAATTTCCTATCCAAAAACATTGGACGGGACGGTGTCCATGCACTCCGAATTCAATGGATCCAAACTACACCTTAAATAGTTGGAATTTTGCATCGAGGGCACTTGTTGGCATCTCACATCAATACGGCAATGTATGCATTTATTTATTTACTAGCACTAGTTAGCCTATATCTTCCGCATATAATGCTATCATTTGATAAACACAAATAAACATAATTTAATACATTTTTATCTTATTTTCTCTTATTTTTATATCATTGTAGAAACTAAATATGAGGATCAAACTAGTAAAGCATTCATAAAAATCTAGTGTGGCACTCAAAAATAACTTTTTGTAGGGATGCATATCGAGGTGTGTTTTGTAGAGAATATTGGTATCCAACATAAAGTTCCCAACAAAAAATTGTCACCAAGATCTTTAGTTAAATTTTTTATTTCATACTTCAATTTATAGATCTCTAATGAAGAAAAACAAGCTTGCAAATGTTCAATAGTTGAAGGGCTTAGTACTTGACCATATTTTAATGACTATTCACTCCTTGCTTTCTCAACCTCCCAATGACTAATTTTAGAGAAATAAAAAAAGATTAAATAACTAAAAGCTTATTAATACATTTCATGTATTCCAATAGCTGCCCACTTATACCCTTTGTAGCTAAAATGTGTTGTTATTAATTGGACAAGTTGTACAATTTTATTGGTACCCATAGTGTGTAAGTATTGCAACATTTGTACATAAGTAATGGTAATTCTTGAGGTAGTCATAGTGCATAATTAATGTTTCATATTTAAGTAGATGCCAGACACCACTCTAAAATGACCACTTTTTGACCCTTGAACACATAATGTATCCCATAACATAAATTGCACACTTGTTCTTGAGGTGATTGTCACAAATACTTGTACATATTTAAGAAAATACCATGCATCACTTTGAAATGACCACCTTTTGACCCTTAAATGCAAAACATATCCACAACATAGATTTTCTAGTTGATTCAAATATTTTGTAGGGTTCTTACATGTCTATAGCTATATTTATATACTTCAAAGTGTCATCACATATAGCTCTAACTGGTTTTGGAGGATACTGCTAAGATTTTAAGGATGATTTTCCTCTATAAAATTGTTTCTATTTTTTTAAATTGTTGAGGTTGCATTGTCTAACAAAATTAATGTCTATAATAAATGTTATTGGGTTAATTAGGGTACCTTGTAGCTTGTAAAGTTTACCTCAACCTCACTTTTATTACTAAATGTACCCTCCTATTTATTGTAAGAACCTCTAACTAAATGCTTAGTTTGTTGGTAGGTTAGTGCCTCCATTTTCTCTAGGTGAAAGCATCATTCAACATAGACCAATGGATTTGTGACATGTACTTAACTACCTCCCATGGATCCTTGTCTCTGGCTCTTGTGATGTTCATTGTCAGCTTGAGCTTTTTGTGTAATGACAATGATGATTCTAATGAGTGGTGTCAGAGCATTGGGTTACGGGTTCAAATCCCTCGAGTCATGCTGAAGGGGGAATTGTTGGGAGGTTGGTGCCTTTGTCCTCTCTAGGTGAAGGTACCATTCAAAATGGACTGATGGATTTCTGACATGTTCTTAACGACCTCCCATGGATCCTTATCTCTGGTTGTTGTGATGTTCATTGATAGCTCAAAATTTTGGTGTAATGGCAATGGTGATTCCAACATAGTTAGGCCCTATTTTGGCATGTATGGGCTCTCAAAATTATTTTTGGTGCTCCAACATTAATTTTATTATGATTTAGATATCCCTTCATAACTTGAGTCTATTGGGGAAAATTCATTTATTTATTGGGGGTAGGGAATAAGCCAATGTGGTCGGCCTATTCCTAGGGATAGGTTGACCTAGTCAACATATTGAATAATATCACCTCTAAAATTTGAACTAGAGACTCGACTCAGTGGTTTACTAGGAATTAAAAAAATTATTTTCCCTCTTCAATTTTTTATCTTCAACTTTTTTGTGAGGCTTATATAAGAAATCAACTTCTTCTCATGATCTATAAATAAGAGGCTCACAAAAACAAATCGTAATTAACCCAAATTATAGTTTTTCCCAATTATAATAGGACATGGTTATGTTCATTCACCATTGAAATTACAAGGTTAAGCTCACTAAGTCCTTCACATAATTTAGTGACATTCAATAATGACATAATTAGAACTCAAAAGGAATTGAATATTGAAAGGAATGAAAAAGAATCATCAGAAAAATAGGGAGAGAGGTCACTAGCTTGATAATAAAGTTTGGTCAACATGAGCTATATCTCTCAATTTGCTTCACAATGTTGGACCGCCCTTTTAATGTTGGCAATATGATCAGATAGATGTATTGAGCATTGTCATTTATGGCAACATATTGTAACGCCCCGCTCGGGAACCCAAGAGAAATAAACCTAACATGTTACAATGTTTACTGAACTTTTTTTTTTTTTGAAGTTTAAACAACATCAAGATAACATTAATGCGGAAGCAATATGAACATACACAACAAATACACATTTGCAATTACAGATATAGTTTCAATTCCTCAAGAGTTCCTTTACATTGAGTCACGTTTAATGTTTTTAAATTAATTAGTTTAAGTTCCAAGTACAATGTCTCAAGATCATAAAGGAATAATAGATACATAATCGCATAAGCAAATGCATAAGTATAAACAATACAACGAAAGTACATCCACTAAATAACATCCACTGCACATGTCGCAGGGTATGTGAAAATAGATACTGTACAACAGAATACATGATAACATATATACATCATCTGAAAAGAAGTCTGTAAGATAAGAAATAAGAATGATAAAGGTACATCTTCTACAATGAACATCCAACAGCTGGCAATGTGAAGGGGGAACCCAAATGGTAAGAAGACACTACCTCCTGATCGCGTGGTTACCTAGTCAGGCTTCCACTCCCACCGTACAGGGAAGATAATGAACGATCTACATACGGCTATCAAACATAAAACATTCCTAGGCTATTAAGGTACCCCTAATAGCCAAAACTACCTCAAAGGTAACACATACTACTCAAGAAGATAAAATAATCCAAAAGTAAGAACACTCAATCCAATACTAACACCACAAAACCAAACATCATACATGAACCAAGTATAAACCAAATACCAAGATCACAAGATAAAGTCAACAAAAGATAATCCTCCTCAAGTCAAAAGCCACATGTCAAAAGTACAACATCCATGAATCACCAATCATCCTCAATGAAAGTAAATATCCATAATAAACACATCCGACAATAATAAGTACACCACATCCAACAATAAGTACACCACCAGAGGTACACAAAATCCACAAAGATCTACAGAGGAGACTCAGGCTAAATACTAGGGAGTTTCATCACATGGCTGCTTGAGTTACCCTACACTGATCTCTTAAGCGTTGAGTTACCCTGGACTGGTTACTCTGAACCCCGGACCCTCAACATCACACATATGAAAACTAGAAAGCCCTCTCAAGAAGACAAGGCACTCTTCACATTCCCATCCTTAGTCTCTACAAGCACTAAAGGCATGGGTAGATAAAAAATCTCTAACTTATCTTTTTAGTGTGTTTCCCAACCCCCCCCCCCATAAACTTTAATTACTAGATTATCACTTATTACATAACTTGCATTAGGTTACCCTGGCACTGACCACTTTGGGTCCCGGACCCCTATGTAAGCCACTCCTAAGTCACGTACCTAGACAACCTCTCCTAAGCACATAAAAACAAAGTTGTGTCCCATACCACAACCCCCATAAAGATCAAACTCGGTTCCTTAACAGGCAACCTGATAACAAGATGGTTGTCCCATCCAAGTACACATAAAAGCTCCACAAGATAAACCTCATAAATATAATCTCCAATATGAATCACAAAACACATCATAACATCCAGCCACATAAATGGTATCAAAGAAATCTCACAAAACCTCTGGTGTACATCCTAGACTAGTCAACATCTAATCAACTCGAAAATCCCAAAAGCATAGACAGTGCATAGAAAACATAATAGTCTAATGGTTTGCCCTGATTTTAAAGACAAAAAGTTTTAGTTTTTTTTTAGCAAGGTCTCAGTCTATTCCACAAATCAACTCTTTTATTAATTTGGATAAATATAAAATTACCCCACCCTAAGGATAATTTATTAAAATAATAATGATTGTTTTTCCATAAGAATTCTAATTTTATTAATAATAAAATAAAATAATCTTACTTTTTTATTAAATATTTATTAAAATAATAAATATTCGTAAATATATTAAATAATGAAATTAATATTAAAGTTCATTCACAAAAATTGTTAAATAATTAATCACTATAAATTTCTAATTAATATCTAATAAATGATAATTACTCTTAGATAAAAACCTTTATATTTATATTAATCACATTACCTAAACTTCACTACTTTTAAATAAATCAAATAAATAAAACAAAAAAAAAAAAATTTTTGAAAATGTTTATTATTAAATAAATCCACTTATTAAAAATGACACTTAGTAAATAAATCAATTTATTAAAAATGATACTTATTAAGTATCAAATTTTAAAAAAAGAATAAAACAATGTAACTTTACTTATTCTTAAACTTACCTCCTTTATTTGGACCAGTAATCTAATAATAATGGAAAGGGAGGTTACGTGGTCCCTTGCCCATACTATTTAATATGGTTGGGTGGACTTTTCTTTAAAAAGAAGGCTGCCTTATTTTTCTTTTAAAAACAAAGATTTATGATATCACAGGTACGTACGATTTAAGATACGTTTTTTTTTCTTTAATTTATGATTATTGTATGACTTTTCTTCTTTTTTTATTCATGAAATTTTTTTTATTATATTTTATTTCTTATTTTTGTTAAATTGATAATATATATAATTTATTTTTGGTTCTTTCTATAGGTACAGGTCTGATAATTTTCTAGCAAGCGTAAATTTTGTTATTATTCTTTTTTTACATGGAGTTGTACAATAAATATGTACATAAATATATATAGATATATATATAAATAATGCATCTAAGTTGTAAATTAAATCTATGTAAATTTTACAATCAAACCCTAAATGATCTATACTATATTTTTTTTCCTTCTATATCTTTCTCCTAAGAGCAATTAACAATCAAATTCCATTCATACAAATCTGGAGAAAAGAATAACTAGAGTGACAAACATGATTCAAGCATTCAATCAAACACGGAGCAAACAGATCTTTTCCAACTGAAATACATTCTTGGAATTTCAAAACCTTACCTCGTACTAATGCTAAACTTTTACAACTAGATGAACATTCCTAAGCAAAATCCTTCAAACCACGAAAATTTCCTTCTTTTTTCAAACCCTCTGAATTGCTCTCCAAACTTGTGTGTGCCCTTTTTCAACTTGTGTCTAAAAAACTCTCCCCTAAATAATGACCCCAAAACCCTCTAATATAGAATCTAATTACCCTTTAGGGTTTCTATCTCCACAACTCTAAAATAATAATTACTTTATTTAATTAATTCTTTCTTGCACAATTAATTCGCTTTTAATTAAAATATTATTTTATTTTTCCTTCATGCACTTTAAGTGAATTGTTAAATTACTTTATTTAACTATCCACTTGACTTCCATTTTAATCAATTTATAACTTATAAATCTCATCTGCACTTAATGCGATTAAATATCTTTATTAATTTCACATGTTTAATCTTTTCAATTAATTTCTTTTATTTTCAACTCATGCATAAATCATGTGAGCTATAATCTTTATGATAATTAAATATCTTTTCATTTTTAATTTCTTTTTTTTTTAGAAACTTAATTGATAAAATATTTATTAACTTAAATAACAATAATATTTAGCATTTATTTAAAAATGCACTCTAAATATATTATTATTAAACTAAATAATTATAATCACGTTGTAAATTTAAACTTTATTCAACTTTTTAATATATTTAGAATGTTTAATTTGATAAATATTTATTAACTTAAATAACAATAATATTTAACATTTATTTAAAAATGAACTCTAAATATATTATTATTAAATTAAATAAATATAATCATGTTCTAAATTTAATCTTAAAACTTTTATCTTCAATTTAATTCTTTATATTTAATTAATTTCTCAATTAATTAAATATTCATAATATCATAATAATTCTCCATTAAATTAAATTATTAATTTAATCTATTAATTAGAATTAATTAATAGAAATTCATCAAAGACTCACAAAACAACATACGCACAAAAGACTCACGGATTTTAAAAAGGGTAGACAGTCTGTTACGAGTCCTCCTTGCAAGACAAGTATTATAGGCTTATGGCTAGGATTGGACCTGATCATTATCTTCCCATTCTCACCATTTGAGTATTTGTAATAGGGCATACTCATCCTAGCAATTCAGGGAACTCGATGCCCGGTACCTGCATCCTGCATAAAGACAAGCATGTACATGTATATAATATATCTAAACTAAACAGACAATGGTGAGGAGTGGTTCATCGTGTAGATCTCGACTAGCAGGTGACTACGACTAACTCCCTTAACCAAATCAAACACGTCAGACAAAAAGATAAAACACGTGCACCATACACATGCAAGTATCGGGTAAGTATAAAATCACAAATCTAAGATCAAATGCGTACATATAATAATGCATCTCTATCAATACAACATAATCATCATTAAAGACATCATGTTAACATTTTTATGAAAGAAACCACATTTATTAATTAGGAATCATTAAGATATCATTAATAACACATGAATGAAATGAAATCAACAAGTATATATGTAATCCAAAACATGAAATAATATCATAATATTGTAAATCCAATATCTCTAAAACTAATCAATGCATAAAATCAACCTAAAGAAAATTGACAATGATAACAGAAATGCAAACTAGGGGCAGGCACTACATCCACCCCCCCTAGAATTAGGCTTACTCTTGGAAGCCCATTACAAAGAAACATGAATCAACACAAAACTAAGGTCCACGATCGAGGCAATTGGTCGCTCTATGACCATATTGTCCACAAAAGTAGCAATCTCCACTAAAGCCCCCCTGAGCTCCAAGTGCACGTGACTGGTCACAACTACCAACACTAGCATCCTTACTGAGAGCTCGAGGAACTCGATCCAACCTATTGCGCATACTACGCTTCCAGTTGCGATAGTTCCCTGACTGTGAACCACCACTGTTACCATGGAAGAACTTTCTTCTTGGCTTCTCTTGATTACCTTTAGAGAAGTTAGGAAAATTTTTAGAACTTCCAGTCCCTTGAGACTGGTTATCCCTCAATGCTCCTGAATAAAGTGCCCCTCTAGCCTGAACACCTACTAGGCCACCTTGGCCTGAAGTTACACTCACCTCAACCAAAGTAGCTCGCAATATAGCATCCTTAAGGGTTTTAGGTTGGAAAACCTTAACACCCCCAATGATGTTAGCATTAAGTCCTCTAATGAAATGTTGGACCATCAATGGTGAACTATCACTAACTCCTGCATAAGACATAAGCTCAAAGAACTTAGGCTCATACTCCACCACAGTCTTGGTACCCTGTCTCAAGTCATGGAACTCATCTGCCCTCTGAAGTTGCCACTGCTCTGATAGAAATCTCTCATGGAAGTGCTCAAGGAACAACTCCCATGTGACAGTCTGCATATTTATCCCAAGTTTCTTCTCCTCTATATTCCACCAAATTTCCGCAAAGTGCTCTAAATGGGTGATGGCATATCTTGCTTTGACATTGGAGTCAAATTCTTGCATGGAAAAACATCTATCTAGAGCAATCAACCAATTCTCAGCATCATATCCAATACCTTCTCCATTAAAAGGTTTGATCTTGACCCGTAATAGGTCCTTCATCTGGATGGACTAGCTAGACCGCCTTATGCTCTCTAGGTGCCTCCCTCTAGGACTCATGGACCTATCTCTATCTCCATGCTCTGAATTATGAGCTCTATCCTGCAAAGGTAGGCGTGCTAGGATCTCCTTGACCAGGTCTCTAGTAACCGGTCCTTCTGTCTCAGCATCTTGCTTAACACTATCATCCTCTCTAGCCTCTTCCTGAATAGGGTCTCCTGAATTGACCAAGGAAGGAATACGGTGACTAACTCCCCCATGACTTCTACCATGTACTGAGCTACGACCCCTGCCAATGGATCTAGAACCAGAAGTCATCTCTCCTACAACACCCAAACACAACAACGACATCTAAGAATCCATCATAACCATAAGGTCATAACTTACTGACATAAAGCAATAATCCGAAAAGTTTTATAAGTTTTCTAGTTCCATGTTTAGAATTTTGTATCATTTCAGAGTTTGTTGTTCAATAGTTTGGTTTCAAGTTTGATGTCAATACAAGTTTTTCATTTAAATAACTTACAAGTTTACTAATTTCTCAACTGATGGCGCACATAATGCTTAGAGTTCCCAATGTTGAAACTCAGGCTCTGATACCAGATGTAACGCCCCGCTCGGGAACCCAAGAGAAATAAACCTAACATGTTACAATGTTTACTAAACTATTTTTTTTTTTGAAGTTTAAACAACATCAAGATAACATTAATGTGGAAGCAATATGAACATACACAACAAATACACATTTTCAATTACAGATATAGTTTAAATTCCTCAAGAGTTCCTTTATGTTGAGTCACATTTGATGTTTTTAAATTAATTAGTTTAAGTTCCAAGTACAATGTCTCAAGATCATAAAGGAATAACAGATACATAATCGCATAAGCAAATGCATAAGTATAAACAATACAACGAAATTACATCCACTAAATAAAAACCATTGCACATGTCGCAGGGTATGTGAAAATAGATATTGTACAACAGAATACATGATAACATATATACATCATCTGAAAAGAATTCTGTAAGATAAGAAATAAGAATGATAAAGATACATCTTCTGCAACGAACATCCAACAGCTGGCAATGTGAAGGGGGAACCCAAATAGTAAGAAGACACTACCTCCCGACTGCATGGTTACCTAGTCAGGCTTCCACTCCCACTGTGTAGGGAAGATAATGAACAATCTACATACGGCTATCAAACATAAAACATTCCTAGGCAAGGTACCCCTAATAGCCAAAACTACCTCAAAGGTAACACATGCTACTCACGAAGATAAATTAATCCAAAAGTAAGAACACTCAATCCAATACCAACAACACATAACCAAACATCATACACGAACCAAGTATAAACCAAATACCAAGATCACAAGATAAAGTCAACAAAAGATAATCCTCCTCAAGTCAAAAGCCACATGTCACAAGTACAACATCCATGAATCACCAATCATCCTCAATGAAAGTAAATATCCGTAATAAACACATCCGACAATAATAAGTACACCACATCCAACAATAAGTACAGCACCAGAGGTACACAAAATCCACAAAGATCTACAGAGGAGACTCATGCTACATACTAGGAAGTGTCATCACATGGCTGCTTGAGTTACCCTGGACTGATCACTTAAGAGACCCCGGACCCTCAAGCGTTGAATTACCCTGGACTGGTTACTCTGAACCCTGAACCCTCAACATCACACATATGGAAACTAGAAAGCCCTCTCAAGAAGACGAGGCACTCATCGCATTTCCATCCTTAGTCTCTACAAGCACTAAAGGCATGGGTAGATAAAAAATCTCTAACTTATCTTTTTAGTGTGTCCCCCCCCCCATAAATTTTATATACTAGATTATCACTTATTACTTAACTTGCATTAGGTTACCCTAGCACTGACCACTTTGGGTCCCAGAACCCTATGCAAGCCACTCCCAAGTCACGTACCTAGACAACCTCTCCTAAGCACATAAAAACAAAGTTGTATCCCATACCACAACCCCCATAAAGATCAAACTTGTTTCCTTAGCAGGCAACCTGATAACAAGATGGTTGTCCCATCCAAGTACACATAAAAGCTCCACAAGATAAACCTCATAAATATAATCTCCAATATGAATCACAAAACACATCATAACATCCAGCCACATAAATTGTATCAAAGAAATCTCACAAAACCTCTGGTGTACAACCTAGACTAGTCAACATCTAATCAACTCGAAAATCCCAAAAGCATAGACAGTGCATAGAAAACATAATAGTCTAATGGTTCGCCCCGATTTTAAAGACAAAAAGCTTTAGTTTTTTTTTAGCAAGGTCTCAGTCCATTCCACAAATCAACTCTTTTATTAATTTGGATAAATATAAAATTAATAATGATTGTTTTTACATAAGAATTCTAATTTTATTAATAATAAAATAAAATAATCTTACTCTTTTATTAAATATTTATTAAAATAATAAATATTCGTAAATATATTAAATAATGAAATTAATATTAAAGTTCATTCACAAAAATTTTTAAATAATTAATCACTATCAATTTCTAATTAATATCTAATAAATGATAATTACTCTTAGATAAATCCCTTTATATTTATATTAATCACATTACCTAAACTTCACTACTTTTAAATAAATCAAATAAATAAAACAAAAAGAATCAATTTATTAAAAATGATTATTATTAAATTAATCCACTTATTAAAAATGACACTTAGTAAATAAATCAATTTATTAAAAATGATACTTATTAAGTATCAAATTTAAAAAAAGAATAAAACAATGTAACTTTAGTTATTCTTAAACTTACCTCCTTTATTTGGACAAGTAATCTAATAATAATGGGTAGGGAGGTTACGTGGTCCCCTGCCCATACTATTTAATATGGTTGGGTGGACTTTTCTTTAAAAAGAAGGATGCCTTATTTTTCTTTTAAAAACAACGATTTATGATATCGCAGGTACGTACGATTCAAGATACGTTTTTTTTTTCTTTAATTTATGATTATTGTATGACTTTTCTTCTTTTTTTATTCATGAAAATTTTTTTATTATATTTATTTTATTTCTTATTTTTGTTAAATAGATAATATATATAATTTATTTTTGGTTCTTTCTATAGGTACAGGTCTGATAATTTTCCAGCAAGTGTAAATTTTGTTATTATTCTTTTCTTACATAGAGTTGTACAATAAATATGTACATAAATATATATAGGTACATATATAAATAATGCATCTAAGTTGTAAATTAAATCTATGTAAATTTTACAATCAAACCCTAAACGATCTATAATATATTTTTTTTCCTTCTATATCTTTCTCCTGAGAACAATTAACAATCAAATTCCATTCATACAGATCTGGAGAAAAGAATAACTAGAGTGACAAACATAATTCAAGCACTCAATCAAACACGGAGCAAATAGATCTTTTCCAACTGAAATACATTCTTGGAATTTCAAAACCTTACCTCGTACTAATTCTAAACTTTGACAACTAGATGAACATTCCCAAGCAAAATCCTTCAAGCCACAAAAATTTCCTTCTTTTTTCAAACCCTCTGAATTGCTCTCCAAACTTGTGTGTGCCCTTTTTCAACTTGTGTCTAAAAAACTCTCCTCTAAATAATGACCCCAAAACCCTCTAATATAGAATCTAATTACCCTTTAGGGTTTCTATCTCCACAACTCTAAAATAATAATTACTTTATTTAATTAATTCTTTCTTGCACAATTAATTCGCTTTTAATTAAAATATTATTTTATTTTTCCGTCATGCACTTTAAGTGAATTGTTAAATTACTTTATTTAACTATCCAGTTGACTTCTATTTTAATCAATTTATAACTTATAAATCTCATGCACACTTAATGCGATTAAATATCTTTATTAATTTCACATGTTTAATCTGTTCAATTAATTTCTTTTATTTTCAACTCATGCATAAATCATGCGAACTATAATCTTTATGATAATTAAATATCTTTTCACTTTTAATTTCTTTTTTTTTTAGAAACTTAATTGATAAAATATTTATTAATTTAAATAACAATAATATTTAGCATTTATTTAAAAATGCACTCTAAATATATTATTATTAAATTAAATAAATATAATCACGTTCTAAATTTAAACTTTATTTAACTTTTTAATATATTTATAACGTTTAATTTGATAAATATTTATTAACTTAAATAACAATAATATTTAGCATTTATTTAAAAATTCACTCTAAATATATTATTATTAAATTAAATAAATATAATCACGTTCTAAATTTAAAATTTATTAAAAAATTTAATATATTTAGAACGTTTAATTCGATAAATATTTATTAACTTAAATAACAATAATATTTAACATTTATTTAAAAATGAACTCTAAATATATTATTATTAAATTAAATAAATATTATCATGTTCTAAATTTAATCTTAAAACTTTTATCTTCAATTTAATTCTTTATATTTAATTAATTTCTCAATTAATTAAATATAATTAAATATTCATAATATCATAATAATTCTCCATTAAATTAAATTATTAATTAGACTTAATTAATAGAAATTCATCAAAGACTCACAAAACAACATACGCATAAAAGACTTACAAATTTTAAAAAGGGTTGACAGTCTGTTACAAGTCCTCCTTGCAGGACAAGTATTATAGGCTTATGGCTAGGATTGGACCTGATCATTATCTTCCCATTCTCACCATTTGAGTATTTGTAATAGGGCACGCTCATCCTGGCAATTCAGGGAAGTCGATGCCCGGTACCTGCATCCTACATAAAAGACAAGAATGTACATGTATATAATATATCTAAACTAAACAGACAATGGCGGGGAGTGGTTCATCATGTAGATCCCAACTAGCAGGTGACTACGACTCCCTTCCTTAACCACATCAAACACGTCAGACAGAAAGATAAAATAAACATGCGCACCATACACATGAAAGTATGGGGTAAGTATAAAATCACAAATCTAAGATCAAATGTGTACATATAATAATGCATCTCTATCAATACAACATAATCATCATTAAAGACATCATGTTAACATTTTTATGAAAGAAACCACATTTACTAATTAGGAATCATTAAGATATCATTAACAACACATGAATGAAATGAAATCAACAATTATATATATAATCCAAAACATGAAATAATATCATAATATTGTAAATTCAATATCTCTAAAACTAATCAATGCATAAAATCAACCTAAAGCAAATTGACAATGATAACAGAAATGTGAACTAGGGGCAGGCACTACATCCACCCCCCTTAGAATAAGGCTTACTCCTGGAAGCCCATTACAAAGAAACATGAATCAACACAAAACTAAGGTCCACGATCGAGGCAATTGGTCGCTCTATGACCATATTGTCCACAAAAGTAGCAATCTCCACTAAAGCCCCCCTGAGCTCTAGGTGCACGCGACTGGTCACAACTACCAACACTAGCATCCTTACTGAGATCTCGAACAACTCAATCCAACCTATTGCGCATACTATGCTTCCAGTTGCGATAGTTCCCTGACTGTGAACCACGACTATTACCATGGAAGAACTTTCTTCCCGGCTTCTCTTGATTACCTTTAGAGAAGTTAGGAAAAAATTTAGAACTTCTAGTCCCTTGAGACTGGTTATCCCTCAATGCTCCTAAATAAAGTGCCCCTCTAGCCTGAACACCTAGTAGGCCACCTTGGCCTGAAGTCACACTCACCTCAACCAAAGTAGCTCGCAATATAGCATCCTTAAGGGTTTTAGGTTGGAAAACCTTAACAACCCCAATGATGTTAGCATTAAGTCCTCTAATGAAATGTTGGACCATCAATGGTGAACTATCACTAACTCCTGCATAAGACATAAGCTCAAAGAACTTATGCTCATACTCCACCACAGTCTTGGTACCCTGTCTCAAGTCATGGAACTCATCTGCCCTCTGAAGTTGCCACTGCTCTGATAGAAATCGCTCATGGAAGTGTTCAAGGAACAACTCCCATTGGATAGTCTGCATATTTATCCCAAGTTTTTTCTCCTCTATATTCCACCAAATTGCTGCAAAGTGCTCTAAATGGGTGATGGCATATCTTGCTTTGACGTTGGAGTCAAAGTTTTGCATGGAAAAACATCTATCTAGAGCAATCAACCAATTCTCAGTATCATATCCAATACCTTCTCCATTAAAAGGTTTGATCTTGACCCGTAATAGGTCCTTCATCTGGATGGACTGGCTAGACCGCCTTATGCTCTCTAGGTGCCTCCCTCTAGGACTCATGGACCTATCTCTATCTCCATGCTCTGAATTATGAGCTCTATCCTGCAAAGGTAGGCATGCTAGGATCTCCTTGACCAAGTCTCTAGTAACCGGTCCTTCTGTCTTAGCATCTTGCTTAACATTATCATCCTCTCTAGCCTCTTCCTGAATAGGTTCTCCTGAATGGACCAAGGAAGGAATACGGTGACTAACTCCCCCATGACTTCTACCATGTCCTGAGATACGACCCCTAGCAATGGATCTAGAACCAGAAGTCATCTCTCCTACAACACCCAAACACAACAACGACATCTAAGAATCCATCATAACCATAAGGTCATAACTTACTGACATAAAGCAATAATCCAAAAAGTTTTATAAGTTTTCTAGTTCCATGTTTAGAATTTTGTATCATTTCAGAGTTTTTTGTTCAATAGTTTGGTTTCAATTTTGATGTCAATATAAGTTTTTCGTTTAAATAAGTTGCAAGTTTACTAATTGCTCAAGTGATGGCGCACATAATGCCCAGAGTTCCCAATGTTGAAACTCAGGCTCTGATACCAGATGTAACGCCCCACTCAGGAACCCAAGAGAAATAAACCTAACATGTTACAATGTTTACTAAACTATTTTTTTTTTGAAGTTTAAACAACATCAAGATAACATTAATGCGGAAACAATATGAACATACACAACAAATACACATTTGCAATTACAGATATAGTTTCAATTCCTCAAGAGTTCCTTTACGTTGAGTCACATTTAATGTTTTTAAATTAATTAGTTTAAGTTCCAAGTACAATGTCTCAAGATCATAAAGGAATAACAGATACATAATCGCATAAGCAAATGCATAAGTATAAACAATACAATGAAAGTACATCCACTAAATAACATCCACTGCACATGTCATAGGGTATGTGAAAATAGATACTGTACAACAGAATACATGATAACATATATACATCATCTGAAAAGAAGTCTGTAAGATATGAAATAAGAATGATAAAGGTACATCTTCTGCAACGAACATCCAACAGCTGGCAATGTGAAGGGGGAACCCAAATGGTAAGAAGACACTACCTCCCAACCGCATGGTTACCTAGTCAAGCTTCCACTCCCACCGTGCAGGGACGATAATGAACGATCTACATACGGCTATCAAACATAAAACATTCCTAGGCAAGGTACCCCTAATAGCCAAAACTACCTCAAAGGTAACACATACTACTCAAGAAGATAAAATAATCCAAAAGTAAGAACACTCAATCCGATACCAACACCACATAACCAAACATCATACATGAACCAAGTATAAACCAAATACCAAGATCACAAGATAAAGTCAACAAAAGATAATCCTCCTCAAGTCAAAAGCCACATGTCAAAAGTACAACATTCATGAATCACCAATCATCCTCAATGAAAGTAAATATCCATAATAAACACATCTGACAATAATAAGTACACCACATCAACCAATAAGTACACCACATCCAACAATAAGTACACCACTAGAGGTACACAAAATCCACAAAGATCTACAGAGGAGACTCGGGCTACATACTAGGGAGTGTCATCACATGGCTGCTTGAGTTACCCTGGACTGATCTCTTAAAAGACCCCGGACCCTCAAGCATTGAGTTACCCTAGACTAGTTACTCTGAACCCCGGACCCTCAACATCACACATATGGAAACTAGAAAGCCCTCTCAAGAAGACGAGGCACTCTTCGCATTCCCATCCTTAGTCTCTACAAGCACTAAAGGCATGTGTAGATCAAAAATCTCTAACTTATCTTTTTAGTGTGTTCCCCCCCCCCCCCCATAAATTTTAATTACTAGATTATCACTTATTACATAACTTGCATTAGGTTACCCTGGCACTGACCACTTTGGGTCCCAAACCCCTATCCAAGCCACTCCCAAGTCACGTACCTAGACAACCTCTCCTAAGCACATAAAAACAAAGTTGTGTCCCATACCACAACCCCCATAAAGATCAAACTCGATTCCTTAACAGGCAACCTGATAACAAGATGGTTGTCCCATCCAAGTACACATAAAAGCTCCACAAGATAAACCTCATAAATATAATCTTCAATATGAATCACAAAACACATCATAACATCCAGCCACATAAATGGTATCAAAGAAATCTCACAAAACCTCTGGTGTACATCCTAGACTAGTCAACATCTAATCAACTCGAAAATCCCAAAAGCATAGACAGTGCATAGAAAACATAATATTCTAATGGTTTGCCCTGATTTTAAAGACAAAAAGTTTTAGTTTTTTTTTAGCAAGGTCTCAGTCTATTCCACAAATCAACTCTTTTATTAATTTGGATAAATACAAAATTACCCCACCCTAAGGATAATTTATTAAAATAATAATGATTGTTTTTCCATAATAGTTCTAAATTTATTAATAATAAAATAAAATAATCTTACTCTTTTATTAAATATTTATTAAAATAATAAATATTCGTAAATATATTAAATAATGAAATTAATATTAAAGTTCATTCACAAAAATTGTTAAATAATTAATCACTATAAATTTCTAATTAATATCTAATAAATGATAATTACTCTTAGATAAATCCCTTTATATTTATATTAATCACATTACCTAAACTTCACTACTTTTAAATAAATCAAATAAATAAAACAAAAAGAATCAATTTATTGAAAATGATTATTATTAAATAAATCCACTTATTAAAAATGACACTTAGTAAATAAATCAATTTATTAAAAATGATACTTATTAAGTATCAAATTTAAAAAAAGAATAAAACAATGTAACTTTAGTTATTCTTAAACTTACCTCCTTTATTTGGACCAGTAATCTAATAATAATGGGTAGGGAGGTTACGTGGTCCCCTGCCCATACTATTTAATATGGTTGGGTGGACTTTTCTTTAAAAAGAAGGATGCCTTATTTTTCTTTTAAAAACAACGATTTATGATATCGCAGGTACGTACGATTTAAGATACATTTTTTTTTTCTTTAATTTATGATTATTGTATGACTTTTCTTCTTTTTTTATTCATGAAATTTTTTTTATTATATTTTTTTTATTTCTTATTTTTGTTAAATAGATAATATATATAATTTATTTTTGGTTCTTTCTATAGGTACAGGTCTGATAATTTTCCAGCAAGCGTAAATTTTGTTATTATTCTTTTCTTACATAGAGTTGTACAATAAATATGTACATAAATATATATAGATACATATATAAATAATGCATCTAAGTTGTAAATTAAATCTATGTAAATTTTACAATCAAACCCTAAACGATCTATACTATATTTTTTTCCTTCTATATCTTTCTCCTAAGAACAATTAACAATCAAATTCCATTCATACAGATCTGGAGAAAAGAGTAACTAGAGTGACAAACATGATTCAAGCACTCAATCAAACATGGAGCAAACAGATCTTTTCCAACTGAAATACATTCTTGGAATTTCAAAACCTTACCTCGTACTAATGCTAAACTTTGACAACTAGATGAACATTCCTAAGCAAAATCCTTCAAGCCACGAAAATATCCTTCTTTTTTCAAACCCTCTGAATTGCTCTCCAAACTTGTGTGTGCACTTTTTCAACTTGTGTCTAAAAAACTCTCCCCTAAATAATGACCCCAAAACCCTTTAATATAGAATCTAATTACCCTTTAGGGTTTCTATCTCCACAACTCTAAAATAATAATTACTTTATTTAATTAATTCTTTCTTGCACAATTAATTCGCTTTTAATTAAAATATTATTTTATTTTTCCTTCATGCACTTTAAGTGAATTGTTAAATTACTTTATTTAACTATCCACTTGACTTCTATTTTAATCAATTTATAACTTATAAATCTCATGCGCACTTAATGCGATTAAATATCTTTATTAATTTCACATGTTTAATCTTTTCAATTAATTTCTTTTATTTTCAACTCATGCATAAATCATGCGAACTATAATCTTTATGATAATTAAATATCTTTTCACTTTTAATTTCTTTTTTTTTTAGAAACTTAATTGATAAAATATTTATTAACTTAAATAACAATAATGTTTAGCATTTATTTAAAAATGAACTCTAAATATATTATTATTAAATTAAATAAATATAATCACATTCTAAATTTAAACTTTATTCAACTTTTTAATATATTTAGAACGTTTAATTTGATAAATATTTATTAACTTAAATAAAAATAATATTTAACATTTATTTAAAAATGAACTCTAAATATATTATTATTAAATTAAATAAATATTATCATGTTCTAAATTTAATCTTAAAACTTTTATCTTCAATTTAATTCTTTATATTTAATTAATTTCTCAATTAATTAAATATAATTAAATATTCATAATATCATAATAATTCTCCATTAAATTAAATTATTAATTTAATCTATTAATTAGACTTAATTAATAGAAATTCATCAAAGACTCACAAAACAACATACGCACAAAAGACTCACGGATTTTAAAAAGGGTAGACAGTCTGTTACGAGTCCTCCTTGCAGGACAAGTATTATAGGCTTATGGCTAGGATTGGACCTGATCATTATCTTCCCATTGTCACCATTTGTGTATTTGTAATAGGGCACGCTCATCTTGGCATTTCAGGGAAGTCGATGCCCGGTACCTGCATCCTGCATAAAAGACAAGCATGTACATGTATATAATATATCTAAACTAAACAGACAATGGCGGGGAGTGGTTCATTGTGTAGATCCCGACTAGCAAGAGACTACGACTCCCTACCTTAACCACATCAAACACATCAGACAGAAAGATAAAATAAACACGCACACCATACACATGCAAGTATGGGGTAAGTATAAAATCACAAATCTAAGATCAAATGCGTACATATAATAATGCATCTCTATCAATACAACATAATCATCATTAAAGACATCATGTTAACATTTTTATGAAAGAAACCACATTTACTAATTAGGAATCATTAAGATATCATTAACAACACATAAATCAAATGAAATCAACAAGTATATATGTAATTCAAAACATGAAATAATATCATAATATTGTAAATCCAATATCTCTAAAACTAATCAATGCATAAAATCAACCTAAAGCAAATTGACAATGATAACAGAAATGCGAACTAGGGGTAGGCACTACACATATATTCAACACTTTATTTATGGATTTAGAGATAGAAAATATTCTAAGTGTTAGAAAGTTTGTAGCAGCATAGAGAGAAGATGTGATGTGTACGGATGAATCATTGAGAGTTAGCTTATGCGCAATTGAGGAAAGGTCTATGGAAGTGTCGTGATAACATATACCAATGCACAAGTGTGAATAGATAGTATGACACATGAGATATGATTGAAATACCAGTGCAGGTATTTAACCGAGCAAACCAAAGCATAGCAGAGAACTGGATTTTGTGACTTGAGGAATTATTTTGGTAACAAAATAATTACTAATTCATGATGATATGACTATATGGATCTTATTTCATAAGTTATTTCATATTATACCAAGCGTGTGAAAGCACGAACGCTGACTAAGAAATGAATTATCAACGTGCAAGGTATAGGTAAAGATCTTATCTTGTGAAGATAAGTGTGTGATATATGATAAAATATGTGACATATGTATGATCTATGCAATATTTGTGATTGATTTTAAGTTGATGATATGAAAACTACATCTGATGTATGATTAAAGAAAGTGTGAAATATAGAAGATATAAATTATTGTATGTATGTATATTCCTGTGAAGAACTGAATTGTATAATTTCATGTTAGGGAAGTGAGGTCTTCTTGC
The DNA here is from genome assembly GCA_028749045.1 of Cupressus sempervirens. NCBI lineage: Eukaryota > Viridiplantae > Streptophyta > Pinopsida > Cupressales > Cupressaceae > Cupressus > Cupressus sempervirens. Next base: position 809,658,778 of record CM053789.1, read on the forward strand.
ACACATTGTATTTGATCCACCACCACCAAACAGGGTTGAAGAAACTCCTAATAGCTTTGAGGCTTCTAATAAGGCTAGTCCTCTAACAAGGACTCGAGATAGTATATGTACTTCATAGAATCCTAACAGGGTCAATATCCTCAACAAGATCCTATTGTTTAGTGAATCATCTAATGGGTATCATCCCCACTAGGGTTTTTCCTTAGCCAGGGTTTTCCTAGTTAACAAATAATGGTGTTATGAGTTCTCTATGTGGATGGTTATATTTATTGTTTAGCATTGTTGGTTTAATTTCATATGCAAGTTATAAAGTAATTAACAATATTCAGTTGTGGGAAAATTTTTATAGAATACTTATTCGCCCCCCTTCTTAGTATTATCTATTTCTAACAATTGGTATCAGAGACCAGTTACTTAGAAAAAGCTTAAAATATTGAGCCCTACAAATATGGAATAGTTGAAGAAAAACTTTGAAGAAGCTCTTGAGCAGATTGACCTTCTTACATAAGAAAGAAATATCCTAAAAGATAGATATGAAGATGCAAATGTTTTCATTGGTAAAATGAATGACAAGACTGATGATATGAAATCTAGCAAGGAATCAATTGCACAAACTAGTGACAATGACAAAGTAGGAAATCTTCAAAAAGAAAGTAAGATTTTGAAACATGAACTAAAAATCGTTGAACTTAAGTTGAGTCTTAAGAAAAATGGTGGCAAGAATGAACTTGAACTGAAATATAGAATGCAAACCTTAGATCCTAGTTAAGTTAAGTTACATCTGAATTAGATACTATAAAGATTGAGCATGCAAAATTAGAAAAGTACAATATCATTGTGAAAGGAGAATTGACACTAGCTAAACAACAGTTAAAGAAACTTTATTCTAGTAGTGACAAGATAGGTCAATAGATATTTCACTAGAGACCTTTTTATGACAAGATAAGAATTCGATATCTATTTGGAGAGAAATCAACCAAGAAAGTTGAAATCATAAGAGAACCAGATCCAATTATTGAATTCCCTAAGGAATCTTATCTATGTAAGGTTGAATCAAGAAAATTTGCTAAAGTATCAAAGGAAGTAGAATTAATTGATTTATCAGCAAAGCATGATGAACCTAAGAAAAAAAAGCCAGTTAATAAACCTAAGCAAGATGAACCACCCAGGGAAGTAAGACATGAGTTTAGAGGTATATGTTTCATATGTAATGAAGTTGGACACATGAAAAGAGATTGCATAGGTAAGTCTTTTAGACCCATTACCAATCTCTATTCTTATAATTGTCATGGTTATGGACCTAAAGCAATAGAATGTAAGAAATCTAAGTTTGATGGTAATACTGCAAATAGTAGAATGTTTGGGAAAACTAACCCTATAGGTAATGAAAGAGGAAGATCACAAAATAGATCCAATGGATAAATCTAATGGAGAGAAAACCCAATTCATGTGTTATAAGTGTAACAATCTTGGACACATTGCAAGGAATTGTAGAGGACCTGAGAATCATAATGGAACTAATTAAAGAAGAAATGCACCTATATGTCAGTTATGTAATAACTTCAAACACACAATGAGATATTGTAGAATGGACAAAAGGAACTTTAATAAGAATCCTAATAATAGAAGGAACAACAACAAAAATGATAGAAGGAATGATAATGGTAGTGACAATAGTCAAAAGGAAGTAATTAAGGAGCACATTGATGAATTCAAAGAAGTATTTGTGACAACTAAGGATCGAAAAAGCTCTTATACAGTTTTGGAGGAACAATATTTCAATGGACAAGATAAGACATTGAAGTCATAGATTGTTTGTGACTCATCCCACCTTAAAAGTAGTTTTAGAAGAGGCAGTTCATCAATTGGGCAAAATAGATGTTAGAGAGAGAGTTGGAAGCTGCGTAGTTAATAGACGATTAAGGACATAGAGAGAAAGATATGGTCAAGTGAGAAAGTCTAGATATGATCTCAATGAGTAGGAATCCAAAAAACATGTTTATTAGTAAATAGAGACAATATTTGAGTTCGTGGTAGATTCCATCCTCAAGGAATCAGGCATAACTAGACAGGATTTCAATGAGATCAAAGTCATTGTGATGGAAATGAAAGCAAGCAGAGAGTCTAAAGTGATTTCAACAAATCCAATTGTTGTAGCAGGACCTTCACAAGGTGTAATAGTAGCACAACCATGTAAGCATGCCCCCATTGCACCTTATGCAGTAGTTGCACAAGTGCAACCTATGAGAACAAGAATTGATCAGCCAAGGAGGTAGTAAGAGGTGGAAGCACCTACAACAGAGAGGAAATTTGAGAGATTGGTAAAGGTGAAGCAAAAACCTACACCTTCATAAAAGAAAAGGGTCAAGAAAACCACCAGTGGACTAAGAAAGAGAAGGAAAATTATGTAAGTTAGTGAATCTAATAGTTCTAAGGATGAAGCTAGAGATAGACTAGTAGTGCAAGATGTGCAGGAAGGCAAAGCAGCAGCTGTAAAGAAGGCATGGAAACAAAAGATAGATAACCTATACATGGAGATCATTAATGATGAAAATTTTGTATAGTTAAATAAGTATTATAATCTATATACTAATATGGATAGAAGGTAGTTAGAAAATTCCATTGTAAGAAACATGATTTTGAGGAATAAGAAGCTTGAGAACATTTAGAAAAGATACTTGAAGACCTATATAATAGGCTAATTAACATGAAGAAGAGATTATTAGAAGGAGATATGAATTTGAGGATCACTATGATAAATAAACTCTGTAAAGTTGACTCTAAGGAGAACTCAAACATAATTGTGAAGGGAATTGAGCCCTTGCTGAGGAACAAAAGAAGAGAAATTCTTGTGATAGGAGGCAATAATGAGGATGTAGGAAGGAGATAGAAGAGACAATTGTCAAATTCATGACTACAGTGAGTGCACAGTCAAAGCCTGATAGCCCAATCTATGTGGAAGAACACACACCATCCAGTGATGAGGGAGAATAAGAAGAGCAACAACATGTATCCCCACCACTACATATTGTTATGGGTATTGAATCCATGCAAGTGGACAATACACACATAACTGTAGATACAAAGGAGAATCCTTTTGCAGGACATGGAATTTAAATATTGTTGGCAATATCAACAATATAATAGCTTACTCTAGCTCTGATGAAGATGAAGAAGAGAAGAAGAAAGAAACACAAAGGTTAGTAGACGTAAAGAGGCTAAAAGAAGAGGATAAGAAAAAGAAAACTGAAGAAGATGCTAGAAAAGAAGCAGTAAGATTGGATGAAGAGAAGAAGAAAGCCGAGGAAGAAAAGAGGAAGGCAGAACTAGAACTAGTTACACCTATTCCTATAGTAACTCCAATAGTAGCAATAGAAACAACAAAAACAATATCAGTGCCATTGGATGATGATGATCATCATAAAGGTTTAATGAGCTCCTTGAGAAAGTTTTTTAAAAAGAAAAAATCTGTAAAGTCTTTGGAGAAGATATTGATTGAAGTCTCGAAAAGAATGCCAAAAGCATTTACTACAACTGTAGCCAATCTAGACTTGCAAGTAAAGGCTAAGGATTTAGTAACGATCTTTGATGAAGATTTCACAACTCTAGCATAAGTAGCTTCATTGCAAGCATAGGCAAAGCATGATACATCACTGTTTGATATAGTATGCACCAATGTGAGAAATGACTTGAAGGTACTTGATGGAAGCATCAAGGAACTCCAAAAATAGATTGATAAAGGGAAGAGATTGTATGGATAGGGTGATCCCACAATAGTAGGTGCCACTTTTGTGGCACGAAGAAATTTGCTAAACGTTGCAAAAAATGCAATTATCAAATTCCCTATGTTTGGATGAGCATATCTATTATGTCAGTGTGAACATATATGATTGATATGTTTGCATGAACATATCTCAACAAAAAAGGTTATGTTCATGTGAACATAACCTTAATATATGTTCACACAAACATATGTTGACAATAATCTATGGTTTATATTCCCCATTTTCCATTTTTACTATTCATTTTTACGACATGGTACAATTGTTTTGGATGTTGGAGAGAATATATTCGAGTGCTGAGCAAGGTGCATCATTTTCCTCTAGATTTTGGTTGTTGCACTATTTTGGGTATGTTTACATGTGATTATTTGAATATTTTTTATGTTTTAAAAGAATATTTTGATGTTAATTTAACATTTTAATTCCTTATTAATGTTAGTTAATTGTATTAATTTTTCATTTCTAATTTTTATTATTTTTTAATTATATATTAGTGTTATTAGAAGATGCATTAGAAAATATTAGAAAAACATTTGAAATATTAGGAAAAAAATAGAAATTATTAAAAAAAATTATTCTAGAATATTAGAAAAATATTAATTTAACATCAAGAAAAAAATTTAGAAATAAATTAGTGTTAAATTAGATAAATATTAGAAAGAAAACATTACAAACTATTAAAAAACTATTAGAAAATATTAAAAAAAAATATTCTAGAATATCAAAAAAAATTAGAAAATATTAAAAAAAAATTAATCTAGAATATAAGAAAATATAAGTATAACATTATGAAACAAATTTAGAAAAAATATTAGTCTTGTTAGAAAAATATTAGGAAAAATGATAGAAAAAATTAGAAAATATATTAGAATATATTAGAAAAACATTAGGAAATATTAAGAAAAACATTAGTCTAGAAAATTAGAAATATTAGAAAAATATTAGAAAATATTAAAAAAATTATTATAGAATATTAGAAAATATTACAAAACATTAGCAAATATTAAAAAACATTAATCAATAATACTAGAAAAATATTAGTATAACATTACGAAATAAATTTAGAAAAATATTAGAAAAAACATTAGGAAAAACAATAGAAAATATTAGAAAAGCGATAGAAAATATTTTTTAAAAATTAGTCTAGAATATTAGAAAAATATTAATTTAATATTAGGAAACAAATTTAGAATAAAATTAGTATTTAACATTCGATACACAAAATAATAAGTGAAAATGTCTAACCCTAACTCTAGCTTGAACCCTAACTAGCTCTAACTCTAACTCTAACTCAAACCCTAATTATACTTCTAATTACTTAACACTAACGCTAACTTGCTAACCCAAACTTTAACTATACCCCTATCTTTAACCTTGGAACTCTAGCTGTAATTCTTATCCCTAACCCTAAGTGAAACCCTAACTCTAACTAGCTCTAATTCAAACTCTAACCCTAACTCTAACCCTAATCTAACCCTAACCTTAACCATAATCCTAATTGTAACCCTAATCATAACTCTATCTCTAACCATAACCCTAACTCTAATCCCACCCCTAAGCCTAACCCTAATGGGCTATATAACCCTAAGCCTAATGGGCTATATAACCCTAGTTCTGTAGCCCTAACTATAATCTTAATTTTATAAAATCTAACTAGATAGCTTGAACCCTAGCTAGCTCTAACTCTAACTCAAACCCTAATTATATAACTCTAATTGTAATCCTAATCTTAATGCTAAACCAAACTTTAGCTATACCCCTATTGTTAACCCTAGAACTATAATTCTAATTCTTAACCCTAACCCTAAGCCAAACCCTAAGTCTAACTCTAGCTCTAGAATTCAAACTCAAACCTTAATCTAACCCTAATCCTAACTCTATCTCTATTGCTAACCCTAACTCTAATTCCATCCATAACCTTAACCCTAATGGGCTATATATAACCTAGTTCTTTAACCCTAACTATAATCTAAATTTTATAACTCTAACTAGAGAGCTTGAACCCTAACTAGCTCTAACTCTGACTCAAACCCTAATTATATAACTCTAATTGTAACCCTAATTGTAATGCTAACTCAAACTTTAACTATATTACTGCCTTCTTGAGGGAACATCACACAGCCCAACCTCTCCTCTTTCTACTCAAGACTAGGGCAACTTTGTTTCTTTAAAAATATTCTTCATGTTGTCTATTTTCAAACTTCTTTGAAATAATATTGTTCCAATGCGCTATCTCAAAGAGGGGCAAAATGTAGACACCTAAATCTGATTACATCATTTAAGTAATCCTATTTAGCCATCTCCTAAGGCATCATTAATTAAGAATTAACTATTTAATTAATCTATTGTCATTCCCTTCTTAATTAATTTATTTAATTAACTATAATCTAATTGATAAAATCAAGTGATAACCCAAAATCAATTTATCAATTAAATCCCTATTCTTCTATTAAATTAAATAAATGCATAAAACTATTTAATTTAATATAAAAAAGCCCCTTTGATTTAATAAATCATTTTAAATCAATTCCCAACCCCTAACTATACCCAAATCCCTACCATTAGCTAAATCCAACCCATTGACCCATGCTAATCTTGCTTAACCAACTAATTAACCTACCTCATAAGTGCTAGCCCACTTGCATCCCTCTAACATGCCACTTGCACCCTAATTATAGGCTAAGATTAGCTTGATCCCTTCCCTAAGCATGTGCACAACTTTAACCAAGGGTTAAGAAAGTCTTAAACCAAACCAAAGTCAAAGTTCTATTGTATCCCTATTGTATTCCTATCCAAGAGCCTTAAAGGCTCTTACATGATTTAAAGGCTCCTTAAATGCCTTTTACAATCATCTTCCTTCATCTTCCCTCATCCTCCCTCATACCTCCATCTAGCCACCTATCTTGACCCTCTTCCTTATCTAATCCCCTTGTGACACTTGTCACAAGGCTAGAGCTTTGAAGAAGCACAATCTATGTGTTATCTTCTCCTTGCATCCTAGCCCTCCTTAACCAATTCCACTTCGTTGCATCCTAACCATCCATCTCACTACCCCTTGGCCTATAAATAAAATCCTTTCCCTTAACAATTTAATCAACTTCCATGCAAACTTATAATGCCCCATCAACCACCTCAACATAGCCATTTATACCCACTTCCATGCTAAATTTATCATGTTATTTTGAGAGCCTAAAAACTACCAAAATACCATCATAATGGAAAAATCCATACACACTTGCACTCATAAATCTCTCATCCATTAAATCTTGAACAACATCATTGGGCACACATCTCCATCCAAGGACACATCAACATTATCAAGGAGGCTTTTGGAGTGATCTTCCTCTTTGTTTGCACTCTTTTACACCTTCTTTTGTCTAATCTTATATGTGAGTATGTTTTTGGTTTGTGAATGTTTTCAATTTAGTTAATGTTCTTTGCATGCTACTTTCTTTCTCTACATGACCTATCTATCCACAATAATTGTAAGTAGGTCTTTTGTTCTTTTAAGCTCCTTGCTAAGATGATTCACCTTCTTTTGTATATCCTAATCCATATTTCCCTTTGTGTCTATGTTGGTTTTACTCATTCAATTGATTCATGCTTTCTTGAGATTTTGTCATTCTTTCATTAGTTTTCTTTAAAATCTTGAGATCATTTAGTAGTCTTTCATTTTCTAATCTTAGATTCATAAGCTCTTCATTTGCACCAATGAGTTCATCAAAAAAGTCTGTTTGATGAAGGGATAGTTGATGGATTTCATTATCTTTTTGTTCTATCTCTTCATTGGCATTGTCTTTTTCTTCCATGACTTCACACATCCTAATTGACTAGATTTCTTGCTCTCTTTTCAATTTTCTAACTTCTTCTTGAAAAGTAAGATTTATCTCAAGTAGATCTTTGATTGATGCATCTGCTTCATCTGAACTTCTTTCTTGGCACAAGTCGTCAATTATTTCTTCAATGTAGAGATTGTCATTCAATTGTGTTGTTAGTTCCTTTCTTTTTTGTGAAGATTGAGAGAGATGATCCTTTTCTTTTATGAGATTTTCAAAGGCCAATTCTAGATCCAGCTTCTCATTCTCAATAGCCTTTTCTTGCTTGTATACCTCTATTGCCTTTGATCTTTTCTCAAGCTGTCAAACTTTTGATATGAAAACCAAATACTCCAAATGCTCTAATACCAAATTTTGGAAATATAAGGTAGGCTAGGTTACTAAGAGGGGAGGGGTGGATTATGAACCAATAAAATCTTAACTTACTTTACCAATTAATCCTTCATATATTATTCTGATCTAATTGCATGCATGAAAGACTGAAAGAAATAAAACATTCATAACACTTTGACACAAGATATGGTGACCTAGAAACCTTCCAATAAGAAAGAAAAATAGGGGTGGGGATGATACCCAAAAGCTTTAGTATTGTAGTATAAAATTAAGCTGTTAAGGCTTACAATTGGCTACTTCTAGTGATTTTTCCTATTAGGAGCAATAAGGACTATGAGGTCCACCTTCTTAAAGGATTTACAAACATACAATGAAGTATGCACTTGGTTAAGAGATTTAGCAAAAGACTATTAAGTCTACCCTATTAAAGGATTTTACTGATACACCTGTTAGGATGAATCAGTGACTAATCTCTGATCGACAACTTTGATTTGCTGGTTGAGATTCCTTGAATTGCAATGATCACCTTGTTGTGATAGATAAATCTTTATTGTACCATATACTACTTGTAGCTTTCAATTCACTTTCATCTACTTCTTAATGTTTCTCTTTCATGTTACATTTGGATGTGATACAATATATTACATATATATCAATCCAATCAACTCATTACTACAGTTGGCTACAATACCAAATTAATCATAATTCACAAAATCAGCCCAACTGCTATAACTTGGGTTCTGGAGACAAACTAAATGATGCTTTGATACTCAGAAAACACTATCAACACTTAGAAAAGTCTAGCACTCAATTGAAGATGAAGCATGGTCCATGCTGATCACTTTTAAGTACCTCAAACTCAGTCAGCATGGTGTGACTTGGTAAACACTGAGAAACTCAATAGCTACTAAATCACTCAATTGACACTACATAACTCGATCAACACTAGATTTACTATGTTAATGCTATGAGCTCGATAGACACTGTAGAACTTGGTTAACACTATGATCTTCTTTACTTTTTCTGGATAGCTTGGTAGCCACTGCTATGCTTGGTTTACACTATATATTGCCTCTAAAGCTTAGTAACAACTATAGAAATTGGCAAACACTATAAATTGTCCTAGGTGCTCAATAGACACTATGAAGCTTGGCATGAACTACATTCTAGCTACTTGGCTTGGGAGCAACTAAAACACTTGGTTAACACTACTAGATGAATGATAAGCTCAGTAGCAACTATAGAGCTCAATAGCAATGTTAAATCACTAATCGACAAACTGACCTTAATGTCAACAGATCTAGCTGATCTAATTTCAAGAGATTCAAATTTGATGTTGCATCATAATTTCCTTTTTCTATGGCATGTTCCTTAATTAATTTCTATTGTTATTATTATTATTCAAATGAAATATGTTTTATAAAGTGAAATAATTTGATTTTATTTATAAAATATTTATATAATTTAACATATTTTTTATTCAACATATTATTATTATTTGAAGCTATAAATTTTTTTTCTAATAAGCTCCCATAGAAAATGAAATACTTTGCATAAGTTCCCACTCAATCCTTAATTAGCTCAAAAAACCCTAAACCCAAAAAATAGAACAAAAACTTGCCAAGCTCTAATACCACTTGTAAGGAAGAAAAAGATATGTGGAATTGCTTCCTATGCTAATCTTGAGAGGGTGATTATGAAATTTTTAACTTAAGTAAATTATTAAGATTTTAAGACACAAACAAGATCATTAATGAAACAATGATGAGCACAAAGCATAATGATTATTGTTGGGAAACCCTTATGGGAGAAAAAACCTACACTGTAAGACATGAGTAATGCATTATCAAGTCTATGGAGATCACAAAATACCTCAAATACAAGTTATTACAAGAGTATCACCTCAACACAAACTTGGAGAAACTTCACAAGAACTCTTCTAGCATATGATCTTGGAAATAAAAATGTTCAAATTCCTCCCCAAGTCCTTTTATATTTTTCTCACAACCTAGAAACCACATGGGGTTTTATAATACCATGTGCAATAACCTCATTGACACATGTTACACATCCTTGAATTGTATTTCCCAAGATAGGCATGAACCAATTTAAAAATAGTGTCTCGCATCCAAAGTCTTAATCCCTATTGTTTATCCTCATAATTGTCACACCATGTGTCATATAGATTGCAAAAATAACATCCTATATTTTACTATGGAAAGGGCACCTTTCTAGAACTAAATTTACCTTCTCCAAGGAACCAACGTCTAGAAAACTTCCTAGCTACTTTGTAGAATTATCTAGAAAATATTGCAAGCTTGAGACACATATTTTCTTAATACTATGCATTTGACAAACACATCTATCAACCCATTATAAATAACATCTAACCTAAAATACTAAATACTCTTTCAATTTTAATAAGATGGATACAATACCCTTTTTCAAAGCTCCTAGTTTGTAGTTGACTAGGGGATGTTGGAAAAGGTGAATTGATTGGCTTGGATGAAAAGTTTTGTAATCCTTCATGAGCAAAACTGTGTCTTTTGTAGGTAGTAGTGATAGAAATCCATGATATCCCATCTCAAGATGTTTGTATTTTTGCTGATAAAATTATTTACATCATATTGATTCTCATCATGAATAAGGAGGTCTCATACAAGCTCATCACAAATCTCATAATGCATTGGATGGTAAAAAATAGAAGACTTTTAATTTAATTTTATTATTTTAGATTCCAAATACACATCATTTGACATGAAGCACTCTAATTCCATTCAGATATTATACATGCATTACCACAACTAATGCTAAGGAAATCACAATTCTAAAGCAATCCTAATAGACTTGGGAGGAATGTATGTCTCATCTCTCATACAGATATAGTGCATCAAATAGTGCTGCATTTAAATAAAATGTAACAATTATGTGGTTTATTTAAATTGACTTTTAGAACTTTATAGATATGATATCTTAAGTCTTTGTCAATATCTCTTTTGAGCATGCAAGGAAGCTTGGCAGAGAAAATATTACTAGCAATTGCACCTTTGGTGCAATGGATACACCAAAGTGTGGAATATCAACAAATCCAAAAGTTGGTTTTATTTCTTGATACATTTCTGTAGTACATTTAGACAATTAATAGACATAACAAATAATATTGTTTATGTAGGAAAGGTCTTAATAGAGCATTACACAACTTTTGGCTGAAAAATGTTGAAGATTCATAACCATTCGGATGCACCAAAAAGCAATTTTATGGCACATACAAAAAAACACACTTAATGACACTTTTCCCAACCAAATGCATTTGAGAACCACTTAAGTTGGGTATATATAAGTGGAAATGAGAAAATAATGAAAATAACTTTGAAGAGTATTGACTAATTATCATATAATGAGAGTGGTAAAAAAAATTTAAAATAATGATAAAATAATTTTATTTTTTTTAGTATGTGTCACAAATATATCAAACATATCAAGTTAAATGCTTCTAGTTTTTAGTATTGATGGTTTTTATATCCATTCTATAAGTGTATTATAATTTTATTTCTAGTGTAATATCCATCCCCCTTCCAAGACTTCTTTTCTTCAGGTTTCTTGGAATATTGGTCCTTCCCTTATATTATGCCATGTTTGGTTTGAGAGGAATAGGAGGATCTTTCATGATGTGCAGTTTGAGATCAAGCACCTGTGGGGGAAAATTGTTAATTCTCTTCATAAAACACTCCTAGCTAAATGTGACATTAGTAGAGGTCTGGATCCTACAGATGTTGGTATTTACTCACGCCTTTCCTTTCCTCTTCAAGGCAACACTCCCTCAGTCCCCCACAACTGCTTTGGGAATAGAGCTAGGAAACACTCTCAACATGTTAATCCTAAGGGGCATTGGTCTCCTCTTGAAGCAGGCATCCTTAAAATCAACACTGATGGTTTTTTTTAGGGAAATCTTGGTCCGGATGGTATTGTGGGAGCTGGGTCTGATAGGTCTGGTGATATTCAGTTTCAATTTTCTATATACAAGGGTTACCATACTAATAAACTCATGGAAGCCCTGGCCATCTTGGTTGTAGTGGAATAGTGCTATCAATGTGGCTGGAAAGTAATTATCTGTGAGATTGACTCATAGGCGGTTGTTAATTTATTGAATAGAAGGAACCTTGTGCATGTCGATTGGCATTTAGCTCTGGTTATTCAACATATCATTCAGTTATGCAATTCTTTGGATTTTGTGTCTTTTATGCATATCCCTCGTGAGTGGAATGGTGTGGCTGATTGTCTAGCTAAACGGGCCTTTGAGCATGGGCCAGATTGAAACATTATTGATCATAGGATGCTTCCTCTTGATTTATCTCAGATGCTAGTTCAACTTGTTGACTAAGATAAAGCTTTGTAGTTCTCTTTGTTTTTTGTGTTGTTCTACTCTCTTTGATATTCAATAAAAAATTTACCCCTCTTTTAATTTAATATTGTAATTATATATTTCATATTTATATGTATAATAACTACTAATCTTATGTTATATATAATATAATTTTAAACAATTCTTAGATGAAATGAATAAATGTTTCATTCAAAATTTAAATTATCTTAATAATAGTAAAATATATCTATATCTATACTTTTAAAAAAGACTGACCTGTGTCTACAACTAAATTTGTTGTGATGAAGCATGAGCTGAATCAGAAAAATTAGAAAAGCTTCTACTTTTAACAATAGTTTTTATTAGAACAACCTCTTAGTGTTTCTGCTTGAATAAAGCCAACTTCTATAAAAACTGGATAATGTAATCCATTCATGACAACCTGGATAATGTAATTGGTGTTGCAATATCAAAAAAAAACCTTAAAAAATATAAAATAAAAATTCGTGCATGCTCTGTTTTCTGAGTTTTCTTTCCTCCCCTGTTTTCAAATTGTCTTATTGTATGAAAGCTTCAAGGAAAGATTGAGGACATGAGTGTCAGATTGGAGCAACGGTGTTTGCTCGGGGTTGTCAATAAAATACTTTTTGATCAGAGATAGTCTAAGTTTTAAAGCTACGATATTACAAATTGAAGAAAGAAAGTAGTTGCTAGGAGATTGTTGCATAAAGTCTAGCCCTGTTTTAGAGTTATATACAGAATTTCCAATGTATAATAAAAATTCTTTGAAATATAAGTACTTTGAGGGATGATCAATTCATTCAAATTATATATTTACAGTTATAGATATGTCAAGATGACAATGCCATAAAAAGTGAATGTGGCTAAAAACAGAAAAAGTTGAGAATGTAGCTATCAGTAAATCAAAAAATACACATATGAATGTGATGAACCCCCTTTTACGCTGGGAACCATTGATTAGAGAAGTCAAGTTGACCTTTTCATATATAAAACACCTTTGCTATAAAAATGAAAATAAATATATCAATAATCTTTGCAAAACATAAAGTGGATTACTTAGATGTACATTAAGATATAAACTTGGTATTAAATTTATTAGCTAAGACAACTTTCGAGAATAAGATGTAACATGTTAAAAATCATTTAATTCTTTGCAGTCTAATTCTTTATGAATTAATAGAACTATTTGAAGCACCCAGTGATGTCGGTGTAGACATATTGTCTACTTGTGTTGACATGATTTAATTCCATTCTTACCCTTCATAACTCCCCAACAGACAGAAAATGTTTTCCTAACTCTTCTATAGACAGTAAATAATAGAGTACCAAATGTTGAATGTCCGGTGTTTAAGGACAATTAGGATCCCCGCTATGAACAACATGACAAAAACTGAGTAGAAAAGTAATGCAAATAGCCATCTTATACCAATCCCACAACTAGAAAGTGGAGGCACGAACTACCCTATCAACAATGCAGTCATCAAGCAATTGCAAGATATGAGATTATTTCTTATATCTTCCATTCCTCTCTTCCCCACTTTGATAGGGGCTAAATTTTTGTAGTGCCCACTCACATCAAATATCATCATTTGATCCTACACAACAGAGAATGAATTTCTCAAAACCTATGCCTAGAATCTTTAGTATATCCTGAACATTTTATCTAAACAAAGAATGGTGTTTCTCACAATAAAAAATAGCTGTAAAGATGTTAATTGATAAATTAAGCTTTAGATTTCATATCATTTTAAATGATATTATAAGAAAATCTAGCAAATAAACTTTTTAATAACTCTTGTAAATTTAGATTTTAATGCCCATCTAAAATGATATCTCTAATCACAATAAATTTAATGACGAGTTTAGAATGTTTCAAAGAAGTTTAAAATATTTACAATAGACAAATTTATTATTAAAAAAATATTGTCTAAAAACTTAAAGAAACAACAGACTTTGATTTTTTTCCCGAGATCATTCAGAGATGGTTTTAAAAGATTATTTAAAATGTAGGAAAAAATCTAGATTCTCAAATTTCTTATATAATATTAACCTTCATTAAACTTTCAAATATGATCACCTAGAAAATAAATGATAAGAGGAAATTCAGAACAGAAAAAATTAGAGTTATAAGAATAAACTATACTATATATATAATTTCAAATAAAAAGCATATCAAAATTCCATAATCTCACAGAACATTAGCAGATGGCTTAAATGTCACTTAACCCATTAATGAGCTGAATATTAAGAACAAGAAGTTGAAGATCATTAATTCTTTAGATTCTACAGTTAATAATTTAAGCATAACAAGATTTAAAATAGTGGAACTGTTGGTCTAATCGCATAAGAAGATGGAGATGTCTAGATGCCAATGACTTAAACATCACAAACCAAGACTTGATTCCTACACTAAAATGTTAAATAGTCAAGATTGATCTATTTTTCGAAAAACTTAATTTCTTCTCAATCTAGATGGAAATGTCTAATTACTGAGATGGAAATGGCAAGATTTAAAAAGGCCTAATTACTGAGATGGAAATGGCAAGATTTAAAAAGGCAAAGTACTTGTAGAGCTGTTAACACTAAAATTACAAGTACGATCAAAGCAGAGAAAAACCACCATGGCTTGGAACCATAAGTGGTGATAAATTCTAACAACAGCCCAATAAAATCACCCCATAGACGACGATGTCTAAAAAAGGCCAGACGTTTCTGCCACTTCTTATGGTAACCATTAATGGATTTAGCAGCATTATCTATAGATTCGTACCTGGGAATTTCTGTGGGCGTCACCATAGAATTCCAAAGCTGAGCGATCTCTCCACTTCTCAACAGACCCACATCTCTAGCGCTGTCAACCAGGTCGTTCATTAGAATGGCATACCTTGTAATGGGTTTCTCTTTTCCTTTGGACCCTATTTCCAAGGCAATCAAGTTTCTGAGTATCACTTCAGATCTGTCATCTACTTTGAACTCGGGCAAATACAGTGTAGAATTATTCTTGTCAAACTTAACTTGTTTGATTCCACCGTCCAGTCTCTTGAATTTCATTCCTCCCCTTCTTAGCTCCCCTATAGATGGAACATGTTCTTCTGTCTCATCTGGTGTCTGGGATAGGAAGTTCATAATAGAGTACAAAATGTCAAAGATGAAGATCTTAATGTAGTGCAAAATGACAAATATAATCCCCAATATGAACAACATGACAAAAACTGGAAATAAAATTATTGCAAATAGCCATTTCATACGAAAGCTCAATAATTTAGTCTAAGGGGAAGGTCGCTTTTGATCAGGGACCGGCCTGTCAACAATGTAGTCATGAAGCAGTTGCAAGAGATGAGTATCTTCGTTGCATTTCAGATTCCCCGCACATGGTATTTTGATGGGAGATAACATTTTAAGTGCCGACTCAAGCCAGACATAATCAGTTGATCCCTCAATCTCATTTCTGATTTCCTTCAAAACCCAGAACGGTAGTTGATTTTCCATCTTGACCATGTCTTTCACAATTTCTGTCAAAAGAGGATGATGTCGGTTTCTGCTAAGAATACTATCCATGAGAGTCGACATCTCAGCTTTATCTTTAGCTTTTCCGAATCTGTGAAGGACTTCAAGAACAAAATAGGCATCCCTCACCATCATCCACGCCACTACTTCTTCATTGCTCAGTTTAATTTCTTTAGCATAGCTTTTCTTTAGACTATGCTGTTTATCTTTGCCCTTAAACTTCTTAACTAATGATTTCAAACCTTCCATGTTTCCTTCTGTGATGATTTTAAGATGCATCTTCCTTGCCACTTCTGACTTGAGCAGTTCAATGTCATCATTCAATACATCTTCTTTCCGAAAATGGTAAGGCCCGAAGGAGATGACATGGGGATGATAGAAAACCTCATCAGAATTATGCGAGAGAGCTTTTGGAACGGTATGAATGAGACCACGGTGGGATGTATCTGGTCTGCTTTTTTTATCTAAACTTTTTTCAACATCAACAATCCAGTCGAAGTCATTTCTCTCCTCTTCCCGCATCATCGAAGACAACTGCAGAGAAAGGTTAAACCGCCTATGCAAATTGAAGATGTCTTCGCTTCATTAATCGAATGGTTCCTTATCCCAGCGGATGGGCCACCCTTAAACATCACACACTAAGCTTTGACTGCTTAGGTGTGATGTGGACCCTTCTTTTCGTGCTGCTGTGGAGCCCTCAGACGTTTCCGTTTCCATTCTCTTCTCCATAGCAGTTCTGTGACTCCTTACTGACTCCGTAGCAGTTCTAGTTCGAGTAACAGTCACCGCTACACTTTAATTTGAATTCAATTTTTGAACTCTCCCGCCCAATACTCTGCCAGTGCATGGGTTTGTGTCCAGACTTTCACTTGCTGACACCGCCACATCACCTCAGGACCCACTCCGCCAGTTTTCAAGGTTTTCCGGCAAGGCGCTATGTCGCCGTCGGAAAACCTTGCCATTTTCCGATGGCGCCATAGCGCCTTGCCGGATTATCTAACTTCCCGGCCCGAGAGTGAAAGCTTCCATGACGAGGGTCTCGGCCCCGTTCCGTCCAGATGGAAGGGCGAGTGTGAAAGCGGAGACCGATTTGATTCGTCCATGTGCAACAGAAAACTCATCGGAGCAAGATTCAATTTCTCGGTGGGCTACAAATCGCATGTGGGCGAGGACTTCATATCTCCAAGAGACAGGCAAGGCCACAGCACACATACTGCTTCTACTGCTGTGGGTTCTACTGTAAGGGGGGCCAACTACAACGGCTTTGGCAAAGGAACGGCTATGGGGATCGCCCCTGCCGCGAGACTGGCTGTTTATAAGGTCTGTTGGGGAGAGCAGGGCGACTGCGATGCGAGCGACATAGTTGCTGCAATGGAAAAAGCTTATTTGATAGGGTCCTTTAAATTTGAGTGAGGTCTTTGATTTGTGTAAGTGTTATTAAATGCACCATACTAAGCTTTCTTATCATATTGATAGGGTTTTGCAACATAAATCATGATAATCCATGGTAGCCACATCACATACGACATCATCAATGGATTTGGAACCAGATGCAAAAACATAGTGTAAGTATTTGTGATCTACAAAGATGAATCATTATCCTTCCACCCAATTGAATTTGGATGAGGATGTAGATTCATTGACAAATGAGGTTTATGTAAAGTAGACTTTGCAATTAATTTTTTTATGAGCCATTATTGGTGATACAATATACATAAATATCATTTATCAAATGAGCATGAGTGATAGATAAATTGTCACATTCACCTAAGATTTTTTTTTTAAAGTATAAATCGTGTGGTGACACATAGACATATCAATAAAATAAATATTTGAAGCATAATTATTAAGTTCAAACTTGTTTTGGTATCATAATTGATGATGTCAAATTGACACCTTAGAATGCTCAAATGCTATATAATCTCCTGTACATAGATAAATGTAAAAATTGAATTACCATAATTTATACAAATTATAAAAATTAGCATCTCTCAAGACTAATGAAATTCAAGTTGGTTTAATTATGAAGCAGATACATTCAAGGCTTGAGAAATTTTCTTGGAAATATAAGATCTAACACACTCTACATATGATTTTTTGATCCTCTAAAAAGAATACAATATTTATTGAATTTTAAGAAATAAAATAGTTTCTTTACTAAATACACTAATAGATCATCCTTTGAAAGATTCACCAATTTGAGTTTCTGTTCTTTAGAAATATATATATATATATATATATATATATATATATATATATATATATATATATATATATATATATATATATATATATATATATATATATATAGTGGCTACTTTTTAATATACATGTGTCAATTTCTATAAATTTATAAAAACATATACACTTTCACCAAAATAGGACACGAGGACACTCATTAGAATTACACAAAATACTTGGAAAGAAAGAAAAGAAAAGAAAAACAATAATAAAGCTTCCTAAGTCGTAGATAAACACTAGAGGGAGGCTAAGGGGGTTTCTAGTCATTTGGTTTTCACCATGAATTTGTGGGGTCCAATGCAATGTTGGGAATGGACTAACCCTTATCAATAGTTACTTCACCCTCCTCTTTAACTTTATCATCTTTGCACACAAATGGAATCTCTAGAGCCAATCCAAGGAGCTAGATAGAGGAGTTTGGTTATCCGATACCTTCTTTAATCACAACCTAATGAATTCCACCATGAAATGATGGATTTAGAGGAGCTAGAGAACATTCACAATATTAGTGACACAAAGTATGGATAGATTGCAGGAAGAATTATTTTCCAAGGGGTACTTGCCCATAGTGTAATGGGTATGGTCTAGAGATCAAGAAGCTCTTGGTGGTGGAGCACCTCTAATCCCACATTATTGACTTAATCATGGGCCCAGAAGCATAAAATTGTTAGAAATACAAGTTGTAGTAAAATGTGAAATGTAAGTTTCAATAGAACTTTGAGAAATTATAACATCTTATCATTCCATAAAGAAAGATTAATCTCCACCTTAAAAGCATCCTAGATTTGGGTATACTTAAAGGGGATGTAAGGCCAATCCCCTAAAAGAAACCAATACTAGGAAAAGGTTTTAGCCGAAAGGAACAAAATTATCATGTATCTAAATTCACAAATTTTGAGGATGATAACAAAGCTAGAAGAGGTGTTTGAAGGAATCTAGTTGCTTGTAGGATGATGACAGTCCAAAATACCCATATACCAAAGGTGTAAACCCATAGGAAAGTATCAAAATGAATTTACAACATAAAATGATTAAGATTAGGATCAATAATACCCAAGCATATATTTGGGGACTATTATTTCCATAAAAATAGGGGTGACTGCAAATATTGGCAGTGTTGAAGACTCAAAGAAGAAACCATGAGAAAGTTTATAGAAAGTAAATGGCAGATCAAATGCATCTTATATTTATAGAAAGTTATCTTAAGAGAGAAATTCTAGTACTTCAACAAACATTGAACAATATAAATACCAATGCTATGTAGCATAATAAAAGGTAGAGAAGAAACAACCATTTCAATATCTCTTGATGTCTCTATGAGAGCTTAAATTGGGTTGTGATAGCTTCCCAAAAGAAGAGATTCATAGTAGATCCAGAGAAATAGTCACAAAGGGTACAAGTATTATATTTTGAAATCACAAGAAATAAGAAATAAGAAAATGGATGAAGAGGAATCCCTTGAATTTGAATAAGAATACACTACTATATAATATATTGATTGCTAAAAAATATGATTTGAAGAAGCTGAGTTAGACCACCAAAGCTAAGGCTTGACAAAATGTAATGCCCCGCCAAGGGATCCAAAGAATTAACCTAGAATTTCACTAAGTTTGGTAGCATTTTTTTATTTTTTTTTAAAACATGAAAGTAAATACCACATATAACTCATGCACAATAACGGAAGCAATAGTAATGTCCATCTGAAATTAAACATATCATACATAACAGATTACATACTTTAAGATCCCTTAACGTTGAATTACATACATGAATCCATCTAGTACAACATCCACATGAAGTAATAATGATAAGTCCAATGTTTATTCATTACATTTCAAATACTCCATCATCCATTGTCATGCCATAGGGTATGACAAGCTCAAAGAATATACATACATAGAATAAGGTACATCATCCTATTCTAATCCATGATACATCAAAGTAAAGATAATCACATGATACATCATCATAGAAGACATATACATCCATCATAAAGATCAAACATAATAAACTAAGTGCATGGTTCCTCCCAACCGTTAATAGCATCATTAGACCATCATGGGTCCTATCCATCCCTCTGTGCGTAACATTCCAAATCACCGAAGAGATCATCGGTATTAACATAGTAGGAATGTCACTCCTAACATATACAACATCATATGTAGAAAGTAATCTAACATGCAAATATAAGCATAAGATAACATTTAGTCCTAAGCATATTGTCATTTAGTGACCATTACCTTAGAAACACGAGAGAGCTTTAATTTTGCAAAAGGAACATTATCTTCAACTACAATTCCATTTTAGGAAAACCAAGTCTCCATATCAAGGACCCAACTATGGAGCACAATAAGATGTTGAGATCCATCATGGATTTTTATTTAGTAACTTATTGAAGCCTCTTCCATGACCATAAAGCTACTAGATTACTATATCATCACACCGACAAGTTCAACAACTCTCTTAGCTAAAAATTCAAACATATTATTATGATTTAAAGCTAATCAAATAATTTAAGCCTCCCAATAATATAGAAGTAAGAAATCTAATCAGTAGCTTAAGAAGAGATTTGGAGACAAAAGAACAAAGATTTATTGATAAAGGGTGCTCCCCTTAATACCATAAACTCATAACAAAAACAAAGAAACAATAGAAAATGCCAGAACAAAATATGGACTTCTTATTTGTGTCGCAAATGCATAATTACAAAATCCATAACTACAATATGCTAGCCCACATGGGTGCCTTCATTATGGTAAATCTGCAAGACAAGCTGTGAACTATCACCTAGAGTTGTCATAGACAATGTTCAGGCCTTTCTTAAATAGGCAATTTTATGCCCCCCGGGAAGGTTCTAGATGTTCACACTTAATACCTAGGGCTGAAAAACCCTAACAATACATATAGAGTCGGCTAAATACATTTTTGATAAATTATTTTAGAAATTTCATCAGCCCAACTTCGGAAAGCCATAACTCTTGAACCATTGCTCCGATTGGCTATTACAATCAATTTTCGGAAAAGCCAGCTTCTAATCTATAGGCTCAAAATGGCACAAGCACCCTTCCATCTTGTTTTTAAACCTAATCTTGGCACTCGAGGGCCTCCAACAGAGAGCCTGAAGGTTTTTTACCAAAATTTTTCACTGAAAATCTACAATAGCATCTCTTGTACTTAAGCTGAACCTTCATGTACAAAATGAGAACATTCCGAGCTGATATGAAAAACTTACTAAAAATAGCAAGTTCCCACAAATAGTAACCACCCTATCTACCAGTCCTTATTAAAATAGAAAAGACTAAAAATGAAATATTTTTGGGTGATGCAAGATTACTGTTACACCCAAGATGCTCTTGCATCACTTATACAAAATTAAATTACAATATTCTCTACAAAATAACATTACAAAGCTTGCATTCCAATATGCCTCTATGTGAGGTAAAGATATATTAATATAAGCAAGTAATATGATTTATTTGGATGAGTTAGAATAACTTACATATTTCACATGAACAACCAAATATAAGAAAAATTAACAAACAGAGTAACAATATACTAAGTTATGCTAGCCCACTAAAACTATGAAACTAACATTTTAGTTTCACTATTGAGTTTTTATTTTTGACATTTACATAGGAGGAATAAAACTAATAAAAATAGTCCCTAGCTAATAACTTGCAATATATCCTATGCACCCTCTGAATCATCATTTAGTTTATTATAGAAATAATACAATTAGTTTTAAATAAAGTATCCTTCAATTTGAAATTTGAATGAGTATAAAATAATCTTCCAACATTCCATGATAAAATATTACAATTTATGAAAAAAAAATTAAGGGCAGGATCTCCATCTTGTGGTAACACTCCAAATCGATTAGCTGCATAAAAACTATGTTCATTATTTCATCTATCATTTACAAGATGATAGGTGGGGGTCTTAATATTTGTCTACGATTAGGAGATTCATTATTATGTCTATAATTTGAGACTTGAGATTGAAGTTCTCAGCCTTTTTCTAACAATAGGAGGAGAAATGAATTTATATAGTAATTTCAGCAAAACTTGAGAGTGCATGTTATTAGGTTGTTTGGGTAAGTATACAAAATTGTGGTTCCTAAAGTTGGGTACAAGTGGCCTCTTTTATTCTAGAATCAGAAATTTCTAAATTTCTATAAGTATTTGAAGATGTTACACTCAAAATTTGATGATATGACAAAAATAAAAGTAACTTAGTCCTTTGAATCTAGTTTCTAAACTACTAAGTTTTCTTTCTGAAATGGTTTATTTTTAGGCTCTCAAAAAAGGGGACCATAAAAAGTGGTGCTATTTTTCAAGGAAAACATAACATAGTTAACTAAACAAACAAAAAAAAATCTATGTTAAAGATGAGCTCTATCTTGATATATTCCTAAATTAGATCCAAGAGTTTGATAAGTACTTTGAGATCAATGACATGAACAAAGATTATCCAAATAGAGAAAAAAATTGTCTCCAAGTTGAATTTGCATGCAATATTATGGTGGGAAATGTGCAAATTTTGAGAACATAGAGAAAAGTAGAACTTCGGCCTAAGATGTTAAGATGTCTAAGAGCTTAATTCTTGTCCTTGCATAATGATTATGTATTGCATGGGTGAGCTCTTTAAAGAATAGATGTGAAGATGATGTGGAAAAATAATGAAATAAAAGTATAAAAACTTAGGCCTTGTTATTAATGAGTAAGGTTTTAAAAATCCTATTCATAATTCTGGCCTGTTGAAGATTATCTTTTTGTATATTCATGTCCTTTCCACTATGATGATTCTCACAATATTATCAATTGTTTTCATTTTTCTTATACCCTTGAGATGTTCCAATTTCTACATAATTTCACTTAGTCTCACTTATTCTTTTCTTTCTCATCGATCCTTTCTTCTTCCTATACATGAGCATTTTTTGAAATATTATGTGGGAAGCATATTTTATTGTCTCTTCTTGATTTAATCTTGTATTCTCTTATTTCATGATGTTTTATCTCTATAGTTATCTCTATATGTTGCCTCTCTTTGCATTTCATGAGTGTTTATTTCTTTCTTCTTCATGTTGCTTATGTTTATAAGATGTTTAGATGTTATAATGTCTCTTTCCCTTTATAATGTCTCTTTCCATGTAAACAATAGATGTTGAGCATGTTCAGGTGCAGAGCCAATCTAAATTTTAGTGGTGCCAAGCATCAGTATCAACAAGTGTCGAGTAACACAGAATTGATCATATTTGGTGTTAAGTGTTTTTCATGCATGTTTTTACTTTCCATGTTATTTTAATATCTCTCATTGATGCAGAGTTGGTGGATGGTAACCTCCTTGATCATATCAAACAACAATCTACTTCAAAATGTAACAACTTCTTCTTTACAAAATTCCCCTCAAGGCCTCCTTTCTAGGCTACCCAAGTACACCTAGTGCCTTCCAAACATCATATCTTTACACAAGAATTCAACCTTCATTTTAAATTCATAAAATGTCTTCTCATGCCCTACTTACCATGTCCCAACAACCCATTTAATAAGCACAACCAATCTTCTACCCAAGACTCACATTCAGCCTTTAAAGCTAGTAGCCTTTTCACATGGATCAACTTCCTTGAACCCGACCTTAGATCACAACTAGACATTGGTTCCCCTATCACTCTTAATGTTTTGAGAAAACCTTAACTTCTCCCTAATACCCTATTCAACCTCTTTAGACACTATCCAAGCATACCATACTCCTTTCATCCATTAAAAACAACCTTGGAAAAAATTCTCATACCTTCTTGATGTCTCCTGGATAGACCCGAAAATAGATATGTATAACTTTTGAACCAGACAATATTTTCTCAATCTAACCATTGATATTCGGCATAATTTGGTCCCAAACAACATATAAAAATATGAGAGAAATCCAACGGTGGGGTTGGGAGATATATCTATCGCAACAGCACCCAATTTTCTGTGACAAAATCTCTCTCTCTCTCCGTGACTATCATAGACCCCTTTTCCACACTCAATCCTTCTCCAAACCACTCCAACTGATCAAATGCATCATTATGGATCCATACAAAAATAATAAATCACCCCATATCCCCAACATTAAGGGAAGTCACTCCATGGTGACTAGCTCCAAATCAGAGCATGTTCTCTGTCAGCAAACTTCACTACAACCGTTTGTAGTTCTTCAACCACTTCTTCTCAAATCCCCTGCATAAGATAAGTATGAACCAATAATATATTACATCTTCATCCTCTCCCACCAATCATAGGATCTACAGAGGGTGGGAGAGATTCAACATTCTAAGAACTTCAAAACAATAAAAGGTTAGCTGTGTCTAATTAGTCACTGGTTTTGATACACCAATCTAATATTCTTAAACAAAAACTCAATGAAATGATAACAAGAATGAAAGGGAGTGTGGGATACCACTAATGCCACATTCTAAATCATTCCTACATTAATATCACATTGCAAACAATTACTACAACTCACTGTCTCATACTTGTACTGTGAATAAAGAGTAAATTGTAGAGAATAGACTTAGTTTTAT
Organism: Cupressus sempervirens; assembly: GCA_028749045.1. Classification (NCBI taxonomy): domain Eukaryota; kingdom Viridiplantae; phylum Streptophyta; class Pinopsida; order Cupressales; family Cupressaceae; genus Cupressus; species Cupressus sempervirens. The sequence continues at coordinate 809,683,423 of CM053789.1, forward strand.
TGATTAAAACTTCACTACAATACTTTTCTCGGTATCCACCATCTATCCATACTATCTAATCACGCCTACATTCCCTCTATAAAGCCTTTCAAGGCCAGATATTCTCTACCCAACCGTAACAGTCAGTTAAATGACTGTTATAAGTTGGTTACAATTTAGCCTTTTAGGTACATTTTGACCATTTAATACCCTTAACCACTATGACAAGCCAAATATGTCAACTACAAAATTTCATCATAGATTCAATTACATTCAACTCTAGATATATCAAGTCCATTTGTTGTTCATGAGTCTCATGAGTCTATATGACTCTCCTTTCATGCTTTTGTCAAGGTGCCCTGCACCATACTCCCAAGGATCAAATCAATCCAAGTCTCTTTGGATTGGGTAATTTTCTTCCTCTTCCTCCATTCTTTTTCCACCTCTTGTTGAGGATCATCTATGTCAATGTAACCCTGTACCTACAAACAAGTATCATGTGCCAAGCACACACTCTTGCATTCTCCATCTCATAGATGTCTGCAACCTTAGTACTTGCATGGAGAACAATACAAAATTCCTGCAAACCTGTCATAACAATGTTAGAAACAAAACCAATCAAATCTTTAACCAAAACAAATGCTTGGTGCCGTATTCCTTCATCTATTGCTGTCAGCACAAATAGAGGTAAAGAATATAGTTGCTAATGAAGACCTGAAAAGAAGAACATTTGAAGATGAAGGTATGATATTGATTGGCGATATATTGTGCCCATTGAAAACAGGGCAGAAAATGGGTCAAACTTTTTTCTCAAAGGCCCAGGTGAATGAAGCTGATGAAATAACCACCAAGGATAAGGTGGAATGCAAAGGAAAAAGGAAAGAGGATGATGATAAATTTTTAAAAATAACAGAGGTTTTCAAGCACGAAGAAGGCAGCATATTGATGACGAATGAAGAGAAGATGCATCAAGGAATGTGTACTCTAAATATGGAGATGAAATATTTCAATCTAATGGATTGTTTTTGTATTCTTATTCTAATTTTGTTGCAGGTACATGGGGCTATGGTGGAAATGCCTAACATGGTGAAATTGTTGGAGTTTGGTAAAGGTTACATGCTAGAAAGCATATGCTACTGTTTGTTGTTTCTATTGATTTGGCTTATGGGTACTATACCTAAAAGAAAGAGAAGAAGATCTAAGAAGAAATCCAAGGATGTAGACCTCAATAAGATGTATGAGAACATGAAAAACAAGTCTGAAAAAGGTGGATTCAAACATCGATCAGCACATGAAGAAGGAGAGGACAGTCTTGAAGAGTTTCAAGGGAAAAGAGGATACAAGGTGTCTACAAGACAAGTACAAATGCATAAGGAAGAAGCATACATTTCCAAAATATGGAGATACATTTTCTAATGCTTATTTTTCAGGTGCACAGTTCCTTAGGGATTGGGAAACATTTGAAGTCAGGAAGTATGGTGCAGGAGCACTAGGGCTAAGGACAAAGACCTAAAAGGAACTGGGATCACTGAATAGATTCTAAGAGGAAAAAAAGGATGAACATGACCTTGAAGGGTAATTTTATGTAATAAGACCATATAATGGTCCTTTAATAATGTTTTGATAGTGCTTTGATAATTTTGTATTAAGATCAATTATGTAAGCCTTAATGGCATTTGGGGGGATAGTATAGGTCTAAATATGAGGATTGAATTCCTAAGAGGATATTTAGAAGGCATTTAAATAATAAATGCAAATATACCATGTATGGGTTGAGTTGACAATGGTAGTCAGCAACTTGACAACTTTTATAAACTTGCAAATTGTAAACAGACAGTTTTAGACTATTGTAGGGAGTTGGGAGTTGGTTATTTGGGTTGTTATTGGTTTGTGGGAGTGTAGAGGATCCATATAATGAGGATCCACGTGAGTATGAAGGTAGGGAAAGTGGAAGGGAGTTTAAGAGGTTTTGTTGTGTTGAAGAGACAATGTAATGCAATTTTTAATTCAATAAACTTTAATTCTCTGCAAACTTGATAGTTGTTGTTGTGAGGGTACAATCAGCCCTTTTGTGGTTGAAAATTATTCATTTCAATGTGAATTTGATTAGAAATGGAGTAATACATTTTTGGTTTAAAGCATTATTCATTTCATGTGTTATTTTTATTGTCTTGTGAAGATTTAAAGGCAAAGAACGTCAATTTGTTTTGACTATCCCAAATAGAGAATCAAGTGCAATCAACATTTTGCTTTGAACACACCATGAATGGATAGGGCCTCCTCACTTACTGTGATTAATGTGACTATGGGGAGAGCCCATTGCATGTATTATTTGTTTCATTGAGTCTTTTATGCAGGGATGACAAGAGGATTGAGAAATGGATCAGTCACTGAAGAGAATGTTGATTGAAGGGATGACTGTCATTGAAAATTTCAGTCCTAGTGTGGGGGACATATCTCTAAATTGAACCGTTGGAGAGGACGAAGTTAAAGATTAAATATTTTAGTTATAACTACAAGTTTAAAGAATTCATAAGAAAGTATACAAAAATTGAAATGAAGCACTCAGATTTCCGTATTTAGTCCAATGTTTAGACAAACAAATTTCAATTCAGAGAGCCATGTACCATGTATCCAATATACCCTACAACCAAATATTGAAACTTTAGATTTATAAGTTACTACTTCCATTTAGACAAACAAATCATAGAAAACCACACATATTCTCTCTACAAGATATTCAAAAGTTTGTCTACATCTTTTTCATGAAACAGGGTTTCCCGAAAAGAAAAAAGCATATATGACAGTTAAATAAAATATTTAATAGAAAGGATTGAAATATTATTAGAGACAGATGCATGCACTAGATATTCAACAGAAAAGATTAAATATTATTAATAATGCTTCCCAAGTATGAGAAAATTGAAATTCAGATAGGTATCCCATGTAGCTCACAGCCAAACTATGAAAATAGTATTATGTACCCCACATATCATGTATAGACCTAAATAGTTTTTTATGAAAATTGGGCATTTTCAAAAATCTGGCTTAAAATTAGAATTGAGATTTGTCTAGATCATCAAAATAAGGATGTTGCATTTCCTTTTTGGCTGAGATTCTCTTGGATGGTTCATAAATCAACATTTTTTGCAAGAAGATACATATTATTTTTTGTTATTTTACTTTCATGTATACAAAGTTGATTGAAATGGAATGAAAATAGGACAAAAATAGGTGATATTGAAATAAAAATGGATGGAAATAAAATCTTGTGTTCTTATAATAGTATCTTGGACGATTTCAAACATGTGTGTAACCATATCAAAATCATGTTCATTGATCTACATTTGTTCCTCATCTCATTCATCTTCCCTATCAAGATCATCAAACCAATTTTGACGCTTGCGATTTTGTGGCAATGGTGGAAACATAGGCGTTCTCCTTGAAATATTTGATCTTCTCCTTACATTCATGCACTCAATCAAGTCTCTTTGTCGATGAATAGTGTGACCAAATCCATCTTGTACAACGTGAAATGGATTTGCACTTGGATGGTCTAATCCAAGTTGGGATGAGACATGTCTACTCTCAAGCTTATTTGACAAGTCCTTTAAATTCTTATTAATGAAAGTAAGTGTTGCCAAATCAGACGCGTGAGTTGAAATTTCTTGTAACTTGTCCAACTCTTGTGTTATTTGTAGCCTCATTTCTTTTAGTGCAGTTTCACCTCTATTTCCAGAAGTCTACAAAAATAATGCAAACATAGTCTAGAAATTATATAACCAAATAATCAAAATTGGAACAGCAAAGATATGGTTATAAATTCACCTGTATGGGCATAGAAGAATCCTCCAAGGGTTGGCAATTTTCATTATTTACAATCTCTTCAAATGCATCGGTTACCTACATTCATATTGCAACACATTTAAAAAATTTAAAACACGTAGTTTGCAAATAATTGTATATCAATATAATAAAATACTCAATGCTTTTTAAGTACCAAATAATTAGAGAGATTGTTGGAGCATCCTTCTTCTATAGAACCAATTGTATTGGAAATATTATCAACATCTACATCCAAGTTGTTAGATAGATGTTGCCTTTGTCTCTCTTTCATCAAGTTAACCTTCATCACATGCTTACACATGTATCCTTGTATCGAAAATTTGCAAGAGCACATAGATAGACTAGGTGAGGAGCTATACACTTCATATCGAAAATTGGGATTGCTTTCACTTGTCACCCATGCTATGTGATCATTAGTGTCATTGAATATAACATGCTCATTTGGAATTTTCATAGCCCGAACCCAAGATGTATTTTCAATTTTTTCAATATCAAAGTTCCTATAGAAACCATGTTTTTTACTAACTTGCACCCACCAATAATAGACATAAACATGTGTTGAAAGTTGATATACCAACCAATCAACACGACGATTTGTAGCACGATCAATTGTTTTCAAGAATCATCTCTTTAAGTGTGAATGGTAAGACTCTATGGCACCATTTGTCTCTTGTCCTAGATGTTTAAGTGTATGGAAACATCTAGCCCACATACTCAATCTATTAGACCATCGTCCCTTAAAATATTCAATGAATGAGGGCTGTGCATCTTTAAAGTCGTCAATAAAATTGTGAATCTCATTCTTTGCTGAATCCTTGCTTTTTGAATGATGCATGATAAATCCAAGTCTATCAAACATCTCTTGTCTAATTGCATTATCTTTGACCTTTGCAATCAAGTTCTTTAGCCACGCACGTCTAACATGCCAAGTGCACAGATATACATCACACTAAAAAACTTCTCTGCATCATAAATACTTTCACTTAGTGTCAAATTTTATATTATAGGAGGCATTGAAATATTTTAAAAAATTAAAAAGGGATAAATGATTAAAAAAATATACCTAATAGCTTTGATCTCAGCAGCTACATCATCCACCATGAATGCATTTAGTTTCCAATTAATATTCTTCAAGTGAGCTCGTTGAAGAAGAATGTGCATCCAATATGTGATATCATGTGCACAAGATCTGGACATAATAATCCATGTCACAGGTACCCCCATATGCTTTGAGTCGAATGCAAGCATTCTATGCAATTGAAACTATCATAAGACATCAGCATAATGTATCAATATATACTTTAACTGTAAATATTTCGAAGTTAAATCTACAATGCAATACACTATATACCTTCATCGCATTGGTACCAAATGTAGAATCCATGGCCAATATATTGTTATGGCCATATTGAAGCATCCAATCAAGTTGCTTTGGAAATTGAATCCCTAGCACAAATGGGACCTCTCCATCTCCATCAATAGTGGCACTATACTCTTGATATGCAAACCATTTGTCAGGGTTTGCCAAAATCCATTATTGCACTAAAAGAGCATCACTACTAGCATACATGTATTTTAATGACTTAATTTTGTGATCAATATTTGCAATATCATCCATCATAAGAAAATCATCCCTAGAAGATTGACCCTCAAATATTGTCATCTTTTCATGCACCATTTGCTTATGTTTTTTATGCACTGCATGCCAAGTAATAGCAATGATTCGACCCATTGATGTAATTGCTTACTAATAAATGGTGCAAAGAAGGAACTTGATCCAAAAAATGAATTGTTCATTTGACCATGACAAGGTATGCCACTCTTGTTCACATGTTGAGCTTGATGGTACCATATCAATACATGGTTTGGCCTATGAACCATGATTCAGGTGCTAAAATGATAGGTACAACCACATCGTGTATGTTTGCGACCAGGTCTACTACCTTTCCCTGATTTGGGAATAGAGGAAGGATCAAATGGTGTTGCATCTTTTTCTTTATAGTCCTCTAGTCCAAATGTACACCAATACCTATGGAAATCATGAAGAATCTTCATATTAATAATATGCATAATTAACAAATGATTATAGACACTCTTTACTTTGCAATTGAAAGTATAAATAATCTTAGCTAGAATATTACTCTTACATGTTGTATTCCAGATAACTATTAATCCTATCTTTTGTTTCGAAACTTTGAGAGGGCTTCCTTGAATGACTTTTGTAAAAGCATGTTGGATATGAGTCCCTTGAACATTCTCCCTTGATAAAATCTTTCAATCTATTAGCTTCAATCCAAGCTGAAAATAGTTCTAAATCTTTAAATACATATTTTTTCCATGAAAGATCCACATAAGAATATTTTTCACTACATGGGCATTGAACTGCTTCGTCCATGATGTGAGACCAATCAACATCCATCTAATATACAACAAAAAAATTAGAATCCAATAACTCATGGTATGTATGTCGGTTTGTCTTTTGCACCTCCTCTGCAAATTTAAACTATCACAACTCTCATGGTAGCTGATTGAGTTTCATGTTTGCCTTAACAATGGTGGGTGGCTTTTACTTTGTGTGATATGCATTCATGGTGGAATACTGATTTTGAATGTTGATGATAAGAATTTGATCATAGTTCATATGGGTAATCAAATTTGGGTTATATTTGAATTGGGTACTTGCAGGTTAGAAGGATGTTGAGTTTGGAAGAGAATGAAATTGGGCCTCCTTGGTTGAAGCCATTGTTGCAGAAAAGTTTCTTCATTCCTTGCAGAATCCATGGAGATTCCAACCATAGCGAGGGCAACATGTATTACCTTGATTGTATGTCTGGTGGATTATGCACCTATTGCCTTGAACATCACAGTGATCATCACATTGTTCAGGTATAGCAGTCCCTACATTGAAAAGCATTAAAGTTTGAGCTTACATGATCTAATTGTTGCTATAGGAACTTATCAACATTGTATGATTGTCTTCTTGAGAGTTGACGCAATATCTATCATGGATTATGTTCGAAATGGTCTTGGCTCTTTTCCAATTATAGCCTATCAATTTCAATGATTAAGCCAATCTTCAAGGATTCATAGTGCTCCCCAATACCTCTTTTGAGAAACTGATTAATAATGAAAAACCCATCAAGCCTAGTGCATAAAGCAATTTTCAAGCATTCATAGAGCACCGCCTATGTCTATTTTGAGAAAACAGTTAAGATTGAAAAACCCTTCAAGCTCAGAGTTTAAGCCAATCTTTAGCTGCAAATACTCTCTTCTCACCTTTAAAAGTCACTTGAACTAGAGGCTTGTCATTCTTCCCCGGAACAATGGTGAATGGCCACAATTTTTTGTCAGACCGCACAGAGGGATCATTGTATCTTCTTCCAATGAGTCTCTTGACATCAAACACGATGTTGGTAGGATTAGTTGAAATCTGAAATTTGGCAGCATTCCCAACAAGCCTTTCATTGGGGGTGAAAGCAACCATGGACGGAGTGGTTCTGTTACCTTGGTCATTCGGAATAATTTAAATTCTGTCATGCTGCCACACTCCAACACAGTTGTAAGTTGTCCTCAGATCAATGCTAATAGCCTTAGCTTTGCTTGCTCTTTCCATGGTAAATTCTGCATGAATGTAAGACAAATATTTGGGAAATACTTCAGGTTTTGAATCACACAGGAAAATGGTGTTATTAACTCTAAAATGAATTACTTTAAGAATAGACTACAACTGTCATTATGTGGGAGGCTTTGTCTTTGCCAGCACAAAGGGATTTCCTTTAACAGGCACCAAGGAGCTTCAATCGGTGAAATAATGTTTCAGCCAAAAGTATAGCAATTTCAATCAGTCTATGTCAATTAAAAGAGGATGTCCTTAGTCATTGCTAATCACCTTGTTCATAATCGTATGATTTATTATAGGGTTAGTAGTTCTGTCATGCCAAATTGTTTTGGCCAATTAGCCTAATATAAGTTATGAACTAGTGTTTAAAGGAGTTGTAAAATTGGATGGTACTGGTGTTAAGACAGCAAGAGTTGTCAAAATCTCAGCCTTACCTTTTGGATAAGTTCCTCTGTTTTGGAAGACACTTCAATTATAGAACTTCTCCCATATTTGCTATATGTTTGTCTAGAGAATTTAGAGCCAAGACAGGAGGATATTTATCTGCTATAGTGATTTGAAGATACTGAAATGTCCGTGAATGCAAATAGAACTCAAAGTATAGCGAAGAATAGTCTTCTCAAGTTTTATAAAGATAGAATATAGACTTTGAGGCATTTGGCATTTAGGGTGTTCCTAGAGAGCAAAACAAAGAGGTGGACAACCTTGCAGCAGTTTGAGGGGAAATTTGAAAATAGTTCAAATTTTGATACACAGAAGAAAATGCTATTGCAAAAACCTTCTACTATTCATATCCCTGTTTTTCTATTAGATTGTCCCATTAGCTCTTTATTCTTCTTGGTTCTAAGCTAAGGCTGTGTTGACAACTTCCATAATTTCTTTGGCTACAATAATAGAGGAAATCTGGGATCCCTCTCGCGTCAACTACTTCATACCATTCTGTAGCATTCAGTCCGAGTCCTCTTTGCCAGCAACAGTAGAAGATCCAGGTTCAGGCATTGATGGTTGTCTGGTAGCTATTTAATAGTTGTTTCCCCTGATTTAGAAATGGTGGAACGATTTTATTGAGTTTAAAGAGCAGATTAAAGGACATTAAAGAGAAAAACAAAAGCAAATAGAAATAGACACAACGCAGTGAATTACGTGGCTCACCATATCATCTGTGCCATAGGTGGCTAAACGTTCAATATAGAATGCAAACTATCAATTACAGCATCGAGAAACGTTCTAGTTTTTAATAGAAAACACAGAAATGAGACTGCAATTCATTTGCAATACAAGAATTTTAAATGGAGAATGGAATTTAAAATTACATACTTTGAATTGGCTGGAAAAAACTTGAACAGTGCCCTTGTGAAACGAATTGAAACCATGGTAAAAGAAATAAAAAACCCAGACATGGAGTGGAGCGCGCGGGACGGAGAAGCGATTAAGTGGTTTAATGACAGTGGGTGGAAGTAGGTGGATTAAAAACGAAACAGTCACGGCAGGAGTATGTTGGATTTTACGGTTTACTTTCACCGTTACGGAGTAACAGCGTTACAGAGGAACTTGGAAGATTACGGAGGAGATGGGGGACGGAGCTGGGGAGTGGACCTCACAGTACCACACTAAGCGGTCAACGCTTAGTGTGCGATGTTTAAGCCGCGCGCAGCGGATGCTCGTGGAGGTGGAATCTTTTCGCTGGATTACATAAAACAGACCAGAGCAAATTTCTTCTCTAAACAATGAACGTGGGCCAGGTCCGAGCTCTACAGATGCGACCTGCGGTCTACATCAATCTTAATTCCACTGCTCCAATGAGGAAATTTATATCGAATCTCACATCATTAACTGCTCAACGTGAAAAATGTGAGATGAGAAATAACTATGGACGCCATTGCCATGTTTAACCCCATACATGGTACCGACCTGCTCATTCATCTTTTCAACCATGCCTTTTAACAGCGATATATTTACGTGATTTAAAATAATGTCATATATAATTTACTTGATACTATTTCGATTTGATTTTATATTGCTATTGTAGAATGAATAGTATATTTTATAAATAATTATTTTTATATTAAAAATTAAAAATTATTTTTTATTTTAGAATTTTAATAGCTTTCAGATTATAGTGTATATATAGTTTTAAAAATCCTCCGATGATCCACCATTAGGACAAGAGTATGAAAAGAAAGCAGAAAATTTCATGGATCTATATATAAAAATATTAATAATAAAACAAATAAAACAATTATTTGATGTTCATTAATAGTAAATGGGTAAAATAAAAATTATATACATTTCTATTATTATTTTTATGACAGTTTTTTTAATGATATATTTGTTAAAGTATAATAAAGAAAATTATATACACATCAAAATCATAGACCATGCAAAAGAAAGATGTATAATTTATTCTTCAATTACTAATATAATTGATTTGTCATTATATAATTATAAATAGAACAAACTTTGATTTTTATAGAAAAATAATACTTTTCTACAATATAGAATATAAATTTCAAGATAGAAAATTTATCATCTTTGACACTTTGAAAATTAGTAAAGAAAAAAAACTTTTTAAAGATGTTGCTTATATTTTATGAAAAATTAAAAATTTTATAATTCACATGAATAGATATAACCTTTTTCATTAGACAATTGTAATATTTGTAGTTGAAATTATTTCTATTATAATTAAAAAAATTAAATCAATATAAATTTATTAAAAACAATAATATTATACTCATTAGACCTATATTCTTTTTATTTAAAGTTGATTTGTCAATTAATTGGTCTCAGATAATAGATATAATGTAGAATGAAAGTTTTTATTATAAATAAAATCCATTCTATTAAATGTATATCATTCTCATATATGATTTTTAAAAAAAAAATCATAATCACAATATATTGTTGAAAACAATTATTCAGTTGTAAGATGTCGTTGATGTTACACAAAATATCAAGCCTTACCGAGCAAGTTAGTGATTGTCGAGCTCACTCAGGCATTGAAGATAAATTCCTATGCATGATGAGCATTCTAGTTATAACCAAGTTCAAAGTTAGTTCTTTTCGATGTCACTTGGGCATCAAAGGCAAATCTTGTGTTAACCAAGTTGGGTCGATTAACAAAAGGCTTCTCTAGGTTGACCGAGTACTCAATTCTATATTACCCAACTGACAAGATATTGAGTCTAATAGATTTATTGGCTAATGCTAGCCGACTTAAGGGATGAAAAATGTTTGATTAAAAGTATATTCTAGCTAACTTGACAAGATTATTCATATAAGTATAAGGTCAAGTTGAGGATTGAAGATAATAAGCATGTGATTGAAGAAGATGAATTAAGGAAGCGAGTTTGAAGGATATATGTAAAGGGTAGAGCATCTAAGTTGACCAAGCTACAAAGAATATTTCAATCAAAAAGGATCGAGTAATCAAGCCAGAATAGAGATCTAAAATCAGCAAAGACAGTTGCACCAGCAATTAGGTCAAGTCATTGTTACTCTATAATAATTGTAGCAGTGAATCAAATCTACTAATAGAGTTAGCCTAACAACTATTTGATAAATCCTCTATCAAGGTGACATTTCTAGATTGAAGTGTCTGAAGACCTCTAACAAGGCCACTTTTAACAGGGTTAATTAAATCTTATAACAATGTTACACATAATAGTGTGTTTTGTAACCTTTAACAGGGTTGGCACCTAATAGGGTTCACTTTAGAAGAGTGAAAAATAGTAACTAGTTATAATTGGTGGTTTTCTCAAATTGGGTTTCAATGTTAAATATTGGTGTCTCATGTGTTCATGATATTTCTTTTATGTTTCAACAACTAAGTTATTTAAGGTTAATCACATTGATATCTTAAGATCTCTATGCTAATTGAGTGATAGTAATATATTTAGTGTTAACCAAGTTACAACAATACATTTAGTGTTAACTAAATTACAAGTTATTGGTTTTATATTATGTTGACATCTTAAAGAAACTTTTAGATTTTTTTTTTGTAGTAACTAATTCACCCCTCCCCTCTAAGTTACTTCTTTTCATTTCAAACAATTGGTATCAGAGCATTTGGTGCTTACAGATAAGGTTTCGAGGACTTAAGCTAAAGATCAAGAAATCTTATAGGAGGGAGATTCCTAAACTAAATAGAGATAACTTCCAAGTATGGTAGAACTCATGAAGCTAGATTTTCCAACCATTGGACATAGGCCTAAAATATCTAGATAAGAAATATGTGGCACCTGTTGGACCTTTGTTTGTGGATCAAATTATGGAAAAGAAGAATCACAACATAATGATGATTGACATTGCCTCTACTCTCAATTATGTTGAATTTGGTGAAGTCAAAGATTGTCCTACTACTCATGAAATGCGGAACAAGCTGAAAAATATCTATGGAGGAGATAAAAATGTGAAGAGAGCTAAGGCATAAAGTCTAAGAGGTCAATTTGATCAGATGAAGATGAGAGAAGATGAAAAAATTGCACAATACAATGAAAGAATCAAAGCAAATGTAAGTGCAATTAGAGCCTTAAGAGGGAAAAAAGATGATGTGATGATAGTTAGAAAGGTACTTAGAACTCTTGTTCCTATTTATGCAATTAGAGTGTTAGATATTCAAGAGATGAGATGTGATCCTAAAAAGGATATAACTTTGGATGCACTAGTGGGATGTTTGACAACCTTTGAGTTAGATAACTTTGATAACTATGTCCCTAACTTTGGTAGCATTGAGTCTACATTTCAAGGTAAACCATCACTAAAGAAGAAAGGTAGAAAATCTAAAGAAAAAAGTTAGACACTGAAAGTGAAGATATTTCTGATGATGACCTTGAATTCATTGAAGCCCTTCTTGCAAGAAGATTCCCTGAAGGCATAGGAAAGTAGAAATGTAAAATACCTCTAATATATTTTTCTTGTGAAGAAGTTGGTCACATTGTTGCAAGGTGTCTAAACAAAGAAGACAAAGAAGAAAAGAAGCATGAAAAGTTCAAAGGCAAGAAAGATATCAAAAGCTACAAAGATTACAAGGATAAAGGTATATAGAATCTTGTTACATGGCTAGAAACTCTGATAGTAATGATAAAGATGAAATGGTTTACATCTCTGTAAAATATTAATTAGATGATGAAAATAATAAGATGGCCCCCATTTCTCATATTATAAACCATGACACGTGGATTATTAATAGTTGTTGTTCTTACCACATGACTTGTGATAAATCTAAAATTGAGCACTTGGAACACTATGATGGTGGGAGTGTTTGATTTGGAAATGATGAACATTGTTATGTAAAAGGAAAAGGTTGCATTACATTGATTGATGAACTCAGGTGTGACAATGCTTACTAGGTTGAAGGACCAAAACATAATCTACTTATTAGTGTGGCATAGTTGAATAGCATTAGATTCAAGGTAGAATTCGTGAATGGAAAGACCAAGTTACTGGATGGGAAAGGAAATCTAGTTGCAACAAGCAATCAAACAATAGGTAATCTATTCTATCTAGATCTAACTAAAAGTTCATGTTTCCTAGTTCGGATAGAGGAAAGTTAGTTATGGCATAAAAAGTTGTGTCATGTGAATTTTGATAACCTAGTCAACATAAGCAAGAACAAAAGAGTCAGAGGCATTACTTATCTAAAGTAACCTAATATAAGCATGTGCAAAAATTGTCAAATGGGAAAAATGGGAACGATGATTTTCAAAAGCAAGAACTATCACTCTGAAGAAATTCTAGAGCATGTTCATAATGATTGTTGTGGACCCACTGGCATAGAAAGCTACTGTGGAGATAAGTACTTTAGTTTATTTGTTGATGATTATTCTAGGATGACGACAGTTTTGTATCTAAAAGATAAACTTGAAGCCTTTCAGAATTCAAGTGGTATCTGGCTAGAGTAGAGAAAGAACTAGGAAAGAAACTAATGTATCTAAGGTTAGGTAGAGGAGGAGAATTCATCTCAAATGAATTCAATGAATTCTGCAATGAAATAGGAATTAAAAGAGAGGTATATGCACCTACCATACATTAGCAGAATGACATGACAAAAAGAATAAATAGATCCTTTATGGATTGTGCAAGAGCACTGATGATACAAAGAAATGTTGCAATCAAATACTAGAAGGAAGCAATCAATACAATAGTTTATACCTTAAACTAAGTTCTGTTGAAGAAGGACTTAGATGAAACACCTTATGAATTATGGTATGACTATAAACCTAATATTTGTTATTTCAAAGTATTTGGAAGCAAATGTTATATCTTGAAGGAATCTAGGAAATGAAGATTTGATGTGAAAAGTGATAAAGAAATATTCTTGGGATATTGCAATAAGAGAAAAGTATATAAAAGTCTAAATCTTTCTACTCACAAAGTCATCCATATTGTTTGTCCAATCTACATCATTATATGCACATAGAGTGAAATCACTCGATCTATAATACCAAATTCTATAGTCATATGTTCCTTTCAAATATCTAAATATTTTCTTTACTACTACAAAATGATATTCCTAAGGATCAGCTTGAAATCTAGCTACAATCCAAACTGCATTTGCTATATCTGGTATGGTGTGAGTCAGATACTACAAACCTGCAATCATGGATCTGTACTTCTTTGTTGTACTGCAGGTGTCTCATATTTGTTGGAAAACTTGTGACCAGTTATCACAGGTGTACCAATAGGTTTACAACTTTCTAAACCAAACCTTTTGAACAATTCATTCTAGTACTTAGCTTGTGAAATGAAAATACCATCATTTTCTATACAATTTGCAATCCTAGGAAAAACTTCATTTCTCCTATCGTGCTCATTTGAAACTTATTCTTCATCTCTTCAACAAACTTATCACTTACTTCATCATTACCTCCAAAAATGATGTCATCTTGATCTTTTCATCCACTATCTCCTCATCTTGAGCTTTTCCCACTATCTCCTCATCTTGATCCTTTCATCTACCATCTTCTCACCTTGAGCTTTTCTTCCACTATCACCTCATCCTTAGCTTTCCCATATTGTACTATATCGGATCAATCCTGCTATCCCATCATACTAAGCTTTTGTAAAGTTCTCCTTTTAAATCTCTTAGTCAATCAATTGTACAGACATAAATCTGATTACATCATTTAAGTAATCCTATTTAGTCATCTCCTGAGGCATCATTAATTAAGAATTAATTATTTAATTAATCTATTGTCATTCCTTAATTAAGTATTTCATTTAATTAACTATAACCTAATTGATAAAATAAAATGATAACCCAATATCAATTTATCAATTAAACCCCTATTCTTTTATTAAATTAAATAAATGCATAAAGTAGATATCAGCTTTTTTATGTCCGCATTCTTTGTGGAAGGCCAAATAGAAGAACATTTTTCATCCCATAAATTATGCTTTCTTGCAATAGACCTAAAGTGTGAAGATGCACAACCTGCTTTTGCAAATGTTATGCCATCTACACGCCCTAAGATGTCTCTGATAATGTCGCTGCTCAAAGACATCATGATTAGAATGTAAAATACCGTTGGCTAATAAACACAGTGATGGAGTAATAATCTTTTAGATGTTCCGACAGAAAAGCACATTTGTTGCAGAAGCAGATTAGGTTATAGAATTCGATTCATATCCCTTGTTTCCTCGCAATTCATTCAACCTCTGTTTCATCACAGAGAATATATGATGGTTTGCAGGTATAGAGCAAAGCTCAATGAAATTGGTACGCGTGTCTCCAGTAGACAGGTGTTCAATGCGTATTCGCTGCGTTTTTAACTTTTGTGGTTTTGGCTTTTTGTGCGGCGAATCTAATTCCATTTTTAGAAGGGGACTTCTAAATGTTATTTGCAAGGAAGGTATTTGCTTTATAAAATTAATAATAGTAATAAGGTGTTCTTTATATAAAGGTATTCTGGAAGGTATTTTTTTAACGAAAGGAGGATGCTACTGCACGTGCTTTTTTTCTCTAAACTTTTTTCAACATCAACAATCCACTCGGAGTCTTTTCTCTTGTTTTTCCCCATCTTCGAAGACAACTGGAGAGAGAGGTTCAACTGCCTGTGCAAATTGAAGATGTCTTCGCTTCATTAAGCGAATGGTTCCTTATAATCCCAGCGGATGCTCGTGGAGGTGGAATCTTTTCACTGGATTACAGAAAATAGACCAGAGCAAATTTCTTCTCTGAACAATGAACGTGGGCCAGGTCTGAGCTCTACAAATGCGACCTGCGGTCTACATCAATCTTAATTCCACTGCTCCAGTGAGGAAATTTAGCTCGAATCTCACATCATTAACTGCTCAACATGAAAAATGTGAGATGAGAAGTAACTAGTACTAAAATCTAAGCGAGGTGTAGGTGGCAATGGGTAAAGCCTAAATTAAAACGTATGGATGTCATTGCCATGTTTAACCCCATACATGGTACTGACCTGCTCATTCATCTTTTCAACCATGCCTTTTAACAGCGATATATTTATGTGATTTAAAATAATGTCATATATAATTTACTTATACTATTTCGATTTGATTTTATATTGCTATTGTGGAATGAATAGTATATTTTATAAATAATTATTTTTATATTAAATTTAGAAAGGAACTTAGAACTCTTCTTTCTATTTATGCAATAAGAGTGTCAGATATTCAAGAGATGACAAGTGATCCTAAAAATGATATAACTTTGGATGCACTGGTGGGAAGGTTGACAACCTTTTAGTTAGATAAATTTGATAACTATGTCCCTAACTTTGGTAGCATTGAGTTTGCATTTCAAGGTAAACTATCATTAAACAAGAAAGGTGGAAAATCTAATAGCAAAAAGTTAAACAACGAAAGTGAAGATACTTTTTATGATGACCTTGAAGTCATTGAAGCCCTTCTTGCAAGAAGATTCCCTGAAGGCATAGGAAAGTAGAAATGTAAAATACCTCTAATCTATTTTTCTTGTGAAGAAGTTGGTCATATTGTTGCAAGGTGTCCAAACAAAGAAGACAACGAAGAAAAGAAGCATGACAAGTTCAAAGGCAAGAAATATATCTAAAGCTAAAAAGATTACAAGGATAAAGGTATAGAATTTTGTTACATGGCTAAAGAATCTGATAGTAGTGATGAAGATGAAATGTTTTACATTGCTGTAAAAGATTAATTAGATGATGAAAATAATAAGATGGCCCCAGTTTCTCATATTATAAAAAATGACACATGGATTATTGATAGTTGTTGTTCTCACCACATGACTTTTGATAAATCTAAATTTGAGCACTTGGAACACTATGATGGTGGGAGTGTCTGATTTGGAAATGATGAACCTTGCTATGTAAAAGGAAAAGGTTACATTGCATTGATTAATGAACTCAGGTGTGACAATGCTTACTAGGTTGAAGGACTAAAACACAATCTACTTATTAGTGTGGTATAGTTGAACAACATTGGATTCAAGGTAGAATTCATGAATGGAAAGACCAAGTTGCTAGATAGGAAAGGAAATCTAGTTGTGACCAGCAATCGAACAATAGGTAATCTATTCTATCTAGATCTAACTAAAAGTTCATGTTTCCTAGCTCAGGTAGAGGAAAGTTAGTTATGGCATAAAAGATTGTATCATGTGAATTTTCATAACCTGGTCAACATAAGCAAGAACAAAAGAGTTAGAGCCATTACCAGTCTAAAGAAACCTGACATGAGCATGTGCAAAAATTGTCAAATGGGAAAATGGGAAAGATGAGTTTCAAAAGCAAGAACTACCACTCTGAAGAAATTCTAGAGCTAGTTCATAAAAATTGTTATGGACCCATTGGCATAGAAAGCTACTATGGAGATAAGTACTTTAGTTTATTTGTTGATGGTTATTCCAGGATGATGGCAGTTTTGTACCTAAACAATAAATTTGAAGCCTTTCAAAAATTCAAGTGTTATCTGGCTAGAGTGGAGAAAGAAATAGGAAAGAAACTAAAGTGTCTAAGTTCATATAGAGGAGGAGAGTTCATCTCAAATGAATCCAATGAATTTTGCAATGAAATAGGAATCAAAAGAGAGGTATATGCACCTACCATACATCAACAAAATGGCATAACAGAAAGAAGAAATAGATACCTTCTTCACTTTTAGCATCAAATTTTTCCTTTCTATTATCTTTAAGAATGGAATACTTGCTTCCAAATACCTTAAAATATTTTACATTGGGTGAGTATCCATACCATAGCTCAAAAGGCATGGAATTTGTAACTTTCTTCACTTGTACTCATTTTAGGGTATAAACAGTTGAACTAATAACTTCTCTCCAGTATTTCAAAGCAACATTCTTCTCTGTCATGAGTGTTATGGCACATTCCATTACATATATGTTCCTCCTTTCGACAATCCCATTTTGTGGAGGGGTTATAGGTGCATATGTTTGTCTCTTGATTCCTCTGTCATTATAGAATTTTTCAAACTCATTTGATCTAAATTCTCCACCTCTGTCAGATCTCAGACATGTCAAGCTCTTTCTAGTTTCTTTTTCAATTATTGCCTAGTACCACTTAAACATTTGAAATGCATCTGATTTTTTCTTCAAAAACATAACTGTCATCAACCTAGAATAATCATCAACAAATAGAATAATGTACTTGTCACCTAAGTTATATCTTTGTATATCAATTGGTCCACACAAATTAGTATGAACAGATTCTAGAATTTCCTTTGAAGATTGAGTCTTACTCTTAAAACTAGACTTTGTCATCTTGCCTGACCGACATTGTTTACAAATTACATTATCTAGTTTCTTTAGTTTTGGCAAACCTCTAACTCTCTTCATCTTACTGATACTGACCAAATTATCAAAATTTACATGACATAGTCTTTTGTGCCATAGCCACACATCATAAAATTGTACAACAAGACAAGTAGCATCATTCATGTCTAAGTAGAATAGATTACCCCTAATTTGATCACCATTTCCAATTAGCTCTCCATCAACATCATAAATCTTGGTTCTTTTGTTTCCAAATTAACCCTTACATCAAGCACTATTTAATTGTGACACACTCAATAGATTATAGTTAAGTCCTTCTACATAGTAAGCATTGTCACATGTGATCTTATCTATGAATTTTATTGATCATTTTCCTTTGACCATACATGGTGCATTATTACCAAACCTAACACCATTTTCATCATAATGCACAAGAGAATTGAACTTACTTTTATCTCTAGTCATGTGATTGGAACAACCACTGTCAATTATCTATCTATCACTCTTGTTCATATAAGACACCAATGCAGTTGCCTTATCTTCATCAAAATCATCCTTCATTGCAACATACACAAATTCATCTTCATGATCATCAAAATATTCATTAGATTCCTCTTCATCAATGTAACAGGATTTATTTCATTTATCATTATAATCTTTATTGTTCTCATCTCTTTTGCCTCTAAATTTGTCTCCACTCCTATACTTCTTCTTCTCAAGACAACTTACTCCCCTCACCCTCTGTAATGTCCCTTTTCTGATTTTGTATGATATTTCCAACCTTAATCAGATCTTTAAGATCAAACAACTGCTATCACAAAGATCCACCAAATTTCTTAAGAAACCCCAAATCGGGTATGTCGAAAATAGTGCCAAAAAGCTTCACAGCTTCACCTGTTATTAATAAATCTGAAAGTAGACATTTTTACAAAAATTTGAGCAGCATAACAGCCTATAAAATGTCATTTCCAGATCTGTATAACATGCACATAATAGCTCCCAAATGGAGGACAAAAACAATGCTCATCAGGCTCCCGAAATTAACACAAAATGCCCGGAAAGACCACAAAAACACCCATAAACTATCTCAGAAGATTAATCACGTCCCAATACATATATTCAGCTCTATTTTAACAGCTTAAAGTCTGAAATACAGCAGCAACCAAAACTAATATGAAATGCTCAACTGAAAACACCAAACTCATGCAAAAAACACACCCAAAAACTCATAAATCTACACTGTTCAGCACAAAGGCAAACTCTGTATGAGCATGCACATGGAATGGCTTCAAACTCCCGTCCTTAGCCTTCCTGGAAACCTGCAAACTCCCATTCTTGGGTCTCCCTAGAAACCTGCAAACTCCCGTTCTTGGGTCTCCTTCTCCACAGGTTTGGCAGCCTCTGAAGAATAACAAAGAATGAGCGAAAATCAAGTCTGGAATGAGCCCAAAATGCCTCCAAACCCCTTAAAAGAGGGCATAACTGTAACTCACGTTCAAGAGAGGTTAATGAAACTTATTTTAATAATAATTTTCATTTATTAGTCCAACGGTTTCCAAAGATTAACCCCCTTTTTCCGAAACTTCACTTTCTTGGGCCTGCCTGCCTTAGCAAAGATTTTCTTTTTTAATTATTTGAAAAGGGGACATGACAAGTCCTCCCCTCCCAAACATTGCTTGTCCTCAAGCAATGGCTGAATAATAAACCAATCAATCCACCTGGATCCCAAATGTAGTCACGAACTATACTACTACCAATTAACACAGGCTCCTGCAATATCCTCTGCAATATGACCAAGAGGAATCCATAATCAAATTGACAATTATAGCTCAACCAAACTCCAAAATCACCACTACAAAAATCAAAAACCCATGAGGCACAAACTCTTAGAGCATCAAAACCCAAGTCAAGTGGACAAATCAAACTACCAACACAGTAAATACCATCAACGCATCCCACTGGCCTATATGGAATGTACAATCCAACTCTGCAACAATGGTGAACCCTCTCGAATGAAACTGTACCAAGTATGGAGAATCCACACACTGTACAACTCCTGCAGTCAACACAACTCTGCAAATCATCGGCCACTATCTCATAACCATAACTCCCATACACTGCTGATGGTGAAAAGACATTACAAGATAAAGAGTAAGAAATGGAATCCAAACCAAATTTGTCTGCCATCAACTCCTCAGCACAAGGATCAAATGCTAACTGATGTACATACCCTGCAATATAATGTTGATAAAAAAAACCAACCTCAGTCAACAGCTCACCATGAAGAAGTGATACAACCCACTGTGACTGATCACCAGCTAAGTCAAGAGATGTCATAGCCAAAGGAGTAGAATCAATAACAACACCTGCTAAAGCATCACTCCAAAACTCCTGCTCTAAGTCATGTATTATCAACCTTTCAATTGCAGGACCTATCACCATGTCATGCCCATCACAACTCTCATCCCGAGGCATCAAACTATCCCATAACTGATGATAAGAACTAGGAACCAAAGTACATCTCTGTATCATCATCTCATCAACATGGTCATCAAAGGTAGATAGATGAGCATACCTCACAGTGTAATGCCGATAGAATGCACCAATCTCAGTCAGTGGCTCAGACTGCAATCCAGATGTAACTAACTGTAATCGATCATTAACCAAGTTGGAACTGACTACTACCTCTGAAGACATTGCGAAGGGAGTAGTATTACTAGCAGGAACCATGCCAACTGTCAACTCACCAACATCACACATGACCTTTGATACATCACTAGTCTCTGTGCCTTCAGTACTAGAGGCCACCACCCTGTTAGGCATACAATAATCTACTACAATACCCAACTCAACTAAACCTGACTCTAGTGGGAATGAACCTAATATGCCAATGTTAGTATCAAGGATGGATGCATCCCCATCTCCACTGTCTTTGACAATCTCAGCCATGGACATCCTCGAATCACCAAACACCATAGCTTGTGACTGTATAGAATCAGATAAAGACTGTAGTCGCTCTAACTCCATGGTCACCTTAGCCAAATGAAACTGTGACTCCTTGAAAGCCAACTGTGTACTCTCAAGAATCTCAGAAGTCACCTCAAGCTGCTCAGTAAGCTCACTCACCTCATCTTCCTTGGCCAACAATGCATCATATGCTGTACTACCCCACTCCATAAGATAATCTCTGTCAGCTACCAACTGCATATAATTCTGTCTCAAAATCTGAATAGCCTCCCATAAAGAGTGGATCTCTGTCAAGGAAAGATAACTTCCTTCCTGCTCATCATTAGTAGGAGAACCCCATCCATAAACTGCTAACAACTGACGAGCAGCATCGAAATGTTGGCAAGTGATAGCAATGTCTTGGTCACTAACTCTCAACTGATTAGACACATGATGGCACTGGCTTGACTGTCTCCTACAAACCTCCTCTGATGCACTGTCTGAAGGAGTGTCCTCAAAGTTACTAGTCTCTAGAGTATTACCATCCATATCCTGTGAATCAAATCTAAAGCTCATATCAACATACAGAGTATCAAAAACTGTAGCACTGCTGTCCAACTCCTCTATACCCAAAGAAACTAAGTTTTCAAAATTTCCCACTACATCCTCCTGGATGTCATCAATGCCAATATGATCCTGGGACTCATCTATACACACTGCCAAATATGAAACATCATCAACACATTCCAGCAAGTATGGTCGACTGGATATATGAACAAAGCCCAACACCGGTGTATAAAAACTAATACCAACATCAGACAAGATACTGGCACAAGAAAAGACAACACCGTGTAATCTGCTAATCAAATCCATGATAGCACCCAAACAAACACTGCTACCAAAAAGTGTTAAAGATCTCCAGTCAACTGAATCCCAAATGCCAATATAACAATCTCGAGTCCATATCCGTAAACTAGAATCAACTGGTAACTCAAGAAAACTCCTCACCTGAGTAATATGACCAATACCAACTAACTCCACATACCTGTCATGATGAGATAATGAAGTCACAATACTATCTTGGTTCACCTTCAGCTGGCTGGACAAATCATGTGAAGTACTACCAGCCTCAACCTCATGTGATGAAGCATCTAACTGTGCCTGGTACTCTTTCTCAGCAAAGTCATGAATGCTCAATGTCTGCTCATCTCTACCAGGTATCTCACCATCCTGCACAACAACATCCTCATAATCATCATCTGAACCCACTACACTGTAGTCACTGCCTGTTGTAACTATACCATCTTGAATACCTGTGGCATCACCCTTTGACGACCTGTAAACAATTGTCTCAATTTGAGTATCAAGTTGACTGTTACTATCAATCTGTGTGATATCCTTTCCCACCACCTCCTGTGGCAGAGTAGAATCTAAGACCTCTACCTGGCTATCAACTAGTTTCTCAAACTCCTCATGCAAGTTCTTGTGAATTGTGTCATCTGTCCTGTGAGAAAATTTGCCAAATAGAAATCTAGTCAACTTAGCTGGGTCAGACAACATGTCATTCATTATACGGTGGTTCTCAACCAACTGTTTAGACATGTCATGGCTTATTTTCATAAGTTTATCTCGAATGTCTAAATAACCATCCTTCCTACTATTTTGACTCTGGATATCAATTGTCCAAGATCGTGTCCTCTGAGACTCTGTACTATACCTGTCCATTCTGGATAAAGTAGAGTGTAACCCCAATAGGATATAACTTCTTCAAACACCAAGAACTAACATGCAATTGATTAGAAGTAGCATGCAACCATAGATTTTGACATGCAACTGATTAGAAGCAACATGCAACCACCAAATTATGACATGCAAGATCTGGGTAGTTGTCAAAACTGACATGCAAGATCTGGGTAGTTGTCAAAACTGACATAAAAACTTCTACAACCACCAAATTCACCAAGAACTAACATGAAACTATAGATTTGGACATGCAACTGATTAGAAGCAACATGCAACCACCAAATTATGGCATCCAAGATCTGGGTAGTTGTCAAAACTGACATGCAAGATCTGGGTAGTTGTGAAAACTGACATGCAAACTTCTACAACCACCAAATTCACCAAGAACTAACATGAAAATGATTAGAAGTAGCATGCACCCATTAATTTTGACATGCAGCTAATTAGAAGAAACATGCAACCATAAATTATGACATGCAAGATTTGGGTAGTTCTCAAAACTGAAATGCAAGATCTGGGTAGTTGTCAAAACTGACCTGCAAACTTCTACAAACCCTCAGGCTGGCAAGATCATGGCTCTGATACCACTGTAATGTTCCTTTTCTGATTTTGTATGATATTTCCAACCTTAATCAGATCTTTAAGATCAAACAACTGCTATCACAAAGATCCACCAAATTTCTTAAGAAACCCCAAATCGGGTATGTCGAAAATAGTGCCAAAAAGCTTCACAGCTTCACCTGTTATTAATAAATCTGAAAATAGACATTTTTACAGAAATTTGAGCAGCATAACAGCCTATAAAATGTCATTTCTAGATCTGTATAACATGCACACAATAGCTCCCAAATGGAGGACAAAAACAATGCTCATCGGGCTCCCAAAATTAACACAAAATGCCCGGAAAGACCACAAAAACACCCATAAACTATCTCAGAAGATTAATCACGTCCCAATACATATATTCAGCTCTATTTTAACAGCTTAAAGTCTGAAATACAGCAGCAACCAAAACTGATATGAAATGCTCAACTGAAAACACCAAACTCATGCAAAAAACACACCCAAAAACCCACAAATCTACACTGTTCAGCACAAAGGCAAAGTCTGTATGAGCATGCACATGGAATGGCTTCAAAATCCCATCCTTAGCCTTCCTGGAAACCTGCAAACTCCCATTCTTGGGTCTCCCTAGAAACCTGCAAACTCCCGTTCTTGGGTCTCCTTCTCCACAGGTTTGGCAGCCTCTGAAGAATAACAAAGAATGAGCGAAAATCAAGTCTGGAATGAGCCCAAAATGCCTCCAAACCCCTTAAAAGAGGGCATAACTGTAACTCATGTCCAAGAGAGGTTGATGAAACTTATTTTAATAATAATTTTCATTTATTAGTCCAACGGTTTCCAAAGATTAACCCCCTTTTTCCGAAACTTCACTTTCTTGGGCCTGCCTGCCTTAGCAAAGATTTTCTTTTTTAATTATTTGAAAAGGGGACATGACACCCTCCAACATTTATGACACTTACACCCCCCTTTATGGCTCTTACACCCCTCTTACATACTCAACCTCCCTCATTACTCCTTTGACAATTGAAACACATCATGGGTAACTTACCTTTGTATTTTCCTCTACCTCTATGAAATCTCCTTGCCAACAATGGTTCAAGCTCCTCTACATCTTATTTATCTATATTACTATCACTAGAAACATGTTATTCCTTTTTCTTTTTCTCCTCTTTAGCCTCTTTCAATGACATCTTAGCTTTGAAAGTAGATTCAACATTCTTATATTTCAAATTATCAAAATTAGAGAGTTCAAACGAAATGAGTCTACCTATCAATCCTTCAAGGGTTAGATCATTACGAGGTGTGCATCTTAGTTCTTGTATGACAAAGACTCTAATAGCACAGATATGCAATAGGGTTCTCAATACTTTTTTTATTACAGTATCATCTTCAATTTTACCAGTTGCTCCTCTAATAGCACTAAAAACTTCTTTTACTTTAGCACAATATTGAACTATATTCTCACCTTACCTCTAAGACTTTTAGATTTGGCTCTTCATACATTTTTGTCTCCACCATACATCTTATCAATAGCATCCCACATCTTCTTTGCAGAATCACATTCTTTGATGTCATCAAACTCAATGTAGCTTAGGGCAGATGCAATCTCTAACATAGCTTGATTATGTTCTTTCTTCTTTTTCATATCCTCAATAGTAAGGGCTCTAGTAGGGTCGACATGCTCAGTGGTAATGGCAGATTTTGCATGATCTCCAAGTCCTCCTCGATGTAGCTTCATCAAAATTTTCCATGTAGGGAAGTTCTCCTTGTTAAGATTTGGTACCTCTCTTTTGGACATCTTGATCTTTGTCTTCTACTACCTTCAAATTATTCCTCACAAGCAACTAGGCTTTGATACTAGTTGTTGGAATACATTAGAATAACTAAGAGGGGGGGTGAATCAATTATCCAAAGTCCAAATATCTAAATAAAACTTTTTAGCACTTAACAAAATTCATATACATATACATCCTCACTATATCATGCATGCAACTAAAAATTCTATAAACTTAGCAGGTCATTGTCCTAGGCCAGAATCACTTTGCAAAAATGTAAATATTAAACACCACAAAGTAATTCACTCATTTTGACACAAAGATTTTATGTGGAAACCAAATTTGGGAAAAACCACCAGTAATTTGCTACTAATTCTCACTCTTCTGAAAAAGGCCAACCCTATTAATGGTTACAATACACACTATTAAATGTGACCTACTTAAAGGATTTCAATCACCTTGTTAGGAGTGAGGCTTGTTGGAGAACTTTAGAACATTCCATTAGAATGTCACCCGGTTAAAGGATTTGCAAATGAGTCTTAGGTTTGCTATAAATGTGTTCGGCACTCCTTTTGGGATTTGTGACAAGGACTTAATTGCCTCCTATGTACTATAAGTTGAGTGGTTGTATCAAGCATTGATAGATTAGTCTTTTGGTGTAACAACAACCCCACTCTAACAAGTGGTATCGGAGCTTGGTCACAGTTCAAATCCTTAGACCCTCAAGTAACACTAAGGTGCTGATTGTTAGAAAAAAATTTAGTGCTCCCCTCAAGATTTGTAACAAGCGCTTAACTGCCTCCTTTGTACTATAAGTTGAGTGGTTATATCAAGCATTGACAAATTAGTCTTTTGGTACAAAGGCAACCCCTCTCTAATAGGTCAACCTTGATACAAAGGATTTTCCCTAGACTAATACAATGATTAGAAAGTAACAATAAGGCTTGATCTGTTAACAAATCACAACTCACTTGCAAATTATAGATTTCTATTTCAGTCCTCCATTCTTATTGGCATTAGTCCCTTTCTCTCTGATAGCTTGTTCACCCTTTAAGCATTCATCCTCTTAAGCCTTCTTGCTTTGTACAAAAATTATACACTTCTATTCAACCACCATATGACGAAACACCCTAGACTACTTGTCTTCTTTGGGTTCTTGAACATTCCAACTATTGCTTCTAGTTTTGTATCCACTTATGAAGATAATTTAGGTCTTTTTCTACTCAACCACGATAATCCTTTTCAGGGTTAGGTAGGTTTCATTGAATCTACCCTCTTTTCTATTTTGTTCCCTCTAGAAACTTCTTCTACAATCATCTTTGAATTCACCTCAAAAGGGTTTCTCTTAAACTATGTGCTACCAGCTCATCAAGCTTATCTTTCACATGCTTCACACAATCCAAGAAATCAACTTTGTTAGCTCAGATTTGACAAATCTTCGATCAAACTCATATTTTTGTCACTCAGCAATAGCTAACCTCTGATGATTGACACACCCTATGTTTCTTGGAATCCACTAAACTTCATTCAATTTATATTGTCCTTCATGGTCACTCAGCAATGACTAGAATTTACTCAACACATACTAAATTCACTCAGCATACTATATCTTTAGTTTTCTCGAGACTAATTAATTTTATTTTCGGCTTGCACTAGCATTGGTCAACTCTAACTAGTCACTTGGTCAAGCTTACCAAAAATAATTTATATTCCTTGTTTTTCTAGACATAGTGTATCCATCAACTTCATCTTTAAGTAGATAAATAATACATCATATCAAACATGTCTTACTTGATCTTAGTACTCAATTATACACTAAATAACTCAATCTTTCTCTAGGTGCTCCTGTTATGCTTCCTTTTCAGTCATCTTCATCAATCAAACAAATGATAGCATTTAGACCAAACAAGCAATTGTCATACTAGGAAGTAGCAGGTTTGACATCATTGACAATATAATGATTTTTCTAGATTTCACATATCAAAACAATCTTGTTTGCAATAGAAAATTCATATTTTGATTGGTTTCAATCAAGACCATCATTACATCGACATTATAATCTTTCAACTTTATAATGTATTTTTTCTTTTATTTCGACTAGATTTCTAGGGTAATTAAATTTTCTGAGTAATACCTATGATGTATTATCCACTTTGAACTCAAGTTAATAGAGTGTTAAAATCTTCTTATTGAAATTAATTTATCGAATTCTACCCTCCACCTCCTTAATTCAACTCCTTCTCTTCTAAGCTCCCCTATAGATGGACCATGGTTTTTTTTCTTCATGTCTCTACTCTAGAGGTGATTACAAAATGTAAGATTTGTAGTTCTTAATAACATGCAAAATCATAAATATGATCCACAATATGACCAATGTAAAAGAATATGGAAAGAAAAGTAGTGTAAGAATGCTTATGAGCATAATTGTGTAACAGTTCAATTCTTTAATTTTGCATATGCTAATCCTAAAAGTAGCTAAGTGGAGATTAGAGGAGGGGGAAATTCCCAATTCACAATGTAGTCTTGAAGCAATTGTAAGATATGAGATTCTTTTTTGTGTTAAAGTTTCCTCCATTTTTTTATTTTGATAAGGGGCGAATACTATAGTTCCTTCCGGATCAATTATCATTATTCCATCTCACAATGGAGAGCTTGACTTTCTAGAAAGTTTTATAGTGGTAGTTGTATTTAATCTTGAATATGTCCTCAATGAATTCTATTGAAAAAGGATGATTTTGTTTCATACAAAATAGTACCAATAATGACTAAGTTTTCCATGTGAATTATTGTAAAAATTATTAAATTGAGAATTGGTTTGAAGGCTTTAAGATATTACAAGTAAAAGCTATTATTATAAGGTTTTGCAATAAAATTCTTCTTAAAAACACTTAAAATTCTAGCTTAAAATTCTTATTACAAATGCATGCAAACATGAAATTGAGCTTCACAGTTGTAATAACTCTTAAGAAAAATAAAAAGTTACATATATAATATCAATAATTACATATTAAAGGTTGGTAAGCCTCAAGCTATCACTATAATTTAAGGTATTAAACTATAATCAAGACAAAGCACTTATATTTGATTTAATACATCAATCAATATCGATGAAGTAGAAGGAGAAAAGTTACTATCTATTTCTATTGGCAATATTTAAAAAGGAAAAGTACTTGTAGAGTTGTTAACACTAAAATTACAAGTGTGATCAAAGCAAAGAAGAACCACCATGGCTTGGAACCATAAGTCTTGATAAAATCTAACAGAAGCCACAAAAAATTCCCTCATAAACAACAATGCCTAAGAAATGTTAGACCTTTTTGCCAATTTTTGTGGTGACAATCTATGGCTTTAGCAACATTATCTATGGATTTGTACCTGGGAGTTTCTATGGGTGTCACCATTGAATTCCAAAGATTAGCAATATCTCTGTCATTTCCAAGCTTACCAGTGATGATGTCATCTAGACTCAACAAATCCATAGACCCACATTTGCAATTTCAAATATTTTACATTGGGTGTGTATCCATACCATAGCTCAAAAGGTGTGGAATTTGTAACTTTCTTCACTTGTACTCGGTTCAAGATATAGATAGCTGAACTAACAATGTCTCTCAAGTATTGCAAAGAAGCATTCTTCTCCATCATGAGTGTTCTGGCACAGTCCATTATTGATCTATTCCTCCTTTCAATGATCCTATTTTGTGGAGGGGTCATAGCTACATAACTTTGTCTCTTGATTATTCTGTCATTATAGAATTTCTCAAACTCATTTGATGTAAATTCTCCACCTCTATCAGATCTTAGACATGTCAAGCTCTTTCTAGTTTCTTTTTCAACTCTTGTTAGGTACCACTTAAACATTTGAAATGCATCATATTTTTGCTTCAAAATCATAACTGTCATTAGCCTAAAATAATCATCAACAAATAGAATAATGTACTTGTCACCTTTATATCTTTTCACATCAATTGGTCCACAAAAATTAGTATGAACTAATTCTAGAATTTCTTTTGAAGATTTAGTATTACTCTTAAAACTAGACTTTGTCATCTTTCCTAACTAACATTGTTTAAAAATTACATTATCTAGTTTCTTCAATTTTGGCAAACCTTTGACTCTCTTCATCTTATTGATACTGACCAAATTATCAAAATTTTCATGACATAGTCTTTTGTGCCATACCCAGACATCATTAAATTGTACAACAAGATAAGTAGCATCATTCATGTCTAAGTAGAACAAATTGCCTCTAATTTGATCACCATTTCCAATTAGGTCTGCATCAACATCATAAATCTTGGCTCTTCTATTTTGGAATTAAACCTTACATTAAGCACTATTTAATTGTGACACACTCAATAGATTATAGTTAAGTCCTTCTCCATAGTAAGAATTGTCATATGTGATCTTATCTCTCAATTTTATTGATCATTTTCCTTTGACCAAACATGGTGCATTTTTACCAAACCTAACAGTATTTCTATCATAATGCACAAGAGAATTGAACTTACTTTTATTTACAATCATGTGATTGGAACAACCACTGTCAAATATCTATATGTCGCTCTTGTTCACATAAGACACCAATGTAGTTGCCTTATCTTCATCAGAATCATCCTTCATTGCAACATACACAACTTCATTTTCATGATCATCAAAATCTTCATTAGATTCCTCTTTAGTGATTTAACAAGATTTCTTTCCTTTATCCTTATAATCTTTATTGTTGTCATCTCTTTTACCTCTAAATTTTTTTCCACTCCTATTATTCTTCTTCTCACGACACCTTGCAACAATATGACCCACCTCATTACAATTGAAAGACATGATGGGTAACTTACATTTGCATTTTCCTTTGCCTCTATGAAATCTCCTTGCCAATAATTGTTTGAGCTCCTCTACATATTCCTTATCTATATCACTATCACTAGAAACATGTTATTCCTTTTCTTTTCTTCTTCTTTAGCCTCTTTTTCAGCTCAATCACGATTGTCCATTTTAGGGTTAGGTAGGATTCATTGAATCTACCCTTTTTTCCATTTTGTTCCTTCTAGAAACTTCTTCTACAATCTTCTTTGAACTCACCTCAAAATAGTTTATCTTAAATTGTGTGCCACCAGCTCATCAAGCTTATCTTCCACATGCGTCACATAATCCAAGAAATCATCTTTGTCAGTCAGATTTGCCAAATCTTCAATCAAACTCATATTGTTGTCACTTAGCAATAACTAACCTCTTATGTTCGGCACACACTATGTTGCTCGACATCCACTAAACATCACTCAACAATGACTAGAATTTACTCAACACATACTAAATTCACTCGGCATATTGTATCTTCACTTTTCTTGGAACTAATTGATTTTCTGCTCATCTTGCACTAGCATTACTGGGTTCCAACTAATCATTCGATCAAGCTTAGCAAAAACAATTTATATTCCTTGTTCTTCTAGTCTTAGTTAGTGTATCCATCAACTTCATCTTTAAGTAGATAAATAATACATCATATCATTCATGTCTTGATTGGTCTTGGTACTCTTATTATACACTAAATAACTCAACATTTATCTACGTGCTCTTGTTATCCTTCTATTTCAAATCCTCTTCATCAATCAAACAAATGATAGCATTTAGACCAAACAAGCATTTGTCTTACTAGCAACTAGTAGGTTTGACATCATTGACAATATAATGATTGTTCTAGATTCCACATATCAAAACAATCTTGTTTTCTAATTGGTGTCAATCAGGACCATCATTACATTGACACTATAATCTTTCAACCTTGTAATGTATTTTTTCTTTTAGTTTGACTAAATTTCTAAGGAAATTAAATTTTCTACGTAATACCTATGATGTATTATCCACTTTAAACTCAAACTATTAGAGTGTTGAAATATTCTTGTTGAAATTCATTTATCCAATTCTACCCTCTGCCTCCTTAATTCAACTCCTTCTCTTCTTAGCTCCCCTATAATGGACCATGGTTTTTTACTTCATGTCTCTACTCCATAGGCGATTACAAAATTTAAGATCTGTAGTTCTTAATAACATGCAAAATCATAAATATGATCCACAATATGACCAACGCAAAAAATTATGGAAAGAAAAGTAGTGCAAGTAGCCATTTTATATGAATGCTTATGAGCATAATTGTGTAACAGTTCAATTCTTTAATTTTACATATGCTAATTGTAAAAGTAGCCGAGTGGAGATTAGAGTAGCGGGGACTTCCCAATTCACAATTTAGTCTTGAAGCAATTATAAGATATGAGATTCTTTTTTGTGTTAAAGATTCCTCCATTTTTTTATTTTGATAAGGGGTGAATACTATAGTGCCTATCAGATCGATTATCATTATTCCATCTCACAACGGAGAGCTTGATTTTCTAGAAAGTTTTATAGTGGTAGTTGTATTTCATCTTGAATATGTCCTCAATGAATTCTATTGAAAAAGGATGATGTCGTTTCGTACAAAAATAGTACCAATAAAGACCAAATTTTCCATGTGAATTATTGTAAAAATTATTAATTTGAGAATCGGTCTTAAGGCTTTAAGATATTACAAATAAAAGCTATTATTATAAGGTTTTGCAATAAATTCTTCTTAAAAATGTTTAAAAATCTCTAACTTAAAATTCTTATTACAAATACACACAAAGATGAAATTGAGCTTCACAGTTGTAATAACTCTTAGAACAATGAAAAGTTACATATATAATATCAAGAATTACATATTAAAGGTCGGTAAGCCTCAAGCTGCCACTATAATTTAAGGTATTAAACTATAATCAAGACAAAGCACTTATATTTGATTTAAGACATCGAGCAATGTCGGTTAAGGAGAAGGAGATGGATTATTATCTATTTCTGTTGGCAAGATTTAAAAAGGCAAAGTACTTGTAGAGCTGTTAACACTAAAATTACAAGTGCGATCAAAGCAGAGAAGAACCACCATGGCCTGGAACCATAAGTCATGGTAAAATCTAACAGAAGCCACAATAAATCCCCCCATAAACGGCGATGCCTAAGAAAAGCTAGACCTTTCTGCCACTTTTTGTGGTGATGATTTATGGCTTCAGCAGCATTATCTATAGATTTGTACCTGGGAATTTCTGTGGGCGTCACCATTGAATTCCAAAGATTAGCAATATCTCCATCATTTCCAAGCTTGCCGGTGATGATGTCCTCCAGTCTCAAGATACGCACATCACTGGCGCTGTCAACAAGGTCGTTCATTAGAATGGCATACCTTGTAATGGGCTTCTCTTTTCCTTGGGAGCATATTTCGAGGGCAATCAAGTTTCTGAGTATCATTTCTGATTTGTCATCTACTTTGAACTCCGGCAAATACAGTGTGGAATTATTCTTCTCGAACTTAGTGTGACTAATTCCACCGTCTATTTTCTTGAATTTCATTCCTCCCTTTCTTAGCTCCTCTATAGATGGAACATGTTCTTCTGTCCCCTCTTCTCTACGAGATAGGCAGTGGGTAAGAGAGTACAGAGCTTCAAATATGTGCTTCCTAATGATGTAGTGCAAAATGACAAATATGATCCCCAATATGAACAACATGACAAATACGAGAGATAATACAAGGACAAATACCCATTTACTACAAGTCCTTCTCGATATAGTTGTGTGCATGATAAATTCTTTGGGAATAGAGCTAGGCAACACTCTCAGAATGTTAATCGTGAGGGGCATTGGTCTCCTCGTAAAGCACGCATCCTTAAAATCAACACCGATGGTTTTTTCTAGGGAAATCTTGGTCCGAATGATATTGGGGGAGCTGGGTCTGATAGGTCTAGTGATATTTAGTTTCAATTTTCTATATACAAGGGTTACCATACTAATAACCTCATGGAAGCCCTGGCCATCTTGGTTATAGTGGAACAGTGCTATCAATGTGGCTGGAAAATAATTATCTGTGAGATTGACTCACAGGCGGTTGTTAATTTATTGAATAGAAGTAACTTTGTGCATGTCGATTGGCATTTAGCTCTGGTTAATCAACAGATCATTCACTTATGCAATTCTTTGGATTCTGTGTCTTTTATGCATATCTCTCGTGAGTGGAATGGTGTGGCTGATTGTCTAGCTAAACGGGCCTCTGAGCATGGGCCAAATTGAAACATTATTGATCATAGGATGCTTCCTCTTGATCTATCTCAGATGCTAGTTCAACTTGTTGACCAAGATAAAGCTTTGTAGTTCTCTTTGCTTTTTGTGTTGTTCTACTCTCTTTGATATTCAATAAAAAATTTACCCCTCTTTTAATTTAAGATTGTAATTATATATTTCATTTTTATATGTATAATAACTACTAATCTTATGTTATATATAATATAATTTTAAACAATTCTTAGATGAAATGAATAAATGTTTCATTCAAAATTTAAATTATCATAATAATAGTAAAATATATCTCTATCTATACTTTTAAAAAAGACTGACCTGTGTCTACAACTAAATTTGTTGCGATTAAGCATGAGCTGAAGCAGAAAAATTAGAAAAGCTTCTACTATTAACAATAGTTTTTATTAGAACAACCTCTTAGTGTTTCTGCTTGAATAAAGCCAACTTCTTTAAAAACTGGATAATGTAATCCATTCAAGACAACCTGGATAATGTAATTGGTGTTGCAATATCAAAAAAAAACCTTAAGAAACATAAAATAAAAATTTGTGCATGCTCTGTTTTCTGAGTTTTCTTTCCTCCCTTGTTTTCAAATCGTCTTATTGTATGAGAGCTTCAAGGAAAGATTGAGGACATGAGTGTCAGATTGGAGCAACGGTGTTTTCTCGGGGTTGTACATAGCAAGAGTGAAGCATAGAGCTGTCAATAAAATACTTTTTGATCAGAGAGTCTAAGTTTTAAAGCTACGATATTACAAATTGAAGAAAGAAAGTAGTTGCTAGGAGATCGTTGCATAAAGTCTCGCCCTGTTTTAGAGTTATATACAGAATTTCCAATGTATAATAAAAATGCTTTGAAATATAAGTACTTTGAGGGATGATCAATCCATTCAAATTATATATTTACAGTTATAGATATGTCAAGATAGCAATGCCATAAAAATTGAATGTGGCTAAAAACAGAAAAAGTTGAGAATGTAGCTATCAGTAAATCAAAAAGTAAACAAATGAATGTGATGAACCCCTTTTACGCTGGGAACCATTGATAGAAAAGTCAGGTTGACCTTTTCATATATAAAACACCTTTGTTATAAAAATGAAAATAAATATATGATAATCTTTGCAAAACATAAAGTGGATTACTTAGATATATATTAAGATATAAACTTGGTATCAAATTTATTAGCTGAGACAAATTTCGAGAATAAGATGTAACATGTTAAAAATCATTTAATTCTTTACAGTCTAATTCTTTACAAATTAATAAAACTATTGATGTCAGTGTAGACATATTGTCTACTTTTGTTGATATGATTTAATTCCATTACTACCCTTCATAACTCTCCAATAGATAGGAAATGTTTTCCTAACTCTTCTATAGGCAGTTAATAATAGAGTCCCAAATGTCGAATGTCCAGTGTTTAAGGACAATTAAGATCCCTGCTATGAACAACATGACAAAAATTGGGTAGAAAAGTAATGCAAATAGCCATCTTATACTAATCCCACAACTAGAAAGTGGAGGAGGCCAGGACTACCCTATCAACAATGCAGACATCAAGCTATTGCAAGATATGAGATTATTTTTTATATCTTCGATTCCTCTCTTCCCCACTTTGATAGGGTCTAAATTTTTGTAGTGCCCACTCACATCAGATATCATCATTTAATCCTACACAACAGAGCCTGAATTTCTCAAAACCTATGCCCATAATCTTTAGCATATCCTGAACATTTTATCACAACAAAGAGTGGTGTTTCTCACAATAAAAATAGCTGTAAAGATGTTGATTGATCAATTAAGCTTTGGATTTTATATCATTTTAAATGATATTATAATAGAATCCAACAAATAAACTTTTTAATAACTCTTGCAAATCTAGATTTTAATGTTCATCTAAAATGACATCTCTAATCACAATAAACTTAATGATGAGTTTAGAATGTTTCAAAGAAGTTTAAAATATTTACAATAGACAATTTTATTAAAAAAAACAGTGATCTAAAAACTTAGAGAAACAACAGACTTTGATTTATTTCCCTAGATCATTCAAAGATTGTTTTAAAATATATATTTAAAATGGAGGAAAAAATCTAGACTCTCAAATTTATTATATAGTATTAACCTTTATTAACTTTTCAAATACGATCACCTAGAAAATAAATGATCAGAGGAAATTCAGAACAAAAAAATAGAGTTACAAGAATAAACTATACCATATATATAATTTAAAATAAAAAGCATATCAACATTCTATAATTTCCCAGAACATTAGCAGATGGCTTAAATGTCACTTAAGCCATTAATGAGATGAATATTAAGAACAAGAAGTTAAAGATCATTAATCCTTTAGATTCTACTGTTAATAATTTAAGCATAACAATATTTAAAATACTAGAACTGTTGGTCTAATCGCATTAGAAGATGGAGATGTCTAGATGCGGAAGACTTAAAACATGACACACCAAGACTTGATTCCTACACTAAAATGTTAAATAGTCAAAATTGATCTATTTTCCGAAACTTTATTTCTTCTCAATCTAGATGGAAATGTCTAATTGTGCTGGCAAGATTTAAAAAGGCAAAGTACTTGTAGAGCTGTTAACACTAAAATTAGAACCATGGCTTGGAACCATAAGTGGTGATAAACTCTAACAACAGCCCAATAAAATCACCCCATAGACGACGATGTCTAAGAAAGGCCAGACGTTTCTGCCAATTCTTATGGTAACCATTAATGGATTTAGCAGCATTATCTATAGATTCGTACCTGGGAATTTCTGTGGGCGTCACCATAGAATTCCAAAGCTGAGCGATCTCTCCATCATTTCCAAGCTCGCCGGTGATGATGTCTTCACTTCTCAACAGACCCACGTCTCTAGCGCTGTCAACCAGGTCGTTCATTAGAATGGCATAGCTTGTAATGGGTTTCTCTTTTCCTGCGGAGTATATTTCCAAGGCAATCAAGTTTCTGAGTATCACTTCAGATCTGTCATCTACTTTGAACTCGGGCAAATACAGTGTAGAATTATTCTTGTCAAACTTAATTTGTTTGATTCCACCGTCCAGTCTCTTGAATTTCATTCCTCCCCTTCTTAGCTCCCCTATAGATGGAACATGTTCTTCTGTCTCATCTGGTGTCTGGGATAGAAAGTTCATAATAGAGTACAAAATGTCATAGATGAAGTTCTTAATGTAGTGCAAAATGACAAATATAATCCCCAATATGAACAATATGACAAAAACTGGAAAGAAAATTATTGCAAATAGCCATTTCATACGAAAGCTCAATAATTTAGTCCAACGGGAAGGTCGCTTTTGATCAGGGACCGGCCTGTCAACAATGTAGTCATGAAGCAGTCGCAAGAGATGAGTATCTTCGTTGCATTTCAGATTCCCCGGACATGGCATTTTGATGGGAGATAACATTTTAAGTGCCGACTCAAGCCAGACATAATCAGTTGATCCCTCAATCTCAATCTCATAATCAGTTGATCCCTCAATCTCATTTCTGATTTCCTTCAAAACCCAGAACGGTAGTTGATTTTCCATCTTGACCATGTCTTTCACAATTTCTGTCAAAAGAGGATGATGTCGGTTTCTGCTAAGAATACTATCCATGAGAGTCGACATCTCAGCTGCATCTTCACTCCCTTTGGCTTTATCTTCAGCTTCTTCGAACCTGTCGAGGACTTCGAGAACAAAACAGGCATCGCTCACCATCATCCACGCCAGTACTTCTTCACTGCTCAGTTTAATTTCTTTAGCATAGCTTTTCTTTATTCTATCCGGCATATCTTCTCCCTTAAACTTCTCAACTACTGATTTCAAACCTTCCGAGCTTCCATTTTCGATGATTTTAAGATGCATCTTCCTTGCCACTTCTGACTTGAGCAGTTCAATGTCATCATTCGATACATCTTCCTTTCGAAAATGGTAAGGCCCGAAGGAGATTACATGGGGATGATAGAAAACCTTATCAGAATTATGCAACAGTGATTTTGGAACGGTATGAATGAGACCACGGTGGGACGTATCTGGTCTGCTTTTTTTCTCTAAACTTTTTCCAACATCAACAATCCACTCGGAGTCTTTTCTCTCGTTTTTCCCCATCTTCGAAGACAACTGGAGAGAGCGGTTCAACTGCCTGTGCAAATTGAAGATGTCTTCGCTTCATTAAGGGAATGGTTCCTTATAATCCCAGCGGATGCTCGTGGAGGTGGAATCTTTTCCCTGGATTACAGAAAACAGACCAGAGCAAATTTCTTCTCTAAACAATGAACGTGGGCCAGGTCCGAGCTCTACAGTGCGACCTGCGGTCTACATCAATCTTAATTCCACTGCTCCAGTGAGGAAATTTAGCTCGAATCTCACATCATTAACTGCTCAACATGAAAAATGTGAGATGAGAGGTAACTAGTACTTACATCTAAGGGAGGTGTAGGTGGCAATGGATAAAGCCTAAATTAAAACGTATGGATGCCATTGCCATGTTTAACCCCATACATGGTACTGACCTGCTCATTCATCTTTTCAACCATGCCTTTTAACAGCGATATATTTATGTGATTTAAAATAATGTCATATATAATTTACTTATACTATTTCGATTTGATTTTATATTGCTATTGTGGAATGAATAGTATATTTTATAAATAATTATTTTTATATTAAATATTAAAAATTATTTTTTATTTTAGAATTTTAATAGCTTTCAAATTATAATGTATATATACTTTTTAAAATCTTCCAATGATCCACCATTAGGACAAGATTTAGAAAAGAAAGAAGCAAATTTCATAGATCTACATAAAAATATTAATAATAAAACAAATATATGATGTTCATAAATAGTAAATTGGTAAACTAAAAATTATATACATGTCTATTATTTTTTTTATGACAGTTCTTTTAATGATATATTTGTTAAAGTATAATAATGAAAATGATATACACATCAAAATCATAGACCATGAAAAAGAAAGATGTATAATTTATTCTTCAATTACTAATATAATTGATTTCTCATTATATAATTATAAATAGAACAAACTTTGATTTTTATAGGAAAATAATACTTTTATCGAATCAAGATGCTCGTGAGGATAGGATTTTGTACAAAAAAATGAATGCTTGGTATTTTCATAGCAAAACAAGATGCTCGTCGAGATAGAATTTTGGACAAATGCTCATTAAAGAAAATAGATTAAAATTACAACAAAACTTATTGAGTTGGAATCTTGAGGCTAGTTCACACGCTACCAAGCTACCTGTCAGTGGTCACTAAAGAAATAGACTGAATTTACCGCCAGATTCTTCTTTGAAAAATAGCCCGGGGTGGTGTATACACAGTCCAAACTTTATGGATGCAATCTGCACCTTACACTTCTGTAAATTTGCGCCGGGGACATTTTACATCGAATTTTGTACGACGTTCACTAATGTGACTCGAATAGTGGAATTTTAGTTGGTATTTTACATCACTCTTTTTCTTGTTAATCTTCCATTGATTTTGGTAGTATTCGCAAAAGGAGATCCTTTGATCTCCATGTTCTAATCACTTTTCATTTCGTATTCATCTTAAAATTCCAAATGAGAGGATGCAGTTGCATCATATTTATCTTATAACGTTTGTTTTTGTTTTGTATTGAAATTAAAATTTTACTAAGAATATTAAAATCTTGGTATCTTTAAATGGTAAGTTAGATTTTTTAATTTTTGTAGTAATAATGTAGTAAATATTTTTATGGATAGTAATATGAAAATTATAACTTTGAATTAATTATATTTATTTATTAAAACATAAAATATTCATCTTAATAAATAAACAAAAAATATCTAATTCCTTTCAATTAGTAAAATATATAACATATTAGTTAGTTAAATACGATTTTAATAATTATTATTTATGTGTCTGAAAAAAATTGGATATGTATAATAATAGTTTTGTAAAATATAGAATATTTAAAATTAAAAAAATCTTCATATACAATAATTTGTAGTCAAGAACAATTAGAGGTCAGATGATGATGTAGACTCAAGGTATTGATGCTAGCGTAGATGTTATTAATGACACTTCACTAGAAATTATTAGTTATCTGTAACAAAAGGTCAACACACACGGCTAAGAAAAGACACTGACATGGTAAAAAAATGTTCAACTTAACCAACACACTCAAAGCTTTGACCACTTAGAGTGGTTGGTGGGCCCCAATCAACTCATTGTGTCCACCATTTTAGTCATCATTACTTCCATTCAACTCAACATAACTCTCCCTTGAAGTTTGATATTAAAAATTATTTTTGCCATCTAGGATTTCTTTAGATGAATATCTCTGACTGGATAGTTTTTATTCATCCAAAAATTCTCATCTTGTGAAAATGTACTGAAACGATAGAGGCATGAATATTTAAAAAAAATTGTAGATATCTCTTTGAGAAATGCTCTGTAAAAATATATGCAAAATTATGGTATCATAGACAAGGCATGTCTATTTCATACAACCATCAAAGAAAGGTATGCTAATACAATACTATGAATATAGGATATGAACAAAATGCATTTGCATTTTTTTAAAAGGATTTATAAGATTTCATTGGGTAATGTGATTGGAAAGTATACAACAAGATAGAGTCTACATCCTCACAACTAGTGAGAAAGAGGGAGCTATGGAAGAGGGTATGGACATAAACAATCATAAGGTGTAGTGCTTGAAATTAAAAGGTTATTTATTGTATAGATCATTATTAAGTGTTTTTTATTAAGGCTAAAATAGGTTTTTAACAATGGATCATAACCCCATAAGTTTTACACAAGAGAGAAAAGCATCAAGTCCTTAAACAAAACAATATTAAAACTAGTAAACACAACCACTACCATTTTCAACTAGACCTAGCTTAAGCCAACACCAAAAAAAATACCAAAATGAAACAAACATAAAGCCTACCAAGAGCAACCATGACCAAAAAAGAACACCACAAGGAAAGGTAGCCTAGGCCAAATCTTGAACTTTTTCCTTTTGCTCATGTTGAATATTCTTTTATCAGCTTCATGACCTTCAAGATGTCAAGTGGATCAATCTAAGCCTCTCTCTTCTATTTCCTTTTTGTATTGGAGGGAGTATGTTTCCATGGCCTTACTTCTTCCTTGTCCTTATCTTGTTCCTCTCAGTCAATCAGTGATGTTCAAGACCTTTTTCAAGAAGTTGATTAAAAGGTCTACAAATCCATGGCATTTAGAGAGCACCTCCTTAATGAACTTTCTAATTTTTTCCATTTTCTTTCTCAACTCTTCAATAACCTCATGATTCCCATGCTTCTCTATAACACTTTCCTTCTACCTTGGCACATTCTAGTTATTTGAATATATTTTTATTTAATCATATAAGAAATCTACATTAATATTTTTCATTATCTAGAATGTTTTTTTATATACTTTGATTTAAAAATATGCAAACTAACTATAATTTATTTCATTTCAATAATTTGAGATGATCTTTCCAATAAATTCTTGTCTAAAAGATCATTTTAATTGAAACATTTGATTAATAAAATGAAAAAAAGATAGATCATATAAAATAATGAGAAAGATTGATAAAATAATACCATAAGAATAACATCATCTTAAAATTCACTTTTTAACATTTTTGAATTTCCAACTTCATATAAATATAGAGAAGCCAAAATAAATTATTACAACTACACATTTTAGTAACTTGGTGGTGATTCTTTAACAATATATTGTGATTTACCTCTTTCATTAAAGTGAAAAATTAATTAGTTGGACATTTCAACTATTTTATGCAAACTCAATTGAAGTATAGCTATTATATTTTATATTTATTATATTCTATCTTCCATGCCTCACTAATTGATTGCATTGTAAATAGATATAAGTAAACAATCATTGTAAATGTATCTATTTTATATAAAATCTAATATTTGAATTTTAATAATGCCATTAATTTATTTTATGTATCAAATATATTTTTCATAGTTATTATTTTATAGTTTTCATGAATAATACAAATTATGATTTTTTATTTTAGGTAAAGAGATGGAAAATATAAGATAGAGGAGGAAGGGAAGAAAGAAAAAGGTGGAGGAGAAGAAGCAAGAAGGAGAGGAGGTTAGTAGCAACTGTGTGTTTATGCTTCTAATTTGGACAAGTAAGCCATATTAAATCATAATTTAATAGTTCTAAGTAAACCCAAAGTAAATAATTTTTATATTTGTGAAGAATAGTTAAATTCAAAATTTATCATCATTATTTTGATTGAATATATTTTAAACAAATATACTTGGTTATTTACACAATTTCAATGTGAATACACCTCAGCACAATTAAGTGTCATAATCCATAAAAAAAATAATTCTAATAGAAACAATGGATATTTACCAATCAGTTTATCCCTTAGACCTGTGAGACACATGTGCTAGTTATTTAAGAATAAAAATATTTAAAACACCAAAAATAGTTGTAGTAGAAGATGGAAATGTCTATTTTTGTTGACAAGATTTAAAGACACAAAGTACTTGTAAAACTATTAACACTAAAATTAGAAGTATGATTAAAGAAAAGAACAATTGCCATTGCTTGGAATCATAAGTCGTGATAAAGTCTAACATTAGCCCAATAAAATCAACCCATAGATGATGATGTCTAAGATAACCCAAATGTTTCTACCACTTCTTATGGTAACCATTTATGGATTTAGCAACATTATCTATAGAATTGCACTTGGAAATTTTTGTGATCATTACCATAGAATCCAAAG
Organism: Cupressus sempervirens; assembly: GCA_028749045.1. Taxonomy (NCBI): domain Eukaryota; kingdom Viridiplantae; phylum Streptophyta; class Pinopsida; order Cupressales; family Cupressaceae; genus Cupressus; species Cupressus sempervirens. The sequence goes on from CM053789.1 coordinate 809,725,540, forward strand.
CAGAGTGATCTCTCCATCATTTCCAAGCTTGATGATGATGATGTCCTCAAGTCTCAAAAGAAAACCATCTCTAGCACATTCAACCATGTTGTTCATTAGAATGACATACCTTATAATGGGTTTTTCTTTTCCTTCAAATCATATTTTGAGGTTAATCAAGTTAATGAGTATCACATCTAATATTTCATCTACTTTTAACTTAAGTAAATAAAGTGTGGATTTATTCTTGTCAAAATTAATTTGTTTGATTCCACCATGTAGTTTCTTGAATTCCATTCCTCCCCTTCTTAGCTCCCCTGTAGATGGAACATGTTTTTCTATCTCATCTTGGGTCTCGGAGAGGAAGTTCATAATAGAATACAAAATGTAAAAGATGTGGGTCTTAATATATAGAAAAATGATAATTATGATCCCCAATATGAACAACATGACAAAAATTGAAAGAAAATTAGGGCAAATAGCCATTTCATATGAAAAAATTGTGTCATCTATAAAGTGATAAATATTTATATTGTTTTGATAATACAAAACATCTAAAATGCATTTTTCCATTTTCTAGATAGATAAAGAGGCATTTTCATTCACCCACTACTATTTTAGAATGCATATATTGTTGTAAACTTACAATTGGAACAATTTTTTTTTTTGTAATTAATGTCAAATCTATTCATAAGACACATTGCTACCTAATCTAAATGTCATATTTATTTGATTGATGAATAAGATTTGAGAAATTGCTTAGAACAAAAGGGCCTAAAGGAAAGGTTGAGTTATGAAAAGGAAGCTACACATGGACATTTGATTAGATAGACTCTAATAAGACAAAGTGATTATTTATATCAAGAAAGAAAAGCTAAGAAAAGTACTAGAGTAAAAGGTTAAGTAATGTCGAGTGATGCTAGTGTCAAGCGAGCCATAGTAAGTGTCAGGAAAATCTACTATTGATCGATTATTAGTATCGACCAATCAAGATAGTTGATGTTGACCTAGAATTTTTACAGCAACTGAGTCATTCAGTGATGACCAAGTGTTAGAATTTAGTTATTGCCAAAAAGTGTTGAGAATGAATTTGAGAAAGTCATGATTCTTAGCTGACTCAATTGATTTCTTGGAAGATGTAAACCGTGTTGAAGATAAGATTGATGAGTTGGATCTTTAACTTTAAGGAGAGGAATAGGTAAAGACCTAATAGATGAGTTCCAGAGAAGTTCCTAGAGGATGATTAAGAAGATAGACAAATACAATGAGTCATGTTGAGCCTAATCATAAACCATAAGATCTATGGTGATCATAGAAATTGGTAAAGAAAGAATTGCATATTTAAAGAGGTAAAGAGCCAAACTTACAAGGTATACAAGGAAGAGGCACACAGAACAGGGTGGATCAAAGTTGCAAAAGGGTGAGAGTGAATGCAAAGCTAAAGGAGATTGCTTGTTCAGATGTTGTTAATGGTGATAAGTGAATTTGAGAAGATGACTTAAGTTTTGTTGAGAAAAGAAGATTAATTACTTGAAGTGTCACGAATCGAATCAAGAACGTAAATGAAAATGGGAAGCTTATCATCGAATTAACACATGGACCAAAGAGTGATCTAAACTTGCAAAGTGATTTGTAATCATACAGATCAAAATGTATTATTTTCTTTAGATAATTATTGTAAATGACTTGTGAAAATACTAATAACAAAGGTTGACCTGACAATCATTTGAAAGACTTTGCAGACTATGTAAATACTTTAACAAAGTGACATTCTAAATGGATTGATCAAAGTCCTCTAACAAAGTCACTCCTAATAGGGTGATTAAATTTTTAATATCGACAACATGAGATTTGGAGAATTGCATAATTATCTGTGAGATTGACTCACAGGCGGTTGTTAATTTATTGAATAGAAGGAACCTTGTGCATGTCGATTGGCATTTAGCTCTGGTTAATCAACAGATCATTCACTTATGCAATTCTTTGGATTCTGTGTCTTTTATGCATATCTCTCGTGAGTGGAATGGTGTGGCTGATTGTCTAGCTAAACGGGCCTCTGAGCATGGGCCAAATTGAAACATTATTGATCATAGGATGCTTCCTCTTGATCTATCTCAGATGCTAGTTCAACTTGTTGACCAAGATAAAGCTTTGTAGTTCTCTTTGTGTTTTGTGTTGTTCTACTCTCTTTGATATTCAATAAAAAATTTACCCCTCTTTTAATTTAAGATTGTAATTATAGATTTCATTTTTATATGTATAATAACTACTAATCTTATGTTATATATAATATAATTTTAAACAATTCTTAGATGAAATGAATAAATGTTTCATTCAAAATTTAAATTATCATAATAATAGTAAAATATATCTCTATCTATACTTTTAAAAAAGACAGACCTGTGTCTACAACTAAATTTGTTGCGATGAAGCATGAGCTGAAGCAGAAAAATTAGAAAAGCTTCTACTATTAACAATAGTTTTTATTAGAACAACCTCTTAGTGTTTCTGCTTGAATAAAGCCAACTTCTTTAAAAACTGGATAATGTAATCCATTCAAGACAACCTGGATAATGTAATTGGTGTTGCAATATCAAAAAAAAAACCTTAAGAAACATAAAATAAAAATTTGTGCATGCTCTGTTTTCTGAGTTTTCTTTCCTCCCCTGTTTTCAAATCGTCTTATTGTATGAGAGCTTCAAGGAAAGATTGAGGACATGAGTGTCAGATTGGAGCAACGGTGTTTGCTCGGGGTTGTACATAGCAAGAGTGAAGCATAGAGCTGTCAATAAAATACTTTTTGATCAGAGAGTCTAAGTTTTAAAGCTACGGTATTACAAATTGAAGAAAGAAAGTAGTTGCTAGGAGATCGTTGCATAAAGTCTCGCCCTGTTTTAGAGTTATATACAGAATTTCCAATGTATAATAAAAATGCTTTGAAATATAAGTACTTTGAGGGATGATCAATCCATTCAAATTATATATTTACAGTTATAGATATGTCAAGATAGCAATGCCATAAAAAGTGAATGTGGCTAAAAACAGAAAAAGTTGAGAATGTAGCTATCAGTAAATCAAAAAGTAAACAAATGAATGTGATGAACCCCTTTTACGCTGGGAACCATTGATAGAAAAGTCAGGTTGACCTTTTCATATATAAAACACCTTTGTTATAAAAATGAAAATAAATATATGATAATCTTTGCAAAACATAAAGTGGATTACTTAGACATATATTAAGATATAAACTTGGTATCAAATTTATTAGCTGAGACAAATTTCGAGAATAAGATGTAACATGTTAAAAATCATTTAATTCTTTACAGTCTAATTCTTTACAAATTAATAAAACTATTGATGTCGGTGTAGACATATTGTCTACTTTTGTTGATATGATTTAATTCCATTACTACCCTTCATAACTCTCCAATAGATAGGAAATGTTTTCCTAACTCTTCTATAGGCAGTTAATAATAGAGTCCCAAATGTCGAATGTCCAGTGTTTAAGGACAATTAAGATCCCTGCTATGAACAACATGACAAAAATTGGGTAGAAAAGTAATGCAAATAGCCATCTTATACTAATCCCACAACTAGAAAGTGGAGGAGGCCAGGACTACCCTATCAACAATGCAGACATCAAGCTATTGCAAGATATGAGATTATTTTTTATATCTTCGATTCCTCTCTTCCCCACTTTGATAGGGTCTAAATTTTTGTAGTGCCCACTCACATCAGATATCATCATTTAATCCTACACAACAGAGCCTGAATTTCTCAAAACCTATGCCCATAATCTTTAGCATATCCTAAACATTTTATCACAACAAAGAGTGGTGTTTCTCACAATAAAAATAGCTGTAAAGATGTTGATTGATCAATTAAGCTTTGGATTTTATATCATTTTAAATGATATTATAATAGAATCCAACAAATAAACTTTTTAATAACTCTTGCAAATCTAGATTTTAATGTTCATCTAAAATGACATCTCTAATCACAATAAACTTAATGATGAGTTTAGAATGTTTCAAAGAAGTTTAAAATATTTACAATAGACAATTTTATTAAAAAAAAACAGTGATCTAAAAACTTAGAGAAACAACAGACTTTGATTTATTTCCCTAGATCATTCAAAGATTGTTTTAAAATATATATTTAAAATGGAGGAAAAAATCTAGACTCTCAAATTTATTATATAGTATTAACCTTTATTAACTTTTCAAATAAGATCACCTAGAAAATGAATGATCAGAGGAAATTCAGAACAAAAATATAGAGTTACAAGAATAAACTATAGTATATATATAATTTAAAATAAAAAGCATATCAACATTCTATAATTTCACAGAACATTAGCAGATGGCTTAAATGTCACTTAAGCCATTAATGAGATGAATATTAAGAACAAGAAGTTAAAGATCATTAATCCTTTAGATTCTACTGTTAATAATTTAAGCATAACAATATTTAAAATACTAGAACTGTTGGTCTAATCGCATTAGAAGATGGAGATGTCTAGATGCGGAAGACTTAAAACATCACACACCAAGACTTGATTCCTACACTAAAATGTTAAATAGTCAAGATTGATCTATTTTCCGAAACTTTATTTCTTCTCAATCTAGATGGAAATGTCTAATTGTGCTGGCAAGATTTTAAAAGGCAAAGTACTTGTAGAGCTGTTAACACTAAAATTACAAGTACGATCAAAGCAGAGAAAAACCACCATGGCTTGGAACCATAAGTGGTGATAAACTCTAACAACAGCCCAATAAAATCACCCCATAGACGACGATGTCTAAGAAAGGCCAGACGTTTCTGCCACTTCTTATGGTAACCATTAATGGATTTAGCAGCATTATCTATAGATTCGTACCTGGGAATTTCTGTGGGCGTCACCATAGAATTCCAAAGCTGAGCGATCTCTCCATCATTTCCAAGCTCGCCGGCGATGATGTCTTCACTTCTCAACAGACCCACGTCTCTAGCGCTGTCAACCAGGTCGTTCATTAGAATGGCATAGCTTGTAATGGGTTTCTCTTTTCCTGCGGAGTATATTTCCAAGGCAATCAAGTTTCTGAGTATCACTTCAGATCTGTCATCTACTTTGAACTCGGGCAAATACAGTGTAGAATTATTCTTGTCAAACTTAACTTGTTTGATTCCACCGTCCAGTCTCTTGAATTTCATTCCTCCCCTTCTTAGCTCCCCTATAGATGGAACATGTTCTTCTGTCTCATCTGGTGTCTGGGATAGAAAGTTCATAATAGAGTACAAAATGTCATAGATGAAGTTCTTAATGTAGTGCAAAATGACAAATATAATCCCCAATATGAACAATATGACAAAAACTGGAAAGAAAATTATTGCAAATAGCCATTTCATACGAAAGCTCAATAATTTAGTCCAACGGGAAGGTCGCTTTTGATCAGGGACCGGCCTGTCAACAATGTAGTCATGAAGCAGTCGCAAGAGATGAGTATCTTCGTTGCATTTCAGATTCCCCGGACATGGCATTTTGATGGGAGATAACATTTTAAGTGCCGACTCAAGCCAGACATAATCAGTTGATCCCTCAATCTCAATCTCATAATCAGTTGATCCCTCAATCTCATTTCTGATTTCCTTCAAAACCCAGAACGGTAGTTGATTTTCCATCTTGACCATGTCTTTCACAATTTCTGTCAAAAGAGGATGATGTCGGTTTCTGCTAAGAATACTATCCATGAGAGTCGACATCTCAGCTGCATCTTCACTCCCTTTGGCTTTATCTTCAGCTTCTTCGAACCTGTCGAGGACTTCGAGAACAAAACAGGCATCGCTCACCATCATCCACGCCAGTACTTCTTCACTGCTCAGTTTAATTTCTTTAGCATAGCTTTTCTTTATTCTATCCGGCATATCTTCTCCCTTAAACTTCTCAACTACTGATTTCAAACCTTCCGAGCTTCCATTTTCGATGATTTTAAGATGCATCTTCCTTGCCACTTCTGACTTGAGCAGTTCAATGTCATCATTCGATACATCTTCCTTTCGAAAATGGTAAGGCCCGAAGGAGATTACATGGGGATGATAGAAAACCTTATCAGAATTATGCAACAGTGATTTTGGAACGGTATGAATGAGACCACGGTGGGACGTATCTGGTCTGCTTTTTTTCTCTAAACTTTTTCCAACATCAACAATCCACTCGGAGTCTTTTCTCTCGTTTTTCCCCATCTTCGAAGACAACTGGAGAGAGCGGTTCAACTGCCTGTGCAAATTGAAGATGTCTTCGCTTCATTAAGGGAATGGTTCCTTATAATCCCAGCGGATGCTCGTGGAGGTGGAATCTTTTCCCTGGATTACAGAAAACAGACCAGAGCAAATTTCTTCTCTAAACAATGAACGTGGGCCAGGTCCGAGCTCTACAGTGCGACCTGCGGTCTACATCAATCTTAATTCCACTGCTCCAGTGAGGAAATTTAGCTCGAATCTCACATCATTAACTGCTCAACATGAAAAATGTGAGATGAGAGGTAACTAGTACTTACATCTAAGGGAGGTGTAGGTGGCAATGGATAAAGCCTAAATTAAAACGTATGGATGCCATTGCCATGTTTAACCCCATACATGGTACTGACCTGCTCATTCATCTTTTCAACCATGCCTTTTAACAGCGATATATTTATGTGATTTAAAATAATGTCATATATAATTTACTTATACTATTTCGATTTGATTTTATATTGCTATTGTGGAATGAATAGTATATTTTATAAATAATTATTTTTATATTAAATATTAAAAATTATTTTTTATTTTAGAATTTTAATAGCTTTCAAATTATAATGTATATATACTTTTTAAAATCTTCCAATGATCCACCATTAGGACAAGATTTAGAAAAGAAAGAAGCAAATTTCATAGATCTACATAAAAATATTAATAATAAAACAAATATATGATGTTCATAAATAGTAAATTGGTAAACTAAAAATTATATACATGTCTATTATTTTTTTTATGACAGTTCTTTTAATGATATATTTGTTAAAGTATAATAATGAAAATGATATACACATCAAAATCATAGACCATGAAAAAGAAAGATGTATAATTTATTCTTCAATTACTAATATAATTGATTTCTCATTATATAATTATAAATAGAACAAACTTTGATTTTTATAGGAAAATAATACTTTTATCGAATCAAGATGCTCGTGAGGATAGGATTTTGTACAAAAAAATGAATGCTTGGTATTTTCATAGCAAAACAAGATGCTCGTCGAGATAGAATTTTGGACAAATGCTCATTAAAGAAAATAGATTAAAATTACAACAAAACTTATTGAGTTGGAATCTTGAGGCTAGTTCACACGCTACCAAGCTACCTGTCAGTGGTCACTAAAGAAATAGACTGAATTTACCGCCAGATTCTTCTTTGAAAAATAGCCCGGGGTGGTGTATACACAGTCCAAACTTTATGGATGCAATCTGCACCTTACACTTCTGTAAATTTGCGCCGGGGACATTTTACATCGAATTTTGTACGACGTTCACTAATGTGACTCGAATAGTGGAATTTTAGTTGGTATTTTACATCACTCTTTTTCTTGTTAATCTTCCATTGATTTTGGTAGTATTCGCAAAAGGAGATCCTTTGATCTCCATGTTCTAATCACTTTTCATTTCGTATTCATCTTAAAATTCCAAATGAGAGGATGCAGTTGCATCATATTTATCTTATAACGTTTGTTTTTGTTTTGTATTGAAATTAAAATTTTACTAAGAATATTAAAATCTTGGTATCTTTAAATGGTAAGTTAGATTTTTTAATTTTTGTAGTAATAATGTAGTAAATATTTTTATGGATAGTAATATGAAAATTATAACTTTGAATTAATTATATTTATTTATTAAAACATAAAATATTCATCTTAATAAATAAACAAAAAATATCTAATTCCTTTCAATTAGTAAAATATATAACATATTAGTTAGTTAAATACGATTTTAATAATTATTATTTATGTGTCTGAAAAAAATTGGATATGTATAATAATAGTTTTGTAAAATATAGAATATTTAAAATTAAAAAAATCTTCATATACAATAATTTGTAGTCAAGAACAATTAGAGGTCAGATGATGATGTAGACTCAAGGTATTGATGCTAGCGTAGATGTTATTAATGACACTTCACTAGAAATTATTAGTTATCTGTAACAAAAGGTCAACACACACGGCTAAGAAAAGACACTGACATGGTAAAAAAATGTTCAACTTAACCAACACACTCAAAGCTTTGACCACTTAGAGTGGTTGGTGGGCCCCAATCAACTCATTGTGTCCACCATTTTAGTCATCATTACTTCCATTCAACTCAACATAACTCTCCCTTGAAGTTTGATATTAAAAATTATTTTTGCCATCTAGGATTTCTTTAGATGAATATCTCTGACTGGATAGTTTTTATTCATCCAAAAATTCTCATCTTGTGAAAATGTACTGAAACGATAGAGGCATGAATATTTAAAAAAAATTGTAGATATCTCTTTGAGAAATGCTCTGTAAAAATATATGCAAAATTATGGTATCATAGACAAGGCATGTCTATTTCATACAACCATCAAAGAAAGGTATGCTAATACAATACTATGAATATAGGATATGAACAAAATGCATTTGCATTTTTTTAAAAGGATTTATAAGATTTCATTGGGTAATGTGATTGGAAAGTATACAACAAGATAGAGTCTACATCCTCACAACTAGTGAGAAAGAGGGAGCTATGGAAGAGGGTATGGACATAAACAATCATAAGGTGTAGTGCTTGAAATTAAAAGGTTATTTATTGTATAGATCATTATTAAGTGTTTTTTATTAAGGCTAAAATAGGTTTTTAACAATGGATCATAACCCCATAAGTTTTACACAAGAGAGAAAAGCATCAAGTCCTTAAACAAAACAATATTAAAACTAGTAAACACAACCACTACCATTTTCAACTAGACCTAGCTTAAGCCAACACCAAAAAAAATACCAAAATGAAACAAACATAAAGCCTACCAAGAGCAACCATGACCAAAAAAGAACACCACAAGGAAAGGTAGCCTAGGCCAAATCTTGAACTTTTTCCTTTTGCTCATGTTGAATATTCTTTTATCAGCTTCATGACCTTCAAGATGTCAAGTGGATCAATCTAAGCCTCTCTCTTCTATTTCCTTTTTGTATTGGAGGGAGTATGTTTCCATGGCCTTACTTCTTCCTTGTCCTTATCTTGTTCCTCTCAGTCAATCAGTGATGTTCAAGACCTTTTTCAAGAAGTTGATTAAAAGGTCTACAAATCCATGGCATTTAGAGAGCACCTCCTTAATGAACTTTCTAATTTTTTCCATTTTCTTTCTCAACTCTTCAATAACCTCATGATTCCCATGCTTCTCTATAACACTTTCCTTCTACCTTGGCACATTCTAGTTATTTGAATATATTTTTATTTAATCATATAAGAAATCTACATTAATATTTTTCATTATCTAGAATGTTTTTTTATATACTTTGATTTAAAAATATGCAAACTAACTATAATTTATTTCATTTCAATAATTTGAGATGATCTTTCCAATAAATTCTTGTCTAAAAGATCATTTTAATTGAAACATTTGATTAATAAAATGAAAAAAAGATAGATCATATAAAATAATGAGAAAGATTGATAAAATAATACCATAAGAATAACATCATCTTAAAATTCACTTTTTAACATTTTTGAATTTCCAACTTCATATAAATATAGAGAAGCCAAAATAAATTATTACAACTACACATTTTAGTAACTTGGTGGTGATTCTTTAACAATATATTGTGATTTACCTCTTTCATTAAAGTGAAAAATTAATTAGTTGGACATTTCAACTATTTTATGCAAACTCAATTGAAGTATAGCTATTATATTTTATATTTATTATATTCTATCTTCCATGCCTCACTAATTGATTGCATTGTAAATAGATATAAGTAAACAATCATTGTAAATGTATCTATTTTATATAAAATCTAATATTTGAATTTTAATAATGCCATTAATTTATTTTATGTATCAAATATATTTTTCATAGTTATTATTTTATAGTTTTCATGAATAATACAAATTATGATTTTTTATTTTAGGTAAAGAGATGGAAAATATAAGATAGAGGAGGAAGGGAAGAAAGAAAAAGGTGGAGGAGAAGAAGCAAGAAGGAGAGGAGGTTAGTAGCAACTGTGTGTTTATGCTTCTAATTTGGACAAGTAAGCCATATTAAATCATAATTTAATAGTTCTAAGTAAACCCAAAGTAAATAATTTTTATATTTGTGAAGAATAGTTAAATTCAAAATTTATCATCATTATTTTGATTGAATATATTTTAAACAAATATACTTGGTTATTTACACAATTTCAATGTGAATACACCTCAGCACAATTAAGTGTCATAATCCATAAAAAAAATAATTCTAATAGAAACAATGGATATTTACCAATCAGTTTATCCCTTAGACCTGTGAGACACATGTGCTAGTTATTTAAGAATAAAAATATTTAAAACACCAAAAATAGTTGTAGTAGAAGATGGAAATGTCTATTTTTGTTGACAAGATTTAAAGACACAAAGTACTTGTAAAACTATTAACACTAAAATTAGAAGTATGATTAAAGAAAAGAACAATTGTCATTGCTTGGAATCATAAGTCGTGATAAAGTCTAACATTAGCCCAATAAAATCAACCCATAGATGATGATGTCTAAGATAACCCAAATGTTTCTACCACTTCTTATGGTAACCATTTATGGATTTAGCAACATTATCTATAGAATTGCACTTGGAAATTTTTGTGATCATTACCATAGAATCCAAAGCAGAGTGATCTCTCCATCATTTCCAAGCTTGATGATGATGATGTCCTCAAGTCTCAAAAGAAAACCATCTCTAGCACATTCAACCATGTTGTTCATTAGAATGACATACCTTATAATGGGTTTTTCTTTTCCTTCAAATCATATTTTGAGGTTAATCAAGTTAATGAGTATCACATCTAATATTTCATCTACTTTTAACTTAAGTAAATAAAGTGTGGATTTATTCTTGTCAAAATTAATTTGTTTGATTCCACCATGTAGTTTCTTGAATTCCATTCCTCCCCTTCTTAGCTCCCCTGTAGATGGAACATGTTTTTCTATCTCATCTTGGGTCTCGGAGAGGAAGTTCATAATAGAATACAAAATGTAAAAGATGTGGGTCTTAATATATAGAAAAATGATAATTATGATCCCCAATATGAACAACATGACAAAAATTGAAAGAAAATTAGGGCAAATAGCCATTTCATATGAAAAAATTGTGTCATCTATAAAGTGATAAATATTTATATTGTTTTGATAATACAAAACATCTAAAATGCATTTTTCCATTTTCTAGATAGATAAAGAGGCATTTTCATTCACCCACTACTATTTTAGAATGCATATATTGTTGTAAACTTACAATTGGAACAATTTTTTTTTTTGTAATTAATGTCAAATCTATTCATAAGACACATTGCTACCTAATCTAAATGTCATATTTATTTGATTGATGAATAAGATTTGAGAAATTGCTTAGAACAAAAGGGCCTAAAGGAAAGGTTGAGTTATGAAAAGGAAGCTACACATGGACATTTGATTAGATAGACTCTAATAAGACAAAGTGATTATTTATATCAAGAAAGAAAAGCTAAGAAAAGTACTAGAGTAAAAGGTTAAGTAATGTCGAGTGATGCTAGTGTCAAGCGAGCCATAGTAAGTGTCAGGAAAATCTACTATTGATCGATTATTAGTATCGACCAATCAAGATAGTTGATGTTGACCTAGAATTTTTACAGCAACTGAGTCATTCAGTGATGACCAAGTGTTAGAATTTAGTTATTGCCAAAAAGTGTTGAGAATGAATTTGAGAAAGTCATGATTCTTAGCTGACTCAATTGATTTCTTGGAAGATGTAAACCGTGTTGAAGATAAGATTGATGAGTTGGATCTTTAACTTTAAGGAGAGGAATAGGTAAAGACCTAATAGATGAGTTCCAGAGAAGTTCCTAGAGGATGATTAAGAAGATAGACAAATACAATGAGTCATGTTGAGCCTAATCATAAACCATAAGATCTATGGTGATCATAGAAATTGGTAAAGAAAGAATTGCATATTTAAAGAGGTAAAGAGCCAAACTTACAAGGTATACAAGGAAGAGGCACACAGAACAGGGTGGATCAAAGTTGCAAAAGGGTGAGAGTGAATGCAAAGCTAAAGGAGATTGCTTGTTCAGATGTTGTTAATGGTGATAAGTGAATTTGAGAAGATGACTTAAGTTTTGTTGAGAAAAGAAGATTAATTACTTGAAGTGTCACGAATCGAATCAAGAACGTAAATGAAAATGGGAAGCTTATCATCGAATTAACACATGGACCAAAGAGTGATCTAAACTTGCAAAGTGATTTGTAATCATACAGATCAAAATGTATTATTTTCTTTAGATAATTATTGTAAATGACTTGTGAAAATACTAATAACAAAGGTTGACCTGACAATCATTTGAAAGACTTTGCAGACTATGTAAATACTTTAACAAAGTGACATTCTAAATGGATTGATCAAAGTCCTCTAACAAAGTCACTCCTAATAGGGTGATTAAATTTTTAATATCGACAACATGAGATTTGGAGAATTGCATAATTATCTGTGAGATTGACTCACAGGCGGTTGTTAATTTATTGAATAGAAGGAACCTTGTGCATGTCGATTGGCATTTAGCTCTGGTTAATCAACAGATCATTCACTTATGCAATTCTTTGGATTCTGTGTCTTTTATGCATATCTCTCGTGAGTGGAATGGTGTGGCTGATTGTCTAGCTAAACGGGCCTCTGAGCATGGGCCAAATTGAAACATTATTGATCATAGGATGCTTCCTCTTGATCTATCTCAGATGCTAGTTCAACTTGTTGACCAAGATAAAGCTTTGTAGTTCTCTTTGTGTTTTGTGTTGTTCTACTCTCTTTGATATTCAATAAAAAATTTACCCCTCTTTTAATTTAAGATTGTAATTATAGATTTCATTTTTATATGTATAATAACTACTAATCTTATGTTATATATAATATAATTTTAAACAATTCTTAGATGAAATGAATAAATGTTTCATTCAAAATTTAAATTATCATAATAATAGTAAAATATATCTCTATCTATACTTTTAAAAAAGACAGACCTGTGTCTACAACTAAATTTGTTGCGATGAAGCATGAGCTGAAGCAGAAAAATTAGAAAAGCTTCTACTATTAACAATAGTTTTTATTAGAACAACCTCTTAGTGTTTCTGCTTGAATAAAGCCAACTTCTTTAAAAACTGGATAATGTAATCCATTCAAGACAACCTGGATAATGTAATTGGTGTTGCAATATCAAAAAAAAAACCTTAAGAAACATAAAATAAAAATTTGTGCATGCTCTGTTTTCTGAGTTTTCTTTCCTCCCCTGTTTTCAAATCGTCTTATTGTATGAGAGCTTCAAGGAAAGATTGAGGACATGAGTGTCAGATTGGAGCAACGGTGTTTGCTCGGGGTTGTACATAGCAAGAGTGAAGCATAGAGCTGTCAATAAAATACTTTTTGATCAGAGAGTCTAAGTTTTAAAGCTACGGTATTACAAATTGAAGAAAGAAAGTAGTTGCTAGGAGATCGTTGCATAAAGTCTCGCCCTGTTTTAGAGTTATATACAGAATTTCCAATGTATAATAAAAATGCTTTGAAATATAAGTACTTTGAGGGATGATCAATCCATTCAAATTATATATTTACAGTTATAGATATGTCAAGATAGCAATGCCATAAAAAGTGAATGTGGCTAAAAACAGAAAAAGTTGAGAATGTAGCTATCAGTAAATCAAAAAGTAAACAAATGAATGTGATGAACCCCTTTTACGCTGGGAACCATTGATAGAAAAGTCAGGTTGACCTTTTCATATATAAAACACCTTTGTTATAAAAATGAAAATAAATATATGATAATCTTTGCAAAACATAAAGTGGATTACTTAGACATATATTAAGATATAAACTTGGTATCAAATTTATTAGCTGAGACAAATTTCGAGAATAAGATGTAACATGTTAAAAATCATTTAATTCTTTACAGTCTAATTCTTTACAAATTAATAAAACTATTGATGTCGGTGTAGACATATTGTCTACTTTTGTTGATATGATTTAATTCCATTACTACCCTTCATAACTCTCCAATAGATAGGAAATGTTTTCCTAACTCTTCTATAGGCAGTTAATAATAGAGTCCCAAATGTCGAATGTCCAGTGTTTAAGGACAATTAAGATCCCTGCTATGAACAACATGACAAAAATTGGGTAGAAAAGTAATGCAAATAGCCATCTTATACTAATCCCACAACTAGAAAGTGGAGGAGGCCAGGACTACCCTATCAACAATGCAGACATCAAGCTATTGCAAGATATGAGATTATTTTTTATATCTTCGATTCCTCTCTTCCCCACTTTGATAGGGTCTAAATTTTTGTAGTGCCCACTCACATCAGATATCATCATTTAATCCTACACAACAGAGCCTGAATTTCTCAAAACCTATGCCCATAATCTTTAGCATATCCTAAACATTTTATCACAACAAAGAGTGGTGTTTCTCACAATAAAAATAGCTGTAAAGATGTTGATTGATCAATTAAGCTTTGGATTTTATATCATTTTAAATGATATTATAATAGAATCCAACAAATAAACTTTTTAATAACTCTTGCAAATCTAGATTTTAATGTTCATCTAAAATGACATCTCTAATCACAATAAACTTAATGATGAGTTTAGAATGTTTCAAAGAAGTTTAAAATATTTACAATAGACAATTTTATTAAAAAAAAACAGTGATCTAAAAACTTAGAGAAACAACAGACTTTGATTTATTTCCCTAGATCATTCAAAGATTGTTTTAAAATATATATTTAAAATGGAGGAAAAAATCTAGACTCTCAAATTTATTATATAGTATTAACCTTTATTAACTTTTCAAATAAGATCACCTAGAAAATGAATGATCAGAGGAAATTCAGAACAAAAATATAGAGTTACAAGAATAAACTATAGTATATATATAATTTAAAATAAAAAGCATATCAACATTCTATAATTTCACAGAACATTAGCAGATGGCTTAAATGTCACTTAAGCCATTAATGAGATGAATATTAAGAACAAGAAGTTAAAGATCATTAATCCTTTAGATTCTACTGTTAATAATTTAAGCATAACAATATTTAAAATACTAGAACTGTTGGTCTAATCGCATTAGAAGATGGAGATGTCTAGATGCGGAAGACTTAAAACATCACACACCAAGACTTGATTCCTACACTAAAATGTTAAATAGTCAAGATTGATCTATTTTCCGAAACTTTATTTCTTCTCAATCTAGATGGAAATGTCTAATTGTGCTGGCAAGATTTTAAAAGGCAAAGTACTTGTAGAGCTGTTAACACTAAAATTACAAGTACGATCAAAGCAGAGAAAAACCACCATGGCTTGGAACCATAAGTGGTGATAAACTCTAACAACAGCCCAATAAAATCACCCCATAGACGACGATGTCTAAGAAAGGCCAGACGTTTCTGCCACTTCTTATGGTAACCATTAATGGATTTAGCAGCATTATCTATAGATTCGTACCTGGGAATTTCTGTGGGCGTCACCATAGAATTCCAAAGCTGAGCGATCTCTCCATCATTTCCAAGCTCGCCGGCGATGATGTCTTCACTTCTCAACAGACCCACGTCTCTAGCGCTGTCAACCAGGTCGTTCATTAGAATGGCATAGCTTGTAATGGGTTTCTCTTTTCCTGCGGAGTATATTTCCAAGGCAATCAAGTTTCTGAGTATCACTTCAGATCTGTCATCTACTTTGAACTCGGGCAAATACAGTGTAGAATTATTCTTGTCAAACTTAACTTGTTTGATTCCACCGTCCAGTCTCTTGAATTTCATTCCTCCCCTTCTTAGCTCCCCTATAGATGGAACATGTTCTTCTGTCTCATCTGGTGTCTGGGATAGAAAGTTCATAATAGAGTACAAAATGTCATAGATGAAGTTCTTAATGTAGTGCAAAATGACAAATATAATCCCCAATATGAACAATATGACAAAAACTGGAAAGAAAATTATTGCAAATAGCCATTTCATACGAAAGCTCAATAATTTAGTCCAACGGGAAGGTCGCTTTTGATCAGGGACCGGCCTGTCAACAATGTAGTCATGAAGCAGTCGCAAGAGATGAGTATCTTCGTTGCATTTCAGATTCCCCGGACATGGCATTTTGATGGGAGATAACATTTTAAGTGCCGACTCAAGCCAGACATAATCAGTTGATCCCTCAATCTCAATCTCATAATCAGTTGATCCCTCAATCTCATTTCTGATTTCCTTCAAAACCCAGAACGGTAGTTGATTTTCCATCTTGACCATGTCTTTCACAATTTCTGTCAAAAGAGGATGATGTCGGTTTCTGCTAAGAATACTATCCATGAGAGTCGACATCTCAGCTGCATCTTCACTCCCTTTGGCTTTATCTTCAGCTTCTTCGAACCTGTCGAGGACTTCGAGAACAAAACAGGCATCGCTCACCATCATCCACGCCAGTACTTCTTCACTGCTCAGTTTAATTTCTTTAGCATAGCTTTTCTTTATTCTATCCGGCATATCTTCTCCCTTAAACTTCTCAACTACTGATTTCAAACCTTCCGAGCTTCCATTTTCGATGATTTTAAGATGCATCTTCCTTGCCACTTCTGACTTGAGCAGTTCAATGTCATCATTCGATACATCTTCCTTTCGAAAATGGTAAGGCCCGAAGGAGATTACATGGGGATGATAGAAAACCTTATCAGAATTATGCAACAGTGATTTTGGAACGGTATGAATGAGACCACGGTGGGACGTATCTGGTCTGCTTTTTTTCTCTAAACTTTTTCCAACATCAACAATCCACTCGGAGTCTTTTCTCTCGTTTTTCCCCATCTTCGAAGACAACTGGAGAGAGCGGTTCAACTGCCTGTGCAAATTGAAGATGTCTTCGCTTCATTAAGGGAATGGTTCCTTATAATCCCAGCGGATGCTCGTGGAGGTGGAATCTTTTCCCTGGATTACAGAAAACAGACCAGAGCAAATTTCTTCTCTAAACAATGAACGTGGGCCAGGTCCGAGCTCTACAGTGCGACCTGCGGTCTACATCAATCTTAATTCCACTGCTCCAGTGAGGAAATTTAGCTCGAATCTCACATCATTAACTGCTCAACATGAAAAATGTGAGATGAGAGGTAACTAGTACTTACATCTAAGGGAGGTGTAGGTGGCAATGGATAAAGCCTAAATTAAAACGTATGGATGCCATTGCCATGTTTAACCCCATACATGGTACTGACCTGCTCATTCATCTTTTCAACCATGCCTTTTAACAGCGATATATTTATGTGATTTAAAATAATGTCATATATAATTTACTTATACTATTTCGATTTGATTTTATATTGCTATTGTGGAATGAATAGTATATTTTATAAATAATTATTTTTATATTAAATATTAAAAATTATTTTTTATTTTAGAATTTTAATAGCTTTCAAATTATAATGTATATATACTTTTTAAAATCTTCCAATGATCCACCATTAGGACAAGATTTAGAAAAGAAAGAAGCAAATTTCATAGATCTACATAAAAATATTAATAATAAAACAAATATATGATGTTCATAAATAGTAAATTGGTAAACTAAAAATTATATACATGTCTATTATTTTTTTTATGACAGTTCTTTTAATGATATATTTGTTAAAGTATAATAATGAAAATGATATACACATCAAAATCATAGACCATGAAAAAGAAAGATGTATAATTTATTCTTCAATTACTAATATAATTGATTTCTCATTATATAATTATAAATAGAACAAACTTTGATTTTTATAGGAAAATAATACTTTTATCGAATCAAGATGCTCGTGAGGATAGGATTTTGTACAAAAAAATGAATGCTTGGTATTTTCATAGCAAAACAAGATGCTCGTCGAGATAGAATTTTGGACAAATGCTCATTAAAGAAAATAGATTAAAATTACAACAAAACTTATTGAGTTGGAATCTTGAGGCTAGTTCACACGCTACCAAGCTACCTGTCAGTGGTCACTAAAGAAATAGACTGAATTTACCGCCAGATTCTTCTTTGAAAAATAGCCCGGGGTGGTGTATACACAGTCCAAACTTTATGGATGCAATCTGCACCTTACACTTCTGTAAATTTGCGCCGGGGACATTTTACATCGAATTTTGTACGACGTTCACTAATGTGACTCGAATAGTGGAATTTTAGTTGGTATTTTACATCACTCTTTTTCTTGTTAATCTTCCATTGATTTTGGTAGTATTCGCAAAAGGAGATCCTTTGATCTCCATGTTCTAATCACTTTTCATTTCGTATTCATCTTAAAATTCCAAATGAGAGGATGCAGTTGCATCATATTTATCTTATAACGTTTGTTTTTGTTTTGTATTGAAATTAAAATTTTACTAAGAATATTAAAATCTTGGTATCTTTAAATGGTAAGTTAGATTTTTTAATTTTTGTAGTAATAATGTAGTAAATATTTTTATGGATAGTAATATGAAAATTATAACTTTGAATTAATTATATTTATTTATTAAAACATAAAATATTCATCTTAATAAATAAACAAAAAATATCTAATTCCTTTCAATTAGTAAAATATATAACATATTAGTTAGTTAAATACGATTTTAATAATTATTATTTATGTGTCTGAAAAAAATTGGATATGTATAATAATAGTTTTGTAAAATATAGAATATTTAAAATTAAAAAAATCTTCATATACAATAATTTGTAGTCAAGAACAATTAGAGGTCAGATGATGATGTAGACTCAAGGTATTGATGCTAGCGTAGATGTTATTAATGACACTTCACTAGAAATTATTAGTTATCTGTAACAAAAGGTCAACACACACGGCTAAGAAAAGACACTGACATGGTAAAAAAATGTTCAACTTAACCAACACACTCAAAGCTTTGACCACTTAGAGTGGTTGGTGGGCCCCAATCAACTCATTGTGTCCACCATTTTAGTCATCATTACTTCCATTCAACTCAACATAACTCTCCCTTGAAGTTTGATATTAAAAATTATTTTTGCCATCTAGGATTTCTTTAGATGAATATCTCTGACTGGATAGTTTTTATTCATCCAAAAATTCTCATCTTGTGAAAATGTACTGAAACGATAGAGGCATGAATATTTAAAAAAAATTGTAGATATCTCTTTGAGAAATGCTCTGTAAAAATATATGCAAAATTATGGTATCATAGACAAGGCATGTCTATTTCATACAACCATCAAAGAAAGGTATGCTAATACAATACTATGAATATAGGATATGAACAAAATGCATTTGCATTTTTTTAAAAGGATTTATAAGATTTCATTGGGTAATGTGATTGGAAAGTATACAACAAGATAGAGTCTACATCCTCACAACTAGTGAGAAAGAGGGAGCTATGGAAGAGGGTATGGACATAAACAATCATAAGGTGTAGTGCTTGAAATTAAAAGGTTATTTATTGTATAGATCATTATTAAGTGTTTTTTATTAAGGCTAAAATAGGTTTTTAACAATGGATCATAACCCCATAAGTTTTACACAAGAGAGAAAAGCATCAAGTCCTTAAACAAAACAATATTAAAACTAGTAAACACAACCACTACCATTTTCAACTAGACCTAGCTTAAGCCAACACCAAAAAAAATACCAAAATGAAACAAACATAAAGCCTACCAAGAGCAACCATGACCAAAAAAGAACACCACAAGGAAAGGTAGCCTAGGCCAAATCTTGAACTTTTTCCTTTTGCTCATGTTGAATATTCTTTTATCAGCTTCATGACCTTCAAGATGTCAAGTGGATCAATCTAAGCCTCTCTCTTCTATTTCCTTTTTGTATTGGAGGGAGTATGTTTCCATGGCCTTACTTCTTCCTTGTCCTTATCTTGTTCCTCTCAGTCAATCAGTGATGTTCAAGACCTTTTTCAAGAAGTTGATTAAAAGGTCTACAAATCCATGGCATTTAGAGAGCACCTCCTTAATGAACTTTCTAATTTTTTCCATTTTCTTTCTCAACTCTTCAATAACCTCATGATTCCCATGCTTCTCTATAACACTTTCCTTCTACCTTGGCACATTCTAGTTATTTGAATATATTTTTATTTAATCATATAAGAAATCTACATTAATATTTTTCATTATCTAGAATGTTTTTTTATATACTTTGATTTAAAAATATGCAAACTAACTATAATTTATTTCATTTCAATAATTTGAGATGATCTTTCCAATAAATTCTTGTCTAAAAGATCATTTTAATTGAAACATTTGATTAATAAAATGAAAAAAAGATAGATCATATAAAATAATGAGAAAGATTGATAAAATAATACCATAAGAATAACATCATCTTAAAATTCACTTTTTAACATTTTTGAATTTCCAACTTCATATAAATATAGAGAAGCCAAAATAAATTATTACAACTACACATTTTAGTAACTTGGTGGTGATTCTTTAACAATATATTGTGATTTACCTCTTTCATTAAAGTGAAAAATTAATTAGTTGGACATTTCAACTATTTTATGCAAACTCAATTGAAGTATAGCTATTATATTTTATATTTATTATATTCTATCTTCCATGCCTCACTAATTGATTGCATTGTAAATAGATATAAGTAAACAATCATTGTAAATGTATCTATTTTATATAAAATCTAATATTTGAATTTTAATAATGCCATTAATTTATTTTATGTATCAAATATATTTTTCATAGTTATTATTTTATAGTTTTCATGAATAATACAAATTATGATTTTTTATTTTAGGTAAAGAGATGGAAAATATAAGATAGAGGAGGAAGGGAAGAAAGAAAAAGGTGGAGGAGAAGAAGCAAGAAGGAGAGGAGGTTAGTAGCAACTGTGTGTTTATGCTTCTAATTTGGACAAGTAAGCCATATTAAATCATAATTTAATAGTTCTAAGTAAACCCAAAGTAAATAATTTTTATATTTGTGAAGAATAGTTAAATTCAAAATTTATCATCATTATTTTGATTGAATATATTTTAAACAAATATACTTGGTTATTTACACAATTTCAATGTGAATACACCTCAGCACAATTAAGTGTCATAATCCATAAAAAAAATAATTCTAATAGAAACAATGGATATTTACCAATCAGTTTATCCCTTAGACCTGTGAGACACATGTGCTAGTTATTTAAGAATAAAAATATTTAAAACACCAAAAATAGTTGTAGTAGAAGATGGAAATGTCTATTTTTGTTGACAAGATTTAAAGACACAAAGTACTTGTAAAACTATTAACACTAAAATTAGAAGTATGATTAAAGAAAAGAACAATTGCCATTGCTTGGAATCATAAGTCGTGATAAAGTCTAACATTAGCCCAATAAAATCAACCCATAGATGATGATGTCTAAGATAACCCAAATGTTTCTACCACTTCTTATGGTAACCATTTATGGATTTAGCAACATTATCTATAGAATTGCACTTGGAAATTTTTGTGATCATTACCATAGAATCCAAAGCAGAGTGATCTCTCCATCATTTCCAAGCTTGATGATGATGATGTCCTCAAGTCTCAAAAGAAAACCATCTCTAGCACATTCAACCATGTTGTTCATTAGAATGACATACCTTATAATGGGTTTTTCTTTTCCTTCAAATCATATTTTGAGGTTAATCAAGTTAATGAGTATCACATCTAATATTTCATCTACTTTTAACTTAAGTAAATAAAGTGTGGATTTATTCTTGTCAAAATTAATTTGTTTGATTCCACCATGTAGTTTCTTGAATTCCATTCCTCCCCTTCTTAGCTCCCCTGTAGATGGAACATGTTTTTCTATCTCATCTTGGGTCTCGGAGAGGAAGTTCATAATAGAATACAAAATGTAAAAGATGTGGGTCTTAATATATAGAAAAATGATAATTATGATCCCCAATATGAACAACATGACAAAAATTGAAAGAAAATTAGGGCAAATAGCCATTTCATATGAAAAAATTGTGTCATCTATAAAGTGATAAATATTTATATTGTTTTGATAATACAAAACATCTAAAATGCATTTTTCCATTTTCTAGATAGATAAAGAGGCATTTTCATTCACCCACTACTATTTTAGAATGCATATATTGTTGTAAACTTACAATTGGAACAATTTTTTTTTTTGTAATTAATGTCAAATCTATTCATAAGACACATTGCTACCTAATCTAAATGTCATATTTATTTGATTGATGAATAAGATTTGAGAAATTGCTTAGAACAAAAGGGCCTAAAGGAAAGGTTGAGTTATGAAAAGGAAGCTACACATGGACATTTGATTAGATAGACTCTAATAAGACAAAGTGATTATTTATATCAAGAAAGAAAAGCTAAGAAAAGTACTAGAGTAAAAGGTTAAGTAATGTCGAGTGATGCTAGTGTCAAGCGAGCCATAGTAAGTGTCAGGAAAATCTACTATTGATCGATTATTAGTATCGACCAATCAAGATAGTTGATGTTGACCTAGAATTTTTACAGCAACTGAGTCATTCAGTGATGACCAAGTGTTAGAATTTAGTTATTGCCAAAAAGTGTTGAGAATGAATTTGAGAAAGTCATGATTCTTAGCTGACTCAATTGATTTCTTGGAAGATGTAAACCGTGTTGAAGATAAGATTGATGAGTTGGATCTTTAACTTTAAGGAGAGGAATAGGTAAAGACCTAATAGATGAGTTCCAGAGAAGTTCCTAGAGGATGATTAAGAAGATAGACAAATACAATGAGTCATGTTGAGCCTAATCATAAACCATAAGATCTATGGTGATCATAGAAATTGGTAAAGAAAGAATTGCATATTTAAAGAGGTAAAGAGCCAAACTTACAAGGTATACAAGGAAGAGGCACACAGAACAGGGTGGATCAAAGTTGCAAAAGGGTGAGAGTGAATGCAAAGCTAAAGGAGATTGCTTGTTCAGATGTTGTTAATGGTGATAAGTGAATTTGAGAAGATGACTTAAGTTTTGTTGAGAAAAGAAGATTAATTACTTGAAGTGTCACGAATCGAATCAAGAACGTAAATGAAAATGGGAAGCTTATCATCGAATTAACACATGGACCAAAGAGTGATCTAAACTTGCAAAGTGATTTGTAATCATACAGATCAAAATGTATTATTTTCTTTAGATAATTATTGTAAATGACTTGTGAAAATACTAATAACAAAGGTTGACCTGACAATCATTTGAAAGACTTTGCAGACTATGTAAATACTTTAACAAAGTGACATTCTAAATGGATTGATCAAAGTCCTCTAACAAAGTCACTCCTAATAGGGTGATTAAATTTTTAATATCGACAACATGAGATTTGGAGAATTGCATAATTATCTGTGAGATTGACTCACAGGCGGTTGTTAATTTATTGAATAGAAGGAACCTTGTGCATGTCGATTGGCATTTAGCTCTGGTTAATCAACAGATCATTCACTTATGCAATTCTTTGGATTCTGTGTCTTTTATGCATATCTCTCGTGAGTGGAATGGTGTGGCTGATTGTCTAGCTAAACGGGCCTCTGAGCATGGGCCAAATTGAAACATTATTGATCATAGGATGCTTCCTCTTGATCTATCTCAGATGCTAGTTCAACTTGTTGACCAAGATAAAGCTTTGTAGTTCTCTTTGTGTTTTGTGTTGTTCTACTCTCTTTGATATTCAATAAAAAATTTACCCCTCTTTTAATTTAAGATTGTAATTATAGATTTCATTTTTATATGTATAATAACTACTAATCTTATGTTATATATAATATAATTTTAAACAATTCTTAGATGAAATGAATAAATGTTTCATTCAAAATTTAAATTATCATAATAATAGTAAAATATATCTCTATCTATACTTTTAAAAAAGACAGACCTGTGTCTACAACTAAATTTGTTGCGATGAAGCATGAGCTGAAGCAGAAAAATTAGAAAAGCTTCTACTATTAACAATAGTTTTTATTAGAACAACCTCTTAGTGTTTCTGCTTGAATAAAGCCAACTTCTTTAAAAACTGGATAATGTAATCCATTCAAGACAACCTGGATAATGTAATTGGTGTTGCAATATCAAAAAAAAAACCTTAAGAAACATAAAATAAAAATTTGTGCATGCTCTGTTTTCTGAGTTTTCTTTCCTCCCCTGTTTTCAAATCGTCTTATTGTATGAGAGCTTCAAGGAAAGATTGAGGACATGAGTGTCAGATTGGAGCAACGGTGTTTGCTCGGGGTTGTACATAGCAAGAGTGAAGCATAGAGCTGTCAATAAAATACTTTTTGATCAGAGAGTCTAAGTTTTAAAGCTACGGTATTACAAATTGAAGAAAGAAAGTAGTTGCTAGGAGATCGTTGCATAAAGTCTCGCCCTGTTTTAGAGTTATATACAGAATTTCCAATGTATAATAAAAATGCTTTGAAATATAAGTACTTTGAGGGATGATCAATCCATTCAAATTATATATTTACAGTTATAGATATGTCAAGATAGCAATGCCATAAAAAGTGAATGTGGCTAAAAACAGAAAAAGTTGAGAATGTAGCTATCAGTAAATCAAAAAGTAAACAAATGAATGTGATGAACCCCTTTTACGCTGGGAACCATTGATAGAAAAGTCAGGTTGACCTTTTCATATATAAAACACCTTTGTTATAAAAATGAAAATAAATATATGATAATCTTTGCAAAACATAAAGTGGATTACTTAGACATATATTAAGATATAAACTTGGTATCAAATTTATTAGCTGAGACAAATTTCGAGAATAAGATGTAACATGTTAAAAATCATTTAATTCTTTACAGTCTAATTCTTTACAAATTAATAAAACTATTGATGTCGGTGTAGACATATTGTCTACTTTTGTTGATATGATTTAATTCCATTACTACCCTTCATAACTCTCCAATAGATAGGAAATGTTTTCCTAACTCTTCTATAGGCAGTTAATAATAGAGTCCCAAATGTCGAATGTCCAGTGTTTAAGGACAATTAAGATCCCTGCTATGAACAACATGACAAAAATTGGGTAGAAAAGTAATGCAAATAGCCATCTTATACTAATCCCACAACTAGAAAGTGGAGGAGGCCAGGACTACCCTATCAACAATGCAGACATCAAGCTATTGCAAGATATGAGATTATTTTTTATATCTTCGATTCCTCTCTTCCCCACTTTGATAGGGTCTAAATTTTTGTAGTGCCCACTCACATCAGATATCATCATTTAATCCTACACAACAGAGCCTGAATTTCTCAAAACCTATGCCCATAATCTTTAGCATATCCTAAACATTTTATCACAACAAAGAGTGGTGTTTCTCACAATAAAAATAGCTGTAAAGATGTTGATTGATCAATTAAGCTTTGGATTTTATATCATTTTAAATGATATTATAATAGAATCCAACAAATAAACTTTTTAATAACTCTTGCAAATCTAGATTTTAATGTTCATCTAAAATGACATCTCTAATCACAATAAACTTAATGATGAGTTTAGAATGTTTCAAAGAAGTTTAAAATATTTACAATAGACAATTTTATTAAAAAAAAACAGTGATCTAAAAACTTAGAGAAACAACAGACTTTGATTTATTTCCCTAGATCATTCAAAGATTGTTTTAAAATATATATTTAAAATGGAGGAAAAAATCTAGACTCTCAAATTTATTATATAGTATTAACCTTTATTAACTTTTCAAATAAGATCACCTAGAAAATGAATGATCAGAGGAAATTCAGAACAAAAATATAGAGTTACAAGAATAAACTATAGTATATATATAATTTAAAATAAAAAGCATATCAACATTCTATAATTTCACAGAACATTAGCAGATGGCTTAAATGTCACTTAAGCCATTAATGAGATGAATATTAAGAACAAGAAGTTAAAGATCATTAATCCTTTAGATTCTACTGTTAATAATTTAAGCATAACAATATTTAAAATACTAGAACTGTTGGTCTAATCGCATTAGAAGATGGAGATGTCTAGATGCGGAAGACTTAAAACATCACACACCAAGACTTGATTCCTACACTAAAATGTTAAATAGTCAAGATTGATCTATTTTCCGAAACTTTATTTCTTCTCAATCTAGATGGAAATGTCTAATTGTGCTGGCAAGATTTTAAAAGGCAAAGTACTTGTAGAGCTGTTAACACTAAAATTACAAGTACGATCAAAGCAGAGAAAAACCACCATGGCTTGGAACCATAAGTGGTGATAAACTCTAACAACAGCCCAATAAAATCACCCCATAGACGACGATGTCTAAGAAAGGCCAGACGTTTCTGCCACTTCTTATGGTAACCATTAATGGATTTAGCAGCATTATCTATAGATTCGTACCTGGGAATTTCTGTGGGCGTCACCATAGAATTCCAAAGCTGAGCGATCTCTCCATCATTTCCAAGCTCGCCGGCGATGATGTCTTCACTTCTCAACAGACCCACGTCTCTAGCGCTGTCAACCAGGTCGTTCATTAGAATGGCATAGCTTGTAATGGGTTTCTCTTTTCCTGCGGAGTATATTTCCAAGGCAATCAAGTTTCTGAGTATCACTTCAGATCTGTCATCTACTTTGAACTCGGGCAAATACAGTGTAGAATTATTCTTGTCAAACTTAACTTGTTTGATTCCACCGTCCAGTCTCTTGAATTTCATTCCTCCCCTTCTTAGCTCCCCTATAGATGGAACATGTTCTTCTGTCTCATCTGGTGTCTGGGATAGAAAGTTCATAATAGAGTACAAAATGTCATAGATGAAGTTCTTAATGTAGTGCAAAATGACAAATATAATCCCCAATATGAACAATATGACAAAAACTGGAAAGAAAATTATTGCAAATAGCCATTTCATACGAAAGCTCAATAATTTAGTCCAACGGGAAGGTCGCTTTTGATCAGGGACCGGCCTGTCAACAATGTAGTCATGAAGCAGTCGCAAGAGATGAGTATCTTCGTTGCATTTCAGATTCCCCGGACATGGCATTTTGATGGGAGATAACATTTTAAGTGCCGACTCAAGCCAGACATAATCAGTTGATCCCTCAATCTCAATCTCATAATCAGTTGATCCCTCAATCTCATTTCTGATTTCCTTCAAAACCCAGAACGGTAGTTGATTTTCCATCTTGACCATGTCTTTCACAATTTCTGTCAAAAGAGGATGATGTCGGTTTCTGCTAAGAATACTATCCATGAGAGTCGACATCTCAGCTGCATCTTCACTCCCTTTGGCTTTATCTTCAGCTTCTTCGAACCTGTCGAGGACTTCGAGAACAAAACAGGCATCGCTCACCATCATCCACGCCAGTACTTCTTCACTGCTCAGTTTAATTTCTTTAGCATAGCTTTTCTTTATTCTATCCGGCATATCTTCTCCCTTAAACTTCTCAACTACTGATTTCAAACCTTCCGAGCTTCCATTTTCGATGATTTTAAGATGCATCTTCCTTGCCACTTCTGACTTGAGCAGTTCAATGTCATCATTCGATACATCTTCCTTTCGAAAATGGTAAGGCCCGAAGGAGATTACATGGGGATGATAGAAAACCTTATCAGAATTATGCAACAGTGATTTTGGAACGGTATGAATGAGACCACGGTGGGACGTATCTGGTCTGCTTTTTTTCTCTAAACTTTTTCCAACATCAACAATCCACTCGGAGTCTTTTCTCTCGTTTTTCCCCATCTTCGAAGACAACTGGAGAGAGCGGTTCAACTGCCTGTGCAAATTGAAGATGTCTTCGCTTCATTAAGGGAATGGTTCCTTATAATCCCAGCGGATGCTCGTGGAGGTGGAATCTTTTCCCTGGATTACAGAAAACAGACCAGAGCAAATTTCTTCTCTAAACAATGAACGTGGGCCAGGTCCGAGCTCTACAGTGCGACCTGCGGTCTACATCAATCTTAATTCCACTGCTCCAGTGAGGAAATTTAGCTCGAATCTCACATCATTAACTGCTCAACATGAAAAATGTGAGATGAGAGGTAACTAGTACTTACATCTAAGGGAGGTGTAGGTGGCAATGGATAAAGCCTAAATTAAAACGTATGGATGCCATTGCCATGTTTAACCCCATACATGGTACTGACCTGCTCATTCATCTTTTCAACCATGCCTTTTAACAGCGATATATTTATGTGATTTAAAATAATGTCATATATAATTTACTTATACTATTTCGATTTGATTTTATATTGCTATTGTGGAATGAATAGTATATTTTATAAATAATTATTTTTATATTAAATATTAAAAATTATTTTTTATTTTAGAATTTTAATAGCTTTCAAATTATAATGTATATATACTTTTTAAAATCTTCCAATGATCCACCATTAGGACAAGATTTAGAAAAGAAAGAAGCAAATTTCATAGATCTACATAAAAATATTAATAATAAAACAAATATATGATGTTCATAAATAGTAAATTGGTAAACTAAAAATTATATACATGTCTATTATTTTTTTTATGACAGTTCTTTTAATGATATATTTGTTAAAGTATAATAATGAAAATGATATACACATCAAAATCATAGACCATGAAAAAGAAAGATGTATAATTTATTCTTCAATTACTAATATAATTGATTTCTCATTATATAATTA
Organism: Cupressus sempervirens; assembly: GCA_028749045.1. Taxonomy (NCBI): domain Eukaryota; kingdom Viridiplantae; phylum Streptophyta; class Pinopsida; order Cupressales; family Cupressaceae; genus Cupressus; species Cupressus sempervirens. Next base: position 809,754,397 of record CM053789.1, read on the forward strand.
TAAATAGAACAAACTTTGATTTTTATAGGAAAATAATACTTTTATCGAATCAAGATGCTCGTGAGGATAGGATTTTGTACAAAAAAATGAATGCTTGGTATTTTCATAGCAAAACAAGATGCTCGTCGAGATAGAATTTTGGACAAATGCTCATTAAAGAAAATAGATTAAAATTACAACAAAACTTATTGAGTTGGAATCTTGAGGCTAGTTCACACGCTACCAAGCTACCTGTCAGTGGTCACTAAAGAAATAGACTGAATTTACCGCCAGATTCTTCTTTGAAAAATAGCCCGGGGTGGTGTATACACAGTCCAAACTTTATGGATGCAATCTGCACCTTACACTTCTGTAAATTTGCGCCGGGGACATTTTACATCGAATTTTGTACGACGTTCACTAATGTGACTCGAATAGTGGAATTTTAGTTGGTATTTTACATCACTCTTTTTCTTGTTAATCTTCCATTGATTTTGGTAGTATTCGCAAAAGGAGATCCTTTGATCTCCATGTTCTAATCACTTTTCATTTCGTATTCATCTTAAAATTCCAAATGAGAGGATGCAGTTGCATCATATTTATCTTATAACGTTTGTTTTTGTTTTGTATTGAAATTAAAATTTTACTAAGAATATTAAAATCTTGGTATCTTTAAATGGTAAGTTAGATTTTTTAATTTTTGTAGTAATAATGTAGTAAATATTTTTATGGATAGTAATATGAAAATTATAACTTTGAATTAATTATATTTATTTATTAAAACATAAAATATTCATCTTAATAAATAAACAAAAAATATCTAATTCCTTTCAATTAGTAAAATATATAACATATTAGTTAGTTAAATACGATTTTAATAATTATTATTTATGTGTCTGAAAAAAATTGGATATGTATAATAATAGTTTTGTAAAATATAGAATATTTAAAATTAAAAAAATCTTCATATACAATAATTTGTAGTCAAGAACAATTAGAGGTCAGATGATGATGTAGACTCAAGGTATTGATGCTAGCGTAGATGTTATTAATGACACTTCACTAGAAATTATTAGTTATCTGTAACAAAAGGTCAACACACACGGCTAAGAAAAGACACTGACATGGTAAAAAAATGTTCAACTTAACCAACACACTCAAAGCTTTGACCACTTAGAGTGGTTGGTGGGCCCCAATCAACTCATTGTGTCCACCATTTTAGTCATCATTACTTCCATTCAACTCAACATAACTCTCCCTTGAAGTTTGATATTAAAAATTATTTTTGCCATCTAGGATTTCTTTAGATGAATATCTCTGACTGGATAGTTTTTATTCATCCAAAAATTCTCATCTTGTGAAAATGTACTGAAACGATAGAGGCATGAATATTTAAAAAAAATTGTAGATATCTCTTTGAGAAATGCTCTGTAAAAATATATGCAAAATTATGGTATCATAGACAAGGCATGTCTATTTCATACAACCATCAAAGAAAGGTATGCTAATACAATACTATGAATATAGGATATGAACAAAATGCATTTGCATTTTTTTAAAAGGATTTATAAGATTTCATTGGGTAATGTGATTGGAAAGTATACAACAAGATAGAGTCTACATCCTCACAACTAGTGAGAAAGAGGGAGCTATGGAAGAGGGTATGGACATAAACAATCATAAGGTGTAGTGCTTGAAATTAAAAGGTTATTTATTGTATAGATCATTATTAAGTGTTTTTTATTAAGGCTAAAATAGGTTTTTAACAATGGATCATAACCCCATAAGTTTTACACAAGAGAGAAAAGCATCAAGTCCTTAAACAAAACAATATTAAAACTAGTAAACACAACCACTACCATTTTCAACTAGACCTAGCTTAAGCCAACACCAAAAAAAATACCAAAATGAAACAAACATAAAGCCTACCAAGAGCAACCATGACCAAAAAAGAACACCACAAGGAAAGGTAGCCTAGGCCAAATCTTGAACTTTTTCCTTTTGCTCATGTTGAATATTCTTTTATCAGCTTCATGACCTTCAAGATGTCAAGTGGATCAATCTAAGCCTCTCTCTTCTATTTCCTTTTTGTATTGGAGGGAGTATGTTTCCATGGCCTTACTTCTTCCTTGTCCTTATCTTGTTCCTCTCAGTCAATCAGTGATGTTCAAGACCTTTTTCAAGAAGTTGATTAAAAGGTCTACAAATCCATGGCATTTAGAGAGCACCTCCTTAATGAACTTTCTAATTTTTTCCATTTTCTTTCTCAACTCTTCAATAACCTCATGATTCCCATGCTTCTCTATAACACTTTCCTTCTACCTTGGCACATTCTAGTTATTTGAATATATTTTTATTTAATCATATAAGAAATCTACATTAATATTTTTCATTATCTAGAATGTTTTTTTATATACTTTGATTTAAAAATATGCAAACTAACTATAATTTATTTCATTTCAATAATTTGAGATGATCTTTCCAATAAATTCTTGTCTAAAAGATCATTTTAATTGAAACATTTGATTAATAAAATGAAAAAAAGATAGATCATATAAAATAATGAGAAAGATTGATAAAATAATACCATAAGAATAACATCATCTTAAAATTCACTTTTTAACATTTTTGAATTTCCCAACTTCATATAAATATAGAGAAGCCAAAATAAATTATTACAACTACACATTTTAGTAACTTGGTGGTGATTCTTTAACAATATATTGTGATTTACCTCTTTCATTAAAGTGAAAAATTAATTAGTTGGACATTTCAACTATTTTATGCAAACTCAATTGAAGTATAGCTATTATATTTTATATTTATTATATTCTATCTTCCATGCCTCACTAATTGATTGCATTGTAAATAGATATAAGTAAACAATCATTGTAAATGTATCTATTTTATATAAAATCTAATATTTGAATTTTAATAATGCCATTAATTTATTTTATGTATCAAATATATTTTTCATAGTTATTATTTTATAGTTTTCATGAATAATACAAATTATGATTTTTTATTTTAGTAAAGAGATGGAAAATATAAGATAGAGGAGGAAGGGAAGAAAGAAAAAGGTGGAGGAGAAGAAGCAAGAAGGAGAGGAGGTTAGTAGCAACTGTGTGTTTATGCTTCTAATTTGGACAAGTAAGCCATATTAAATCATAATTTAATAGTTCTAAGTAAACCCAAAGTAAATAATTTTTATATTTGTGAAGAATAGTTAAATTCAAAATTTATCATCATTATTTTGATTGAATATATTTTAAACAAATATACTTGGTTATTTACACAATTTCAATGTGAATACACCTCAGCACAATTAAGTGTCATAATCCATAAAAAAAAATAATTCTAATAGAAACAATGGATATTTACCAATCAGTTTATCCCTTAGACCTGTGAGACACATGTGCTAGTTATTTAAGAATAAAAATATTTAAAACACCAAAAATAGTTGTAGTAGAAGATGGAAATGTCTATTTTTGTTGACAAGATTTAAAGACACAAAGTACTTGTAAAACTATTAACACTAAAATTAGAAGTATGATTAAAGAAAAGAACAATTGCCATTGCTTGGAATCATAAGTCGTGATAAAGTCTAACATTAGCCCAATAAAATCAACCCATAGATGATGATGTCTAAGATAACCCAAATGTTTCTACCACTTCTTATGGTAACCATTTATGGATTTAGCAACATTATCTATAGAATTGCACTTGGAAATTTTTGTGATCATTACCATAGAATCCAAAGCAGAGTGATCTCTCCATCATTTCCAAGCTTGATGATGATGATGTCCTCAAGTCTCAAAAGAAAACCATCTCTAGCACATTCAACCATGTTGTTCATTAGAATGACATACCTTATAATGGGTTTTTCTTTTCCTTCAAATCATATTTTGAGGTTAATCAAGTTAATGAGTATCACATCTAATATTTCATCTACTTTTAACTTAAGTAAATAAAGTGTGGATTTATTCTTGTCAAAATTAATTTGTTTGATTCCACCATGTAGTTTCTTGAATTCCATTCCTCCCCTTCTTAGCTCCCCTGTAGATGGAACATGTTTTTCTATCTCATCTTGGGTCTCGGAGAGGAAGTTCATAATAGAATACAAAATGTAAAAGATGTGGGTCTTAATATATAGAAAAATGATAATTATGATCCCCAATATGAACAACATGACAAAAATTGAAAGAAAATTAGGGCAAATAGCCATTTCATATGAAAAAATTGTGTCATCTATAAAGTGATAAATATTTATATTGTTTTGATAATACAAAACATCTAAAATGCATTTTTCCATTTTCTAGATAGATAAAGAGGCATTTTCATTCACCCACTACTATTTTAGAATGCATATATTGTTGTAAACTTACAATTGGAACAATTTTTTTTTTTTGTAATTAATGTCAAATCTATTCATAAGACACATTGCTACCTAATCTAAATGTCATATTTATTTGATTGATGAATAAGATTTGAGAAATTGCTTAGAACAAAAGGGCCTAAAGGAAAGGTTGAGTTATGAAAAGGAAGCTACACATGGACATTTGATTAGATAGACTCTAATAAGACAAAGTGATTATTTATATCAAGAAAGAAAAGCTAAGAAAAGTACTAGAGTAAAAGGTTAAGTAATGTCGAGTGATGCTAGTGTCAAGCGAGCCATAGTAAGTGTCAGGAAAATCTACTATTGATCGATTATTAGTATCGACCAATCAAGATAGTTGATGTTGACCTAGAATTTTTACAGCAACTGAGTCATTCAGTGATGACCAAGTGTTAGAATTTAGTTATTGCCAAAAAGTGTTGAGAATGAATTTGAGAAAGTCATGATTCTTAGCTGACTCAATTGATTTCTTGGAAGATGTAAACCGTGTTGAAGATAAGATTGATGAGTTGGATCTTTAACTTTAAGGAGAGGAATAGGTAAAGACCTAATAGATGAGTTCCAGAGAAGTTCCTAGAGGATGATTAAGAAGATAGACAAATACAATGAGTCATGTTGAGCCTAATCATAAACCATAAGATCTATGGTGATCATAGAAATTGGTAAAGAAAGAATTGCATATTTAAAGAGGTAAAGAGCCAAACTTACAAGGTATACAAGGAAGAGGCACACAGAACAGGGTGGATCAAAGTTGCAAAAGGGTGAGAGT